>VWZG01008673.1:283664-329065 GCA_013396735.1 Grallaria varia
CTGACCCTCCGTGAGTGGGGTGACCCTCCGTGAATGGGTGACCCCCATGAGTGGCTGACCCTCCGTGAGTGGGGTGACCCTCCGTGAATGGGTGACCCCCATGAGTGGCTGACCCTCCGTGAGTGGGGTGACCCTCCGTGAATGGGTGACCCCCATGAGTGGCTGACCCTCCGTGAGTGGGGTGACCCTCCGTGAATGGGTGACCCCCATGAGTGGGTGATCCCCCATGAGTGGGGTGGCCCCCCGTGAGTGGGTGATGCCTGTGAGTGGGTGACCCCCGTTGAGTGAGTGACCCCCTTGAGCAGGTGACCCACTATGAGTCAGGTGGCCCCCCGTGAGTGGGTGAGCCCCGTGAGTGGGTGACCCACCATGAGTGGGGTGGCCCCCCGTGAGTGGGTGACCCCCTTGAGTGGGTGACCCTCGTGAGTGGGTGACCCCCATGAGTGGGTGACCCCCCGTGAGTGGGTGACCCTCGTGAGTGGGTGACCCCCCAGCACTGCCGCCCTGGGGTGCCCGTGGCTACAGGGATGTCACAGCTGTCCGAGCTGTGCACATCGAGGGTCCCCTCGCCCCCGTTGAGGGGGTTTGTGCATCCCCGGACAGATTCCGTGGGGCAGGATTTGGGGAATGAGTATCTGGCTGTGCTGGAGGGATTCTACCTCTTGGACTTGATTTTTTTTTTTTTTTAAGCACTTAAAAGCCAAATTAGGTGGAATTCAAAAACTTTTCACTAAAATGGAGGGTGAGATTTTCCAAAATGCTGGAGGACACTGAGAGTGCTGGGGTTGCTCAGCCTGGAGGAGGGAAGGCTCTGGGGAGACCTTAAAGCCCCTTCCAGTGCCTAAAGGGGCTCCAAAAGAGCTGGAGAGGGACTGTGGAGAAGGATCTGGATAGAGAGGACAAGGGGAATGGCTTCCTGCTGACAAAGGGCAGGCTTAGATGGGATTTTGGGAAGAAATTCTTCCCTGGGAGGGTGGGCAGGCCCTGGCACAGGGTGCCCAGAGAAGCTGTGGCTGCCCCTGGATCCCTGGAAGTGTCCAAGGCCAGGTTGGACGGGGCTTGGAGCAACCTGGACTGGCGGAAGGTGTCCCTTTCCATGGCAGGGGATTGGAATAAAATTATTTTTAAGGTCCTTCCAACGCAAACCATCCTGTGATTCTGTGACTGAAGTGCTCGGGGAGGAAGCAGTGGCTGCAGAGCAGCCCTCACTCGTTCCTCAGCCACGGCTAATTGTGGACACAAAGCTCACACACACTCAGTCCAGCCCCCACCGCCCCAAACAGTCCCACAGGAGACCTGCACACTCCTGGCAGTCCTGAGCACCGAGACCAACCTCCCCTTCACCTTTCCCCTCTTCGTGCACCAGCTCCAAAGCAGTCCCACGTTGTTGCACAGACGAGGGAATTCGGCATCCAGCCACCGAGACTGTAAATCTTGGGAGCAAAGGGGGAGAGGAGCGTGCTTGGCTCCTTCCTCTTGGCAAGCAGAGGTGTGTTCCTGCAGCACTGCTTCTGGCTCCTCACACTCACAGAAGGGGTCGCAGGCATTAACCAGCAAGTGGGAGTTCTGAGCACTCCGGGGGCTGAAACGAGGGTCTAAAGGTTGCAATTTGCTCTCCCCTCCCAAAAAATGCCCATTTTCCTGCTGCTACCACCCCCTGCACCCTGTGATGCTGCTGCCTGCCCGTGCCATCTGTGACTGCAGGTCCCAGAGGACTGAACATCTGGGCTACCATGGGTTCATTCCTGGCTAATGAGGCTGTTCCGGGCTGGTTTGCCCCTGTGCACTGGGTTCCTGGGCTGCTTTGGGAGCAGAAGGAGCCCCCACACCTGGGGCTGCACAGACACCGAGCAAGAAGGGCTGTGATGCAGTCTGCTGTTAGAGACCATCCTCTGATTTGGGTTTGTAGGTCTGACATCTCAGCTGCCACGTCTCTGGCTGAAATATCCAAACTGGTTCCCAAAAGCAGAGTGGGATGATGCGCAGCGGGGGAAGGCAGATGGCAGGTATGGGGGGTACCCTTCTGCTCCTGAGCTCCTCCGTGAACGTGGGAGAACAGGACCACTTCAGCTTCAGTTCTGAAAAAGGTGCCGAGAGCAGCTTTTTGGGCATGGGAGAAATATCTCAAACTCAAATCAGGGAAAAGAACAGCCTGCAGGTAATGAAGCCTGTTTTGTCGGAGAGTCACGGATTAGAAACACTGGAGGAAGCCCAGAGAGGAGTGCACATCACTCCTGTGCTCCTTGGGCACTTCTCTTGGGAAGGGGCATCACCCAAACAGAGCATGGCTTTGGAAAAACATCTGCTGAGTATGTGCTGTGACAGCTCTGGTGACAGGGACCCTCTTGCTGCAGGGAGCACCATGAATTCACAGGAGAGCACTGGAGGCACCTTCCATCAGCCAGAGATGTTGGATAGTGACTGTCCAGGGAGAAAAGGAGGTAAGCAAGTGAGGATGTTCACAGCAGAGCCCTTGAAGTTTTGTTGGAGAGACGTCACCACCCTACCCACCATGGGCTGGAGAACCTCACCGTGTTTCCCATCATGGGGCTCAAAAGCTGCCCCCACTCAGACTTGGTGTGAGTGTGGCCACCACTGCCTAAATAAAAGCAGGCGCCACAATAAATCACAAAAATGTTTTGTGTACAAACAAGGTTCACCACAGGCTGTGCTGGGAATATTCTTAAGATTGACGGGTTTATAAACATGGGGTAAAAAAATGTGGATTTCTCACTTTGAATCTATTCCGTGGGATCATTTAAAATACAATGCTTCAGCTTGAAATCCTAGAATAAAATAATGAGAATTGAGGAGAGATAATGGGGTTTATGTAGCTTTAAGGGGCTCAGGTAGTGATGGACTGAAAAGAATCTAAGCCTCTTTTAGCCATGTCTTTATGTCTGCATGTCTAACCTGAACCAGCACATCAGGGGCTCTGCTCAACCCCTGCCCCAGGCCAGGTGAATGAAACCACTCTTCAAACATGCATTTTCAAAGTAAAACATTTCTGCATGTCTTCGTGTGGATGAACTTGTTTAACCCTAAGATTTTGCTCTGTCATCATAATTTTAGGGACTTGCTTCCTGTTCCCTATCCTGGTGATGAAGACCATTAGCAACAGAGGATTTGAAAAGCAAAGGGAAGGGGCAGAAATCTGCCCTGCCCTTCCATCAGTGATCCCACAGTTCTCTTGGGGCTGGGAATGGAACAAGGAGAGGGAAATCCTGTTTTCAAACAACTGGGCAACTAGGAAAAGGAACAGAGCAAAATATGGCTTGACTCACATTTTGTAGAGAATCTGTAGTGCTCCCCCAAACAACACATATGCATGTATATACACATATATAAAAATACATATACACTGGTGGAATGGCTATTGGAAACCCCATTTCAAGCAGAAAAAAAATAGAAGTGGAGACAGCAAACTTCTGTAACAAAAGGTGTAATACATCTTGGAGGAAGTGACTTACTTTTCCTAACTTTTGCTTTTCACCAAACCAAGAAGAATTTATAAAACATTTTAGTCCTGTCTGCATTCATACCCCAAACCAACTTTATCCAGCTTTTTACTTTCCGCTCCAAGCTGGTTGTCAGCACTGATAGAGCCAGGCTGAAATCACTGGAGAAAATCCCACTGACTTCAATGAAACCAAAATTTACCCACTGACCCCAAAACCCACAAAAAGTCAACCAAGCTTCCCAGCTGGGACACGACTCTGAACACACTCAGATACTTTCAGAATTGATAGTTCCTGCTCGTCTTCTCACAACACAGAACAGTAACCAGAGAATGCAGGTCTGAAAGAGCTTGGAGCCACATTTTTGCTCAAACCATTGAGTTTTAGGCTTTTGGTTTTAGCAGTCCCAAGTCTGGCCCCTTTTTGAGCCTCCTCCAGGGTCCCCAGAGTTGTCACTGCTGCACCGAGGATGAGGATGCTCCGTCCCCTGCAGCTCCCTGCTGAGGGACACAGCGGATGCTGCAAGTCTGCACGGGCTGGAGGAGCAACTGGAACAAGAGCATGTGAAACAAATCCATCAGGGATTAAACCCATGGACAGCTCTGTCAGCTCAGGAAGTCCTTGAGATGCTAATTGCTGGGAGCTGGGAAAGTAGACTGGGAAAATATCACAGGGTTCTTGCTGCCTTCGGTGCTTTTATCTCAGCATCTCCTGTTGGCTCTGGCAGGGGCTGCATCAGGCCCTTGCTGGGCTTTGGTCTGAGCCAGCACAATCATTTCTGTGATCCTGCACTGCCCAAATTTTCCTTTAGCATTTTGCCAAAGTTTTCTCCCTTTTTTGCCGCAATGGCAATGAGTTGGGTTTGGTTTTTTTTCTGACTGCTGATGCTCTTTGGGGAATTCTCTCTCCCTCAAGCATAATAATCTGCCCTAGTTATGCAATATAGTGTTAATAGGGGGGTTGGCAAGCTTTGATTTCACCCAAATTCATATCAGACTCTTCCAGGACATTCAGTGATTTTTATTTTCTTAGGCAACAAAACCTCCTTTCTGAAAAGTTTCTTGATAGACCTGCCTGGAGTGTTCACCTGGATCCTGGACTGACATGAATCAACAGTGCCCTGGTGTTATTAATTTATTGTCTTTTCTCCAGACAGTTAAACAATTCATTTACAAACACAGCTCTGCAGGAATGATGCAAAAGGAATGATGCAGAAGGGTGGGAATTTGGTTGTAAGATGCAAAGGAATTTCCACAAACTAACTTTCTCAGCAACTTGGCTGATAAAGCCAGCAATAAAACAGCCATAAATAGCAATAAAAGTCTGTTCTTCAGACTGGGGAAAGAAGACATCACATCTGTGCAGAAAGGTGGAGGAGGTGGCCAGGGATATGATTGAGAAATGATCTAAGAAAGCAAATCATTTAATGGTACAGCAGCAAAGGCATCTCACACATCAGTGGAAGGAGGCAGGGCTGTTACTTCGTGCTTCTGGAATACATCAAAAACAGAGGCTGTTTGAACCCCAAACCCAGCCCTGAGGGGTTGAACTGAGCAGTTTCGCTCACCAACAGCTCTGTCAGGGAAGACAAATCCATCCCTGTGCAGGAGACCCGGCCACGAGCCACGTGTCTGTTGGAATTCCACCCAAACCCTCTCCCAGAGAGCCATTTTACAGGATTATTTGTGGCAGGGCTGGCTCCCGTCATGGGAAAAAAAAAGAGATTCACATGGAAGCACACATAGGATTCAATGATCAAAGTGTTTTGGGGGAGATTGGGAGCATCAGCTGCCAGAAGTAACATCAGTACTGTCAACTTATGGAAAACTGGCATGGAGAGAACGAAACCCCAGAGGGACCTGGGAATTCTCTAATGTCTGGGAAATGTACTGCAGGAAAGTGGAAAGTATTTGTGAAAGAAATTAGAGAAGCTGCAACTGAAATTCCTCTGTTCGTGGCTCAAACAGAGGAAAGAAGGGCTCTGGCAATGTTGTGTAAAAGAGCATCAAGAGGGCAGGACAGCAAGGGAAAATTAGGAGCTGGGTAATTGTGACACCACATAAATATTGTCAATTAGGAGAAAGTCTTAAAGGAGTTGGGCCAGTGGGAAAAATGAGTGTTCGGGGAGCTCTGAAAGCAAAACTGGAGCCAACGGGAGACTTTGGGCGCTGAGTGATATCAGTGTGCCCTCACTGTAAAACAGAGCTCACATACTTTTTACATGACTCAGAAACGAAGGTGGAAGGGAAAGGAAGGTCAAGCTGGCGCTGATGCCAGCACGTGGCTCTGGCTACTCACAAGGGTTGGACTTGATGATCTCTGAGGTCTTTTCCAACCCAATCAATTTTAAGCTGGAGCCTTTCAGGAAGGGTCTGTGGGTGCCTCTGCTGCCCCACACTCAGCTGGGAACAAACCCATTGCCCAAAAAACAGGCAACTCTGCTTGAAAAGCAGCCACCAGCAGGGCGTCAAAGCAGTGGAGCAGCCAAAATCACCAGGGGTTGGGAAAGGCTTCCGGAAAGGAATATAAGGAGAGTAACAGCACAGAGCTGGTGAGGATGCTAAAATAAACTGGAGGCACTTAGGAGCTCAGTCTGCCATCAGCTTATTTTGAGGAGGAGGATAAGTGGAAAAAGGGAAGGTGTGATCAGCTGGACAGTTTTTCCTGCTTATATTTGTGTCTTTCCTTTAGAAAGGGTGGCTGCTCCCTCCAACGGCCTCTGGCTCCAAGATACACACAAAGTAGAGGAAATCTATTTTTAGTGGCCGTGAGACAAAAGTGCCAGTGGGGGGGAGGGAAAAAAAAAAAGAAAAAAGAAAAGTTAGGAAGACAATTGCTTCCTGTTTAGGGTTTCAGGGAAGGGAGATCTGGCTGAGATGCTGAGGCTGGGCAGGACCTGGGTACAGCTCTCAGGAGCTGCCCTGGGGAGAGCAGGGAGGGCAGAGGGGTCTGTCGGATGGGATGGGGCCATGTGGCCATGTGAAACAAGAAAGGATGTTCTCAGCTCCTGGGAGCCCCCACGCTGGGTTGGGAGGTCCATGGCCTGGATTCCCGAGGGAGGGGAAGGGACTTGAGCTTCTGCTCCTTTGGGATTGTTGGTGCCCACAAGCCTCAGGCTGAGCTCAGCTGCTGGGGTTGAAAGACTCCAGAGTGTCTAAGTGAGTCTAAGGAGACAATTTGCAAAGTGACTTTCACACTGAGCTTCAGATTGATTGAAGACTTATCCTTCTGAAAATCCCAATATTTGGTCAAATCAGTCTGATTTACAGCAAGAGAGCAGGTCCTGTGTCAGCCGATTCATCTCTTCAAAGTGCTTTGGCGTGTCCACCAACAAACTGCACGCAAGACTTGAAATAAGGAACCCCAAACTAAACCCACAGCCTTCTCTGCAATTAACTAGTCAAATGTACTTCCTCATTTTAAAACCCCAACATGGATATTTTTGATGACATTTGAAGTTTTTCAAAAGCAAGACAATTATCATTAGAAATCAGCTTCAACCACGCGTTTTTCTCTTCAGGAACAGCACATACGGCAACTCTTTCCGGGACAGTTTGTGTTTCTTCTGCTGCACCATTAAAAATACATCATGGATGTCAGCAGCTAATTATTCTGACAAGCAGCTTTACTTCCTCTTGTGCTTTTTCCAAATCAGACATTCTCAAAAGGAGGAAGACACAACAGTTTTTCTCCTAAAATCACAGACTGGAAGGGTAGGAATGGATCCCCGTGGGTGGATTTACTCGTAGTGGCATACAGAATATTTTCAGCTCCTTTCTGGCACAGAGTGAACGAGAAAAACCAAAGGGGGGGGAAAAAAAATTTATCCTGGTAAACGACACAACAAACAAACCAATCATTTGAATTCTTCCCAGGGTTTACATGAGGAAATGAAATTCTAACACATTCGGGGAATTGGAGCCATCTCTTTGCAAGGAGTCTTAATAGAAGTGGGAATGCGTTCCATCGTAGGTACTGCGTGTTCAGGTGTGCCCTGCTGAGACATATCCCAAGATCTGCACGGTGCTGGGATAGGTCTTGCGCATCCCCATGCACCTCTCCTGGTCGATGAAGAGCGAGTTGTTTTTGATGACCAGGTCGTGCTCCAAGACGGCCTTGGAGCGAACCAGCATTTGCAGCATGTCCTCAGAGGCCCTCAGGCACTGGCGGAGGTTCTGCAGCGTCTCCTTGATCTCATTGACCTCGGTCACAAGGCTGGAAAACAGCGAGAACCCCCGTTAGAAATCCCACCACGGGGGTGGTTTCCAGAACGCTGTTGCTGATGGGCCCTTTGTGCACAGAATTTCCCCCATAAGCAGGTTCAGACTGATTTGGACACCCCATTCCTGTCAGATACGTGGGAATGCTGAGGGATGAGCTCCTCCATGGAGAGGAATGGATAAGTTTGCTCTGAGGTTTCAAACTTCCTCAGGTTTCAAAGTTCACAGATTTCACAGAATATTCTGAGTTGGAAGGGACCCAAAAGCACCATCGAGTCCAACTCTTAAGGGAATGACCCATACAGGGATCAGACCCACAACCTTGGTGTTGTTAACACCAGGTTCTCACCAGCTGAGCTCATCTCAGGGTCAGCTTTGGATCTGGGCAGCCGTGTCTGCCAGAGCAGCTCATCCCACTGAGAAGAGGGATGAGCAGCTGTGGTTTCCCATTTCTCCTTGGGTTTGAGGGTCTGTTGGTTCACCCTCCTGCCTTTCCCTGTGCAGAGACCCTCCACACACCCATGGAGGCTCACACGGCACAACAGTGCAGCTGGGAGAGGCTAAAAGTGAATGTGAACCAAGGGGAGGATGATAAAAGCAATGGCATGTGAGATGCTAAACTGGCTCTGGGGATGGGTTTAAATCACTGTTAAAAGGGAACCATGTGCAGAGGAGTCCCGGGAGGTGTGAGGTTTGGGTGCCTCACAGTGGGCACTGAGGGTGACCTGCTTCTCCACAGCCCTTTGGGGTGCAATCCCAAAGCTCTCACAATGCCCTTGAAAGGATTTCCAGTGTCCCCAGAGAGGGGAGGACAGCCCTTACAGCGTCTCCATATGGTGCACCTTTCCTTGGAGTCACCCAAAAGGAAGGAGCAAAGTTCTCTCAACATGAGCCCTTTGGAGAGTAGAATCACAGAATCATAGACAAGAATCATGGAATGGTTTGGGTTGGAAGGGTCTGTAAAGCCCATCCAGTCCCACTCCCTGCCATGGGCAGAGACACCTTCCACTGTCCCAGGTTGCTCCAAGCCCTGTCCAACCTGGCCTTGGACACTTCCAGGGATGGGGCAGCCACAGCCTCTCTGGGCACCCTGTGCCAGGGCCTGCCCACCCTCACAGGAAAGAATTCCCTCCCAATATCCCACCTAGCCCTGGCCCCTGTCAGTGGGAGCCATTCCCCCTTGTCCTGTCACTATCTGCCCACATACAAAGTCCCATTTCCTCCTTTTTCCAAGCCCCCTTCATGTACTGCAGGGCCACTATAGGGAGAGTAAAGGGCTTATCCTTCAAAACAGCACATCCAACCACCCGGATGGAGCAGGAGAGAAGCTGAGGGTTACCCAGGTGGGAAAAATCCAGTCCCTTCTGGGTTGGCATTGGGCTGTACCCACCCACGGGTGCAGAGCTGTCTCAGCACCCCAAGGCTGCAATAACTGCTTATTGCTTTAGATTCTACCAGGGCACTTATGGAAGGATGATTTAGATTTAAAAAAAAAAAAAAAAGGATTATTTTTGTCACCCAGTGATGCTCCTGAGTGCTACCCACAGTGACTCCTCAAGGACCCTGCCAGCCCTGCCCTGCTGNGGGCTTTATGGAAGGATATGTTAAATTTAAAAAAAAAAAAAAAAAGGATTATTTTTGTCACCCAGTGATGCTCCTGAGTGCTACCCACAGTGACTCCTCAAGGACCCTGCCAGCCCTGCCCTGCTGCCTTACCGGAGCTGGGCAGTGTCACGGCACAGCTCCACGTTTGGTCTCCTTGTGCGCTCATCCAGCCGGGTCTGGGCCACTTTTAACTGAACCTCTTTGTCCTTTATGGTTTTTTGGATGACTTGTATCTTTGTCTCAATCTGGAAGATTTCCTGCCGTGTCTGGCGAGAAACAGAAACACGTGTAATAATTAAAAAATATCTTCTCAACTCATCACATAATTTCCCTTTTCTCCTGCCTGTGTGCAGGAAAAACCAATAAGCAGACCTGGGGTCAGACTGCTGTCACTCTGCCACACATCGAGGCACAGATCCAGCAGAGTTTTCAGGGAAAAGCCTCTCTTGGCTATAGCTGTCACTTCAGAGAAGGTTTTGGAGCAGTGATGGAACTGCTGAATTACCAGCTTCCCAAAATTATGGCTTGCAAGAGCTGATCTTCCATCAGCTAACAGAGGGTAAGTTTTTAATGGCTCCTCATTTAAGGACATCAGCCTGCAGTGCTCCAAGCCCAGTCTCACCTCATCAATTCAGTCTCCATCACTTTGCAGGAGACTTCCCATGAGACCCACCTGAGCCAGGTGCCCATCACTGACCTTCGCTGCCTCTGCTTGGCGGGGCAAGGCAAGAAACACACGGATAACCATCCCTTGGGATGAAGCTAAAGTGGGAAGGGCCACCGAGCGGGAGGGGTTCCACCTACCTTGGCCAGGTGGGTCTGGATCTTGCTCTTGGCGTTGGCTGTCTCGGTGATGCGGCTGGTGAAGGCGTCGTTGACCTTGCTGAACTGGCGCCACATCTCATCGGCTGTGCCCATGAGCATGCTCTCCGTGCTGGCCCGCAGCTTGGCTGAGGTCGCCCGCTGGCTCTGGGAGCGTAAGATGTTGTTGTCGGTGAACCTGGCCCACGTCTCCGGCACTGAGACCCTGAGGGGTGGAAAGGAGAGGCCCTTGGTGAGCCCCTGCTGCTGAGCCTGGTCGTGTCCCGCTCTGCTCAGCACTGGGGTGCACTCACCTGCAATATTGGGGCAGTTCTGGGCACTGCAGGGTAAGATATTAAGCTCTAATGGAGCATCCAAAAGAGGGCAACGAAAGTGGGAAGAGCCTTGAGGGGAAGCGTGTGAGGACATTCAGGGCACTTGGGGAAGAAGAGACTGAGGGGACACCTCAGTGCAGGTCCAGCTTCCTCAGGAGGGGCAGAGGAGGGGCAGGCACTGATCTCTGCTCTGGGGGGACCAGGGACAGCACCCAGGCAATGGCTGGAGTTGTGTCAGGGCAGGCTCAGGTGGGATCTCAGCAGAAGGTTCTTCCCCCAGAGGGTGGTGGGCACTGCCCAGGCTGCCCAGGGCAGTGGGCACAGCCCCAAGGCTGCCAGAGCTCCAGGAGCGTTTGGATGATCCTCTGGGGCACAGGGGGTGACTCTTGGGGATGGGCCTGTGCAGGGGCAGGAGTCGGACTGGATGGTCCTTGTGGGTCCCTTCCAACTCAGCATATTCTGGGACTCTGTGTTTCTGTGATGGATCCTGCCAGCGAGCAGTCAGGATTAAATGTAAATTAAATCTACGCTCTTAAATAAATTACATGAAAGTGAAACATCAGGACCATCTTTGTTCAATGACATTTATCAAGTGATGACCTGTTCATGATGACATCTTACAAAAGCTCAGACGAACAAAAGATTCTCCCAGAAAAAGTAGGGATTCCACTCAGGTCTCCTATTTCCATGTTTGAGGCATTAAGTTCCAAGGGATTCCCAGCTCCATGACAACACACAGATCAAAGTCAATTCATTTTGCTCACAGCCCATCTCAGTTTCACACTAAACTGAACAAGCATTAGATCCCACTCCATTCCCTGTCTGTGCATTCAGGATGAAGTTCCCGCCTATGCACTAGTCGAGCACAAGGTCAACAAAAGACTTAAATACCACATAAGCTCCATTTAGAACCTGCTGATTCTCGGCACATTTTACCCCCCTCTGAATTTTAGTGTCAATCCCTTGCAATTCATTTGCCTGTCTAAATAAGTTGGAGCTCTCCTGTGAATAATTATTCAAACTATTAGAAAAATTAAATCAATCTGTGCTTCTCCAGAAACTGTGTGTGTCTCTGTGAGCAGAAGATTTATTCCCTCAGCCCTCTGCCACTTAGGACATAACTCTGCAAGTGCTTACTTCATTTACTGCAGAGCCAAAGCTGAATTCCTGGCACCCGAAAGCAGCTGAACCCTGTCCCAGGACCACATTCTTTATTTCTCCATCTTCTGTGCCATTTCAGCTCCCTGCCAGGCCCTCTCCATGCAGGGGTGAACCCCCCAGACTTTACATCAGGGAAGAGCAATCAGGCAAGCACTGACACATCTTTGAAAATATGCATAAACTTAATGAGCTGTGCAGAGGGACTGGCCCGAATTCATTTTCAGGCTGATCTCTGTACCCTGATATAATGTTTAATTAGGCCGGACTCCCTTTCACCTCCTGGGGGTTTGGCATCCAGCTGAAAGCAGAGGGTTGTTCTCCCTTTATGGTGACCTTGGAGGTGATGATGGGATGGGTGATGGGACATGCCCAGGAGAACCCAGCTTCCTCCCAGGGACGCCCCAGTGCCACCCAGTAGGCACTCACGTTGCATCAACCCGCTCCACGCCTTTGTAGTAGTGGATGCCTCTGGAGGTGTTCTTCAGCTGGTAGCACTTGTTGTCAATGTGTTGGCCCACCTGCTTGTCAGCCAGATCCTTCTCCAGCTCTTGCCGGGCCTCCTTGTTGCACCTTCAACACACAGACAGCAGGTCGCAGTGGGAATGAAGGGGAGGGATCATCTCCTCCCCATCCCACCTCCCTGCAGCTCCTGCTGGGGCAACTGTGGGGCCCCACAAGCATCTCTGCCCTCTTCCCACGGAGCCTGCACGGGGTTGACACCTACAGGGTGTGGGCAGAGGAGGGCTCTGCTAGGGGTTCACGTTGCAGCTGCAAATGCACATTAGCATGGCAGCAAGAGACCAGGAGCCCCTCCTTACATGATCTGGGCATTCACTGTGTCCAGGCACTGCTGAAGCCTCTCCCGGCAGGATTTGATGGCCTTGATTTCCTGGGCAAAGGGAAAACACAACGCCATCAGTGTCCATGTCCTGGGCACAGCCATCCCCTCGAGCCTCTCCAGCCTCGCACACGGCGAGAACTTCCCTGCTTGCCTTTCCCCAAATCAAACAGGGGGTGCAGAAAGCGCCCTCAGCCCCAGTGCAGCTGAGCCCACACCCAGTGACAGGAGGGGGCTGTGGCCACAACCCTGGCCTCTGAAATCACTTTCAGGCTGGACTCTGAAGTGTCTTTACATCTTGACGTCAATGTCAAGGGCTGGTTAGTTCCACTACAGGGAGCCTGGGCCAGATCCTGACCTGACATGAACAGGCGTAGGGATTCCCTGGACCAGCAGTGCTGCACATCCTCATCCCCAACCCCAAGATATCTCGCTCCCCGTAAGAAATACCACCCATATGGAGCACGAGGAGACGGACTTTGGTGTAAATCCCCAGTCAGCTCTACCAGGGGGAGGCACGTGCTGCTCTCAGTTCATCTGAGTTCAGCACTAACCTGCTGCCCCAGGTTCTGCAGGCAGGTGGTCAGAGCTCCAAATCCAGGAATTTTTGAGCCCTCCTGTCTACAGGAGCCAGCTGAGAGCACAGCCTAAATGTGTCCCAGACACTTAAAAACCAAAATGCCTTTACGGAGATTCCAGCTCTGATAATGTCCCTAAAATCCCATGGCTTTTAAATTGAGATTTGGTGTTTTAGGCTCTGACTCATAAGGAAAAATCTTCTAACAGAGCAGTGGCATCACAGTCCCAGGGGCTGCAATGTCCTTCCCAGTTTTGTGATGCCTTTGCAGTGATTCTGTTTCGTTGTTCCCTGCATTAGGATCCCATTTGCTGTGCCAGCTCTAATCGTCTTTGATTTTATTCACAGTTTAAAGCAGACTATATGAAGGCAGGCAGGAGTGCACGTTTTTATAATTTCTATCAAATCCATTGCCTGAGCACACAGTTGTACTGCAGCCACACTGCTCTGAGCGAAGCAAAGCTGGGGGGAGGTGGAAAATCTTTTATTAGACCAACAAACATAGTCGGGAAAAGCAGACAAGCTGTTGGGCACACAGTGCTTTCCGCATATCTGTGCGTGCATTTGTGTGCAATATATATAATGTTCTATAGATATAGAAATGTATCATATAGATAAACACTGATCCTGTGCTGGCAGGGCTCGGAAAGACAGGACTGTCTCACAAACTCCACGAGGAGGGACAGAGGACCCCAAAAGGTGACCCATAAACACAGTTGGTTTTCAGCTATTCTTTTCTCTCTTGTGGGCCGCTGCTGTGTGGGAACGCAGCAGGTTTTGGGGCGTTGAAGAGTTGAGCACCTCACCAGCACTAAGGAGCCAGTGAGGGACCAGGGCTGCAAACCCTGTTTAGGGTAGTTTGGGTGAAAATAACTTCAACACATGATCTGTGTTGCCAAACTTACTGTGATAAGCTGTTCCTCCACGTCGTCATGGACTAGGTCGATGCCCATCCTCTTCTCCCGATTAAGAAGGCACTTGTGAGCAACCTGTTGGGGACATGCCATGCCATCAGTGCTGGCTGCAGGGGCAGGGCTCCCTACAGGGATGGTGCCCGTGTCAAGCAACATAAGAAAATAAATTATAGGTGGGCACAGAGGCAACAGCATGGAAAAAACTGCCCTGGTTTAGCTGACAATGAACAGCCGAGCTGCAACATCAACATTAAATCAGTGTGAGGGAGCCCACATGTCCCTGGTGCCTCCACAGCTGAATGCAGGGACCTGTGTCAGGCTCGATGCTGACCTCACCAGAGCCTCGTAGGAAGACACGGGCTTTTGCCTCCCAAACCAGGATTTTGGATATAAAAATATTTGGTTAAACAAATACTATTCTGATGTGCTCAGCGTGTGCTGGTGGAGGACGCAGCAGATGGCAGGAGATTTGTTACTGAAAGAACTAATGGCTCTTAATAAAAACTTTCTAGATGTTACAGAGCTGTAATGAAACTTCTTTAGACTTTTGAATGGCTGCAGATGTTTTGGCTTGAGGCTACAACCCCGCTGGGCAGGGTCCTTACCTGGAAAGGGCCCTCCGTGTCTGCCAAGGCTCTCTCCAGCCTTTTCTGCATGTCTGTGAGCGAGTTGGTCTCCTTGATCATTGCATCCAGCTCAAGGCAGAGCTCGGACTTCCAATATTCTATGTCATTGACGCGTTCTCCCAGGTACTTGGTGCTTTCCCCTTGGGTTCTCTTTGCCTGCTGATACACGTCCTTGATGGTCCGGTTGAGGTCAGCTCTCAGGCGCTCTGCGTTGTGCCGGGTGGTCTCCGACTCTTTGTAGTTGGTCATGTTGGACCTGTGCCAGTCTTCAAGGGTGTGCCGGGTGAAGACATCGTTTGGTCTTTCCGAAATGAAAGGAAGGATCTTGGTGGGGCGTAACCCATGGAAGCTTTCAGAAAAGGGACCCAATGTCGGGTTGAGGGCAGCTGCTTTGTAGTAGGTGTTGGGCATCCAGGGGAGGTTGATGCTGTCATGCTGGTAAGGAACCCGGTCCTTATAGGTTGCAGCCACGGTGCTAGTGGCAGGCAGGATCTTGGTAGGTGTTGGCCTTGAACAGCAATACTTTGCTTTTAAGGGATAGCCGTAGAGCTCCATGGTGGAATGCTGCTGTAAGGTCTGTGTCCTGAGCAAAGGAGGCAGAAGGAAACCTCACGCAGTCAGTTCCTGCCCTGATGTTACCTCACACGACAACACATGCAACTTGTGATACAGCCAGTGGTGTCCAAGGGACCCGCACAGTGCCTGTACAGGCCTAAATCCTTCAAAAACAAATCCCTTCTGACAGCATCCCAAGTATTTGAGTAGGCAGGGATTTGACTTTGCTGGTGGTATCTAGTGCAAGGTCTTGAAATGAGGAGAGAAACAAATCACAGCTGCTAAGGAGGATGACGCGTCTTTTACCTTCATTTTCCTTATTCCTTTATTCCTTATTTCCTATTATACCTTCATTTTCCCTGTCAATCTAGTGAAGTTCTTATGTGGCAGGGACATGTCCTTCCCCTCACACCCTCAAATTTAGCAAAAGAAGCTTTTACAAATGCAACCCTCTGAGCCAGCTTGGCAGAACTGAGGATGAGATGTCTGTGCTCAGGTCCAATAAAACCAATAAAACCACAATAAAGCCACTGCCATTCCCTAGCTCCAAGCCACTTATTTATACCTAGGAAACGGCGTTCACAGAGTGAGAGAAGGTTTCCCTGGCTCCCACTCCTGTCCTTGCAGGCACTGACAGACAAGCATTTAAGAGAGAAAAAAGACCTTGGGAATTGACTGGAGTTACTTTTCCGTGCATTTCCAGCAGAAATAAATTGCCCTGCATCCAACTCAGGATAAGCTATGACATGGTGATACTTTCTACCATCTCTGGACATGGACACAGAGCAAGAGCTGCTGATCGCCTGGTTCGGGTATATTTGGATGACCTGAGAGATACTGGGGGATGAGGAGAAGTACCTGCTTTCCTGGTCTTCCTCTCCCAGTGGGAGCACACGCTCCCCTTTAGCTGTGTGTGGATGTGCTCAGTGGTGTGGGGGTTTGGGGGTGTTGCTCCTCATTGCTGTGGTGCTTCTCTTGGTGGTAGCACTGCTTAGTGCTGCCCCAGCCCCATAGTGTTGGTACCACAGGACCCGGGCACTGTTGCTATGGACAGTGGGGTTCTCCAGTGGGTGACCGGGTTCCATGATGGGTGACTGGGCTCTGTGACATCTGACTGGGCTCTGTGACCTGTCCTGACCATTCAACCTCCCTGTGGTGGCCACACAACCGCCACAGGGCAACACAGGGCGCTGGGTGGGCAACCTGGGGCCAGTAAACAGCCTCACTTGGCATTCCAGTTCCTACCCTAGACAACCTACTGCCCTCGCTACACAGCTTTGTGCATCCCCTGGGCAACCAGGTGCAGTGTTGAGTGGATGGATAATGCTCTTGGCCACCTGATTTAGTTGTAGATAGTCCTGCAAGGAGCTGGACTCGCTGATCCTAATGGGTCTCTTCCAACCCGGGATATTCCATGGTCCAGTGAACTCAGTGCCCTCAGTGGGCAACCCAGTGCCACCCAAGTGTCCAAGGCCAGGTTGGACGGGGCTCTGAGCAATCTGGGCTAGTGGAAGGTGTCCCTGCCCATGGCAGGGGCTTGGACTAGATGAGCTTTAAGGTCCCTTCCAACCCAAACCATTCCAGGATTCTAGGAACTGTGCAATCCAGTGCCACCCCTGGGCAACTTGATCCCATCACTGGACAACCCCCAATGCCATCAATGGGCAACTGAGTACAGCTCTTGGCATCCTAGTGCCACACCTGGGCCAACCAGTGTGTCCTCAGTGGGCAACCCAGTGCCAGCACTAGTGCTCCTGGACCAGGCAGTGGCTTCCCTGAGGTGTGTGGGTACACCAGGGTGGGGGTGAGATGTCCCCAGGAGCCCCACCCCAGCACAGCCTCACGCAGCACCAGGGTGTCGTACACCAGCCACCCAGTGACTTCGGGAACGTTTCTGGGAGCAGGTCCTTCCCCACTTATCTCTGGCTTTATCCTGAGAACAGGCACTGAAACAGGAGGAGCCGGGCAGTGATGGTGCTGGTGAGCACAGACACTCTGGTTATTCCAAGGGAGTTTCTGCCAGCTTTTAAAAACACCAATTCTGCTGTGTGAACTTCTGTGTCTCACCTTGTCCAGATGAATATTTTCATTTTCTTCATTTACCCCCCCGGGATGAGCTGTGAGCCATGTACCTGGTTCACCGAGTACCAGCCTGGGAAATCTGTTTCTTCTCATTCTCCCAGTACTGCAGCTGCAGACTGAGACTGAACCAAAGTGTTTCCCAGCTCCTGGTGAGTGCAGTGACCCCCTGCCCACCACTCCTGCTTTCCATGCACGCACACACTCAGAGTTGGCCTCCACGAGGATTCAATGCCTCTTGCCAAAGAGCTGACATGAAATATGACTGAAAGTGCTCCATGTATACAGTTTAGCACATTTTCATTTCACTTTAAACACACGTCTTGCTTTAGCTGGGTGGAGAATCAGCTTCATCACATTGAAATAAAACATTCAGCACCTAAGTTGTTTTTTCTGTAACTAAACCAGATAAAATGATTTCAGTTAAAACAAGCCAAGATCTGCCCCTCTGCATGACTCGTGCCCACCCTCAGACCAGCCCAGCTCTCTGCTCCTTGCTCACTCCCAACCTCCATCTCCGCTCTCACACCCTGCCCGTGGCTAATTTTGTTCAGATGAATCACTGCACGACAAGGAACACCGCTAATTGTGGTAGGCAACCACAGGGCTTTTGAAGTATTTGCTAAATTAAGCAATAATAATTGGCTAATACTGTAAATGGCCCACGGGTGCTCTGCAAAGCACGCACAGGACTTTCTGGGGAAGCTCCACAGTGGGAACATCACAATGGGAGAAACTTTGGTCCCACCAGAGAAGCACAGAATATCCTGAGTTGGAAGGGACCCACAAGGACCATCCAGTCCGACCCTCAGCCCTGCCCAAGCCCATCCCCAAGAGTCACCCCCTGTGCCCCAGAGGATCATCCAAACCCTCCTGGAGCTCTGGCAGCCTTGGGGCTGTGCCCACTGCCCTGGGGAGCCTGGGCAGTGTCCGACCATCCTCTGGGAGGAGAACCTTTTCCTAAGATCCAACTTCAACCCTACCTCACGCAGCCTGAAAGCTACAAAGATGAGGAGAACTGGCACAGGTAAAACAGTCGAATTCTCAACTTAATTGAGTCTCAAGGAAGATGTGGCCAAGTTCCACGTTCCCTTGTGCTCTGGGTACCACATTGAATTAAAGAGGGTATTCACATCACCATTTATTTGACTAAATAAACCTGATTCCTTAATTCCAACTACAACTCCAAGAGCTGCAAAATCACTACAATGACAAAAGGTTCACAAACAGGTCTGGTGGGGCACATCCAGTTTTGATGGACACATGACAACATGGTTTGTGGTGGAGCCTTGACCATTTAAGCACAGAATAAAAAAAGAAAGAGAGGCTGAACACCTGAGGCTGATGTGAAGCAGAGGTGCCAGTTCCCAGCACCTCAGCCCAGGTTTGCCCAGCTGACTAAACTGGAATTTCAGGGGACACATTTAGATGCCAAAGTACAAAATCTACTGCCAAAAGCTGTCAGTCTTTCTATTGCAGCTCTACATTCTTGCTGTCTATTAATACAGCATTACACTGGATCATGAGCTGCGCTTCTGCAAATACTCAGATCCAGATCTTTTATAGCATCCCTCACGAGCCTGCATGTACCCATAACATGGGCCAGTTGCAGTTTTACACACGGCTGAATATTCCTGTCTCTCCTATAAACACTGCACCTGCCTGAAAGGCCTCAATTGTCTATTCATAGAACCACAGAATCACAACACGGTTTGAGTTGGAAGGGACCTTAAAGCTCATCTTGTTCCCCCCCCCTGCCATGGGCAGAGACACCTTCCACCAGCCCAGGTTGCTCCAAGCCCCGTCCAGCCTGGCCTTGGGCATTTCCAGGGATCCAGGGGCAGCCACAGCTTCTCTGGGCACCCTGTGCCAGGGGAGAATTTCTTTCTAATAACCAATCTAATCCTACCCACTGTCAGTCTGAAGCCATTCCCCTTGTCCTGCCACTCCAGGGGCTTGTCCAAAGTCCCTCTCCATCTCTCTTGGAGCCCCTCTAGGCACTGGAATGGGGCTCTGAGGTCTTCCCGGAGCCTTCCCTTCTGCAGGCTGAACAATCCTAATTCTCTCAGCCTCTCCTTATAAGAGAGGTGCTCCAGCCCTCTATTCAACAGCAGAATAATTTTCCCAAGTCACATTAACTCACTGAGGATTAAAAAACCCTAAATTGTGTGCGGTGTCACCCTGAAGGACAAGGATGCTCACTGCACACACTCCCATCTGGCCCAGGGCCACTTTAGGGACTCAAACAGGCTTCCAGATATCCACGTATGGCTCCCATGGACAAGCCATGCACGCAGCTGCAGCCATGGACATGCTCCTGCACAGGCTCCTTCTGGCCAAGAAACACAGGAGACTTTCCAGGGTTTTACTGGGTTTCCTGCATTCTGCTGAAAATTACCAGCTGACCATAAGACACTCGAGGACTCTCGAGGTGAGACCTGGACCATTTTGGTCTCTGCATGTGGCCAGTGGAAAAAGGTGGTTATCGCCATCGCTGAGGCTCTGATGCTGCACTGGAGCTGGGATTGGCAGCAGGAGGGTCTGGAGGTTGGACACCAAAGCTGGAGGAGAGGAAGAGGAAGCTGGGCAGGTTGGCAAGGACAAAGAACCAGCTTTGGACTTGGGCAGCCACTGAAGATCAACTGTGAGTCTCCTTTCTTCTTCCAACAGCCCCTCAAAGAGGTTGTGTCCTTTTTCCATGGTTGGAGAAGCTCAGCTGTCCATGACAGCTCTTCCACAGCCTCGTCAGGTGTCTGGAATTGCCACCATCCTGCTGGTTGCACTTCTTAGACAATCCAGCTCCCCAAACTGCTGGCAGGCACCTCTCCATGCTCTGAAGGTGTCAACTGAGTCCCAGCAGGGCAAATCTCCATGTATAAACAAGGGGCAATGCCAAATTCAAATTGGTGGTTAATTCCGACTTGTTTGAGTCACTTTCTTGGCATCCTTAAAGGGTACAAAAGCACAATCCATCAGCAGGTTGCCCTGGAAGGACCTGACTCCTCTGCCTTGCTCTGCGTTAAGGTGGGGTGATCTCTGCAGGGATGAGTCAGGAGCTATTCCTAGAAAAATTCTTAAAAGTGGGTGTTGGGAAATCTTTCCTTTCTCTGTGGTGGGAGTAGCTGTGTGTGTCCTGTTGCCTGAAAGAAGTGTGAGCAATAATCCAAATTTTTGTACAAATCCATGACAGTCTTCTACACAAATCATTCTGTATCTGTGTTTCATGTGCATTTTGGGGCGTTTTTTAACACTCTTACAGGGTTTAGCGATTGTTTTCCCAGAACCTGCGTTTTCTGATGAAATTCCCAGCTCTGTTTTCCCCCGGAATTTCCTATCAATGAGCTCAGGGGATGTGTTTGAGCCAACTCCGAGTGGGCACTGCAGGTTGCAGTGAGGGGAACAGAGCCCAACCTGTGCCCTGTGCTGCCCACCAGCCCCTCATTTCCCTCCCATTCCCACTCCTCTCATCCCCTCATCATGGAGCGAGCACATCCCACTGCCAGCCCTGCCCCAGAGCGGAGGGATCAGCTCCCGTCTCCAGGAAGGTGTTTCACCAAATTCCCCAAATTATCTGGGAAAATCACGGGAGTTAAACTAGCGAGACCTTCTGTGTGGAGGAACAAATGCCATTTCACACTGTCAGCCCTCTGTGCTCACCGCCCTGGAGTGCAGGATTTCTCAGGTGACACAAGTGACATGTAACAGGAGACCACGAGCACCCGCATGGGGGTGTGATGAATGGGAACCACCTCACCTCACCTCAGTTTGGCCATGGCAATCTCAATAATCGCCCTTCACAATCAGTAGGAAGAAGCAAGCTGCTCCAGGGGCCATAATCTGAGCTCTCCCGATGTTTCTTTTAGGATTAGGGAAATGGTGCAGTTCTCCCGTGTCCTATAACAGCTGCCCAGAGCGATACCCAGGCTTGGACCTGTAACTGACCCAGGAGAGAGGAACTCTCTGTGAAAATATTTTCCCTTTTTTGAGAACAGACTTTCTCAAAAACATCCTCAGCCCTTCCTTCAGCAAGGCCAGACCTACTGGAAATCTACCCGTGCAGTTTTGGTTTCCAAAGATATCAAGCCTCTAGAACTAAGCAGATTTAGAAGATTTACAGCCCCTTCCAGTGCTTAAAGGGGCTCCAAGAGAGCTGGAGAGGGACATTGAGCAAGGGCCTGGAGTGAAAGGACAGGGGGAATGGTTTCACACTGACAGAGAACAGGGATAGATGGGATATTGGGAAGGAATTCTTGCCTGTGAGGATGGGCAGGCCCTGGCACAGGGTGCCCAGAGAAGCTGTGGCTGCCCCAGCCCTGGAAATGTCCAAGGCCAGGTTGGACGGGACTTGGAGCAACCTGGGCTGGTGGAAGGTGTCCCCGCCTGTGGCAGGAGGATAGATCTAGGTGTACTTTAAGGCCCCTTCCAAACCAAACCATCCTTTGATTCTCTGAACACCTCTGAGCAGGAGACTCTTAACACAGAGAGAAACCAATAGAGAGGTCAAAAGTAGACTGGCAGATGAATTATTCAGTCTGACCATGGCAGCATTTGATTGAGCTTTCCAAACAATAAATGTGGCATGAATAAGTCATTACAAATCCCTCCTTGAGCTCTAGTGATGAGTCATAACCACCAAACCACAGATGCTCAGGGCAGGCTGCTCTGCTCATCTTCAAGGTTAAGACACCAATCGCTCATGTAGTTACAGCAGTCGTGATCTCAGGAACTGCAATTATTTACTGGTGATGTTCTCAGTGGTGCTCAAGAAGTATCAGAAATAAAAGTCTGAGTTCAGGGAGAGCCTCCCTGTAGCCACTTCAACGCACCACAGGCTTGGGAGGGGTCTGCATTTTGTTCTCTGTATTGGTCTCACTGTAAAGTCCAAGGCTGTGGGGAAGGTTTGCTTTAAATTGCATCCAACAAGTAAAAGGGTTGCTCACACCGTAAAATTCGGCCAACTCCACCAACAAACGGGTGTGAAAGCAAATAGGAGACAGTTCAATGCACACCCCATGATTCACAGTCATAAAAGAGGTCTAGACATCAGCATGAAGGAAGATGAACACATGTCCAGAGCAGAGGATGAAGAGCATCACACATGTCTCTCTATCCCTGGGATCTGGCAGAAGCCTGGTGGGAGTTTTGACCTTCCAGCCAAGCTGACAACAGGTCACATTATGAGGTCACCTCCTTGTGACACTGGAAAGGCTTCATGAAACCATCCCAGGTAGTTTTTCTTTGTATACCCTCCCTTGCTGCAGCCCTTGATTATCAAACCTTCCCATCACTCTGGAGCCTCATTTCTTCCCAAGGAGGAGGCCAGGCAAAAACTTGTCTGATAACTGATGGAGGGTGAAAAAGGGAAATGAAACCATTTTCTCTAAATTTACCTTGAAATATCCCACCCATGAAAGCATTTAACCATGTGCTGTTTATTAACATCATGACCAGCCGCATTATTTCAGGGCAATTTAAACACAAACTTAAAACTGAGCCCCAGCATCTGAGATCTCTGAGTAGTCATAGGGCTCTCATGATTGATGCTACACACATGCTTTTGTGCTTAGCTGAAGTGAGTTATTGGTGGCCTCTCCGTGCTCGTTTACACTCCTCATTTCTGAGCCAGATGTGAAAGCAATTAGCACACCGAGAATACTATCTTTAAGTCTGTGGGGCTTTTTATAGGTTACTGTTTATTTTTGGACCTACTTTCTTGAGGTGAATTTTGGCAGGCCACTCAAGGACTGGTTTATGTCATGACTGGCTATTGTTTAAAGTTTTTTTTATTGCTTTGGCAAGGGCTTGAGTTGGAAAGGGGAGGGGAGAGTTACCGTATTTTCTTTCTCTGACATCGTATTCAGGCTACTATTTCACAGTCTGCAAAAGGATCAAAACGTCTGCAGGTCTGATAGGAAGGACCACAGCTCCTGCCTCCTCAGGAAATAGGGAGGGCTGAAACCGGTCCCATCGTGAAAGGGCCCAGAAAGCTCATCTGGAAAAAAACAAACAAACAAACTGGCATTCAGGGAAATTGCTTTGAAAAAGAAAGAAAGAGAAAAATCACAGAATGGTTTGGGTTGGGAAGGTTCTCAAAGGTCATCTTGTTCCAACCTTCAAAATATCTCTCCTCGCTTTTCAGCCCTTGAGTATCGCCAGGGTGCTCCCTCCATGACCATACAAACATTGCTCCCCACGGCAGGGAATTTTGTGGAGGAAGGACCATCCATCCCCTGGCACAAACCCTTTTGCTGGCACTCAGGACATGACCAGAAAGGAGCCTTTGCTGCAGAGGTGCCCCTGATTCCCGGGCTGTAGGGCTTGCTGGCAGGGGGAACCAATATCAAATAATCCCAACAGGGATGCTCCGGAAGGGAATGATCCCTGGAACCCTTCCATCAGTGCAGCGCTAACGAGCCCCGCAGTGCCGTTCCACTGCTACCTCAGTGCTCCAGCTCAGGGGGAAGGAAAACATTCCCAGTGCTCCCTTACCTCGGTAAATGCTCGACAAATGCTCCTGGTGGGGCTGGTTGCAGTGACCCTGCTGGACACGGCATCGGGACCCACTTGATGTTGTGTTCAGTCTCCTAGAATGGATCTGTGCCTGCATCGCCAACACCCCATGGCTGAGCCCTGAGCAAGGCTCCTGAGATGCACAAGTGTGGTGGGTCTGGCTGAGCCAGGACTTGTTTCCCCATAGGAGCCCTCCCAGTGCTCTGCATTGGTGTCGATAACACACCCTTATTTTGGCTACCACTGAGCACAGCGCTCACTGTTCAGTCAAGGGCAAGGGGAGTGATAGAGCGGCTGGGTGGGCACCTGGCATTCAGCCACGGTGAACCCACCGCAACAAGGTACAGCAAACTCAGGGAAAATGCAGGAAAAACACTCTCAATCAACAAGGGGAGACACCGGCGTGCGGTGACCTGACTCCCCCCAGCCCAGGGGAGAAGTTGGCCAGTGCTTGCCCCATCCTTTGTCCCATGTCCCCTGGGTTTAGGATACAACCAGCTCCTCAGGCTTGAGCACATGGATGAGGGGAAGCAGTGGAAGACCTGCTCCACTCCATCCTAGTGCACCTGCAGCCAGGCTGGGAGAGCTGGGGGTGTTCACCTGGAGAAGAGAAGGCTCCGGGGAGACCTCACAGCCCCTGCCAGGGCCTCAAGAGGCCTTATAAAAAAGAGGGAGAGCAACGTTTTACCCAGGCAGATAGTGACAGGACGAGGGGTGACAGTCTTAAACTGAAGGAGGAGAGATTTGGATGAGATATTGGGAAGAAATTCTGCCCTATTGCCCAGAGAAGCTGTGGCTGCCCCAGCCCTGGGGGTGTCCAAGGCCAGGTTGAATGGGGCTTGGAGCAACCTGGGCTGGTGGAAGGTGTCCCTGCCCATGGCAGGGGGTGGGACTGAATGGGCTTTACAGTCTCTTCCAACTCAAACCATTCTGTGATTCTGTTCTTCTGTGATCTGCCCTGGGGACCTCAAGGGGCTGCAGCCAAAATACAACGATTTCAATAGCAGCTGCTTTTATTTGAACTTCCCAAAATACAGGTGGCCTTGGCTGGTCTGTCCCTTACACACACGCAGCAATCCATGTGCTTGTGACCACAGTTTGTTTTAAAACACCACCTGGGCTGCACTTGACTGCCTTTAACACTTCTGCAAAGGGATCACCTTCAGAGTTGCTGCTGCTGCAAATGAAGCAATAATTCCACATTTCAGTATCACTTATCATTTGGGATCACTCAAGGGATTGTCTCATCCCAAATGAAATCTCCTGTTACCAGATTAAGCCCCTGAGAGCTCTGATAAGCATAAGGTCTCTGTATTTAAGAGCCATTTCAATATGTATGAAAAACTCCAACTGCATTAAGATGCTGAATAAGAACAACAAAGCAACTGGCCTTGCCTGACCAAATATTCAGCTGGAATCTGAACTGCCCTTTTCTTTCTGAAAATTTGCCTTTCTTGCCACATTGGTGACGGGCCCCTGTAGCTGTCCCAGCCCCAGCCAGGATGCCAGAGATGGATCTGCCAGTGAAGTATGGGATGAATTTGGATGTGCTCCCAGGCCAGGCTGTGACGTTCAGGCTCTCGGTGCTTTGGGTCAGCGTCGCTCTCTGGTTTCTGTGCAGCAGAAGCCGCCAGGCCTGAGGATTACAGAGGATGTTCACAACTCCAAAACAAAGGGAAACCATTTCCACGCAGAGCTGAAAAATAATTAAGACAGCTGCGATCAGATTTGACCCCCTAAATTACTTGATATCGTTTGGCAGATTATTTTTTTTGCTAGAAAGGGCAGATTAAATTTCCAAATAAACCCCATTTTTCCTACCCCTGTGAGTGCTGCTCCTCATGCATCTGTTCCCCTGTGACCCACCAGCGAGAGGAGCGTCTCTTTTCTGCCCCTGCCCCGCCCCAGACCTTTAGAACAATCATTAACATTTCATTGCATAAATATTTTGCCTGATGCTTTATCTCGTATTACGTGTCATTTTTACCCTTGGAGCTCTGTGGTCCACTGAGCCAGATGGAGCACACGGTGCCTGCTAAGGAGAATAGAAAGCAGGGTTGAAGCGAGGGGTTTCTCCTCCTGGAAGGGACAAATGTTTTCAAGGAGTTGAAGCAAATGGTGCTTTCTGATTGTGTCCTGAGCAGCCTTCAGAAAAAGTTAATTCTGGTGTGTTTTGGAGGGACAAACGTAGCAGACTGATAGGTAAGAGGATGGAAGTCACTGAGGTCTCTGCACACTGAACCCTCATAAAGGTTTGCTCCAAAAGGCACCTCCAGGCCATTTAGTTTTGGGATTACAGCCAGGAGTTTCACCTCAAAAGTTCTCTGCCAGCTTCTT
The DNA here is from genome assembly GCA_013396735.1 of Grallaria varia. Classification (NCBI taxonomy): domain Eukaryota; kingdom Metazoa; phylum Chordata; class Aves; order Passeriformes; family Formicariidae; genus Grallaria; species Grallaria varia. Next base: position 309,681 of record VWZG01008673.1, read on the forward strand.
GTTTTTCTTCTAAATTCCATGGTTTCTTCCCAAATTTTGCCTTCTGAATCATAATACAAGGCTCACTTTGCATCAGTCCTGGCTCACAGAGGGAGTGAAGGAAGAGCAGCCTCCCAGAGATGCAGCCCCATGTGCTTCACCAGAGGTACCCCCAGCCCAAGGACAGGACTCCTGGCTGCCACAGATGTCCCAAAGCCACCTCTCTGTTGGTCTGTGGGACTTGTTCTTCTGCAGCTGCAAATCCCACCCCAGTGGTTTGCCCTGGGCTCAATCCCTCCAGACACCTGGCTGGTGCATGAAAAGGTCTGCAATGACCCCAAAGCACTTCCCTCCAGGTACCTTCCCGAGGAGATGGAGGAAGCTGGGCCAGGTATCTACACTCCATCTCCATGAAGGAACCATGAGGAGATCCAGCAAATCCTCCAGTTCTGGAGCTGGATCCTCAGCACTGAACCAGGTCCTTCCACCTTCAGGACTCATCCCATACCCCACGGGGACTGGCTGTACGGTGACATCACCCATCCTGCTCTTCAACCATCTGTATTTATCCAATCTGTCTCACAAAAACTGCACAGAAACGCTTCCTGCCTGATATCACACGGCTCTTCCAGGGCTACGAGTCTCTCCCAGCAGCAGGACTCTGATAACTGACATGACGAGCATCCCACAGCCCCGGGTTTGCTGCTTTGCACCCACTCCATGGCAGCTTTTCCTGGGACCTGAGGACCAGGCCAGGCTTTCCCAGTGTCACCCACAGACCTCAGGAAGAAGGAGTTGGGCAGAGGTGTCCTGAACCCAGGATCTCATCTCGCAGATGAAGGTGGGCAGGAGGGACCCTGGTGCTGGTGAGCCTGAGCCAGAACAGGATCCTCCTTTACCCATCAGCTGCATGAAGCAAAACAAACACCCTGATTTCACCTGAGAACAATGAAAAAAATAGATAAAACCAGATAAAGACAAGGGAAGTAAATAATAACCGGAAGACATTTGCAATGTATCGTGAAAGCCGGAAACGTATGCCAGGAAATCTGCATTTTCCCACACTTTCCTGAGCAAATATTTCATGATGTGCTGGCCCCGATCATCTGCAATCACTAGAAACTATAGAATCATGGAATGGCCTGGCTTGGAAGGGATGTTCAAGATCATCTTGTCCCACCCTCTGCCATGGGCAGCGACACCTTCCACCAGCCCAGGTTGCTCCAAGCCCCGTCCAACCTGGCCTTGGACACTTCCAGGGATCCAGGGGCAGCCACAGCTTCTCTGGGCACCCTGTGCCAGAGCCTGCCCACCCTCCCAGGGAGGAATTTCCTCCTACTGCCCCTTCTATTCCTGCCCTCTGGCAGTGGGAAGCCATTCCCCCTTGTCCTGTCACTCCATGGACTTGTCCAAAGTCCCTCTCCAGCTCTTCTGGAGCCCCTTTGGGCACTGGAAGGAGCTCTGAGGTCTCCTCAGAGCCTTCCCTTCTCCAGGCTGAACAGCCCCAGCTCTCTCAGCCTTTCCTCACAGCAGAGGGGCTCCATCCCATAACATCCCAGAACACTCATAAATTCTTGGCACCCCAGTAACAAACTCAGGGTTTTCCGTGGGACGTCGCTCACAGTGGGAGCTGCAGGAGGTTTCTCTGGGGTGCTGGTTCCACAGTGATGTCTGTGGGGTTGCAATGGGCAGAGACTCCCTAAACAAAGACTTCCAGAACAGAGTGAAAAAATGATGCTTCTCCTGGTCCAACAACACGTGGTTCTGCATTCCTGTGCTGGGATCTTAGAGACACTTGGACCAGGAGAAGCATCTCTTTCTTCTTGTTGAGAAGCCATTCTATTCTTCTTGTTGACAAGCCCTTCACACCCGCTTTCAGAGACGAAATACAAGGAAGAGATGTGCAAATCCTGGGAAATCATTATTTTATCTATTGCTTTGCAGGCTACAGCTCTGTCTCCAGATGAGACTGGAGACCATTAGCATGGTGTTATCCCACCTAGGGGGCAAGGAGGGATGTTTGTCAGGATTCTTCAATACAACAGGGGCATCTGCAAATAAAACCTGGGATCAGAGCAGAGGAAAAACGAATGGTGGGTGGTTTGGTGACAGTGAGAGAGGGGTGTTTGTGCCATGAGCACCCCACTGCTGTATGGATCTGCTCCCTCTGCTCACACCTACTGGCCCCGGGGGCTTTATTTTATCTTCTGCGTGATCTCTAAGGAGATGTGGGCAATCTCCTGCAGCTGATTCCCTCCCACCCCTCACAAAAAAGAAAACAAAAAAAAAACAGAGAAAAGAAGGGGGGAAAAACTCCAAGGAGATAACCCGGCCCATTCACAGCACTGTTTGCCCAAACACACCTGGGCAGGTGGGTCTGAAGGCAACGGCAGGAACAACGTGTGGGTCAGACTCGTGTGGCTGCTCCAAGGACAGTCCACATTCCACAGGCACAGCAAACTCCAGCCCTAAACCAATATCCCCAAGGGGCCCTTTCAGAGGCGCCTTTGAGGTGTCACCAAAATAAGACCTTTGGGTCCAGGTGGAGGGGTGAGCTGCAGATCCCACACCCACCAGGGACGGGGAACCTCCTCCCCCAGAGGCACACGGTGTGGCCTTCACTGTTTGAAGCTGATTCTCATGGCAAGTGTTTTTCCTCTCGTCCCTGCACAGAGTTTATTCCTCGGAGTGTGTGAGGAGCAGGAAGGAGCCAGTTCAGGCTGGGCCAGCCCTTCCCACAGTGCAGTTCTGGCGTGAGCTCCACTCCTTGGCTTGGCTTTTTGCAAACAAGCACCGAAAGGTTTCAGGTTTGCAGCCTGGTGGAGTTCACATTTTTCCACCTTATTATTTTTTCCCCTCTTTCCGGAGCGTGAGATTCAGCTCCTGGGGGCTTTTCAGGGGTTTGTGCAAAGCACCTTTCAGATTTGGGGTTTCGTGGTTTTGTTACGCCCACCTTGAGTTTTATTTGAGAAGGCCCCAAAACTACAAAGTAATTGGCCAAACCCAGTGGGTTTCGCCTGGTTTTAGAGCAACATTTTTCAGCCCACCTGAATATATAAATCATCTCTGTTGTAAATCTGGGTTATTAAAAGCAGAGGTAGTTCATTCACTTGCTTATACATTTAAAACCATCATGGTAGGGAGTGATTCTGCCCCAAAATTGCCTGTTTCTGTTCCTTGAGAGCCAAGAGAATCAGCACAACCACCTCCCATGAGGACACTTGCCCTGTGGACGTAAGTGGGAAAAACGACACCCTCCACCAGGCACACGCAGCCCTCAAAACGTTGTTTTGAAACCAAAGATGTAATTTGGTAAAGCCAAAATCATGATATTTAAGGTCTGACATATGCTCTTCAGAAACCCGGGATGGTGTTTAGTGTTGAGTATCACCTGAGTCTGGTTACAGACTTCCAGGGAACAGCTCAATCCAAATGCATGGGGAAAAGCTTCCAACAGCTCCAGAAGGGATGTTGGAACAGGTACAATACACAGGAACTGGGAAGGTGCAGCTTGTATCTCCAGAAGATGCTGAGCTCTCGGCATCCAAGCGTGCTTATAACTTGGAAGATGTAAAATCCAATGCCAGCAGTGAAAGGAAGGAAGTGGGCGGGGAAGGACCTGCCTGTGCTGCCAGTTTTTATTGTTTCTTTGGGACTTCCATGGAAATTGGGAGTTTTCTTAAAGCCACAACTCTAGGGTCGTAAGGCTATATGAGAAATCTGTCTTTAATGCTGAGATTCCTCTCTAAACCTCATATTTGCATGGAAAATATGACCCCAAAAGGGGAATATTGAAGTCAAAGCTGTTGAAATTATGCAAAAGTGTATTTTCTAGGGAAAAGGGGGTGGGACTAAAGACTCCATCCATCCAGTCTCTTCTTGAACTTCATGGAATCTGAGGTGCTCCAGAACTGCACTTTCAAAACTGAAAGAGATCACAGAATAATAGAATGTTTAGAGGGTGGAATGGACCTTAAAGATCCCCTCGTCACAGCTCCCCCTGCCATGGGCAAGGGCACTTCCCACTATCCCAGGTTGCTCAAGGCCTTCTCCAACCTGGCCTTGGACACTTCCAGGGAAGGGGCATCCCCGTCTTCTCTGGGTAACCTGTGCCAGGGCCTGCCCACCCTCACAGTAAAACATTTATTCCTAACAACTAACGTAAATTACTCTTCTTTCCGTTTGTGCCTGTCACTCCTTGTCCTTTCACTTCAATTCCTGACAAAGTCTCAGCGTGGGAATAAGAGCCCTCCCTCCCCCAACCATGCACAGCCAGGCACGAATCCCTCCAGCCCAGCAGCACCTGAGCCAGGATAACTCACCCTGGAAGAGGCTTCAGTGTGTCCCACCTCCCAGCTTCATTATTTCTCTGGGATGCCTTTGCTTCTCTGTGTCAGGACACCCTGAGAGTGGCTCTGCCATCCTCTCCTTGCCTGGAGCACCTTCACCAGCCACCTCATGGGCTCCAGTGGGCTCTGATGGCAGAGGACAAAAAAGACATTAAGCTGTTAAGAGAGTGTCCAAAGAAGGACAATGAAGATGGTTCAGGGCATGGATGGGAAGTGTGTGAGGACACTGAGGGCACTTGGGGTGTTCAGGTGGAGAAGAGGAGACAGAGGGGACACCTCAGTGCAGGTCCAGCTTCCTCAGGAGGGGCAGAGAAGGGGCAGGCACTGATCTCTGCTCTGGGGGGACCAGGGACAGCCCCCAGGCAATGGCTGCAGTTGTGTCAGGGCAGGCTCAGGTGGGATCTCAGCAGAAGGTTCTTCCCCCAGAGGGTGGTGGGCACTGCCCAGGCTGCCCAGGGCAGTGGGCACAGCCCCAAGGCTGCCAGAGCTCCAGGAGCATTGGGATGATCCTCTGGGGCACAGGGGGTGACTCTTGGGGATGGGGCTGAGCAGGGCTGAGGGTTGGACTGGATGATCCTTGTGGGTCCCTTCCAACTCAGCACATTCTGTGATCCACTGCAGGGTGGCCATCAGGTCTCCAAGGAACAGCTCCATCCCTCCAAGGAGCCACTGAGCTGCTCCAGTCCCCGATCCAAAGGGCCACTGGCAGCTCCAAACCACCTCGGTGGGGTTGGATGGTCCAGCAACAATCACCCACAGCCAGAGTGAAAACTCTTCCCAATTCCAGTGTGGCTATTTAGAGAAAGCACTTCTCCTTCCCCCCAACCCTTTCTCCTCCTGACAGGCATCCTGCCCTGCAGTGGGGAAGGACTATTCTTAGAGGCGTCTATTTTGGGTTGGAATGCTGGAATTAAGATCCTTCCTTCCTTTAAAGAAAATACGCCTGATGATATTTAGAAAGCTTCACCCAGTTTGAAGGCTCAGTTCTGGCTGCTGAGCAAAGCAGATTCATTTGTAAGTTTAACATTTCCCAGAGGCTGTGATGATCCCAGCACCAGGACCACCCAAACACCCTCTGCAGGCTCTGAGGAGTTGGGTGATACTCCCTTTAATGTGCCGAGTAGTAGCTTCGCAGGGTTTACTCATTCCCTCTTTCTTGGCAGGGCTTTGTATCAGCTTATAATATATTCAGAAAAATATTTTCCATCAAAACCTTTTCTGACAGAAAATGGCTTTTGGACACAATGGAAACTTTTGTGGGGAAGAAAAATGCAAATAAAACCTGCTCAGCTTATGTTGGAGAGCTTTATTAGAAACAGAAAGTTGTTTTCCTCCTTAAAAGGTTTTGGGGAAGGTACTGTTGGTGGTATTTTTCCAAGGTGAATGCAAGTTTGTTGTGGAATTATCAGAGAATTTCTCATGTCATTATCACTCCTGGTGGGTCAATCTGACACCAGCAGCTTTAGGCAGAGCTGGGAGCAGACCCTGGGGATACCTCTTGGCTTTATGGATGTGTTTGCTGTCCCAACATGGGTCACCATCCTGCAGAGACCAGGCAGGAGGCTGGAGGGAAGAGACAGGCCGGAGGGAAGAGCCAGGCTCCAGGTTGGACTGTGCTATCCCAGGCTGGACCATTCTATCCCAGGCTGGACCATTCTGTCCCAGGCTGGACTGTGCTATCCCAGGTTGGACCATTCTATCCCAGGCTGGACTGTGCTCTCCCAGGCTGGATCCTTCTATCCCAGGCTGGACTGTGCTCTCCCAGGCTGGACTGTGCTATCCCAGGCTGGACCATTCTATCCCAGGCTGGACCATTCTATCCCAGGCTGGACTGTGCTCTCCCAGGCTGGACCATTCTATCCCAGGTTGGACCATTCTATCCCAGGCTGGACTGTGCTTATCCCAGGCTCAGGCACTGCAGCCTCTGTGTTTTCCTACCCCACCCTGGGGCTACTCTGTTCCTCTGTATGACAATCCTCACAGTTTATACTGAGGATGAAACACATATTTCCTCCCTCATTTCCCCAGGGCCACAGGTTGCCACAGGGCTGCATAGTGGATGTTTAAAGGTGGCTCCAATGCTAAACTCAACGTGGCTTTTTTGGAAACAGATAGGTCTTCCCATTGCCTTTCAAGTCTGTTATCCCAGAGACCTGGAAAGGCCACTGGTTTCACACAGCAGCTGAGATGCTGACGTAGCCACAGGACCCCAAGATCTCGGTGGCTTGAAAGGAACAAACCTGAACACCTCAGTGCTGGTCGTAAAAATCAAGTTAGCTGGTAATGAAGCCCTCCTGAGAAATTCTGGATCAAATTACCCATCAGAAACTTAGAGGGAGCAAGTTTGGGCCGGTGGGAGCATCTCTGTGTGCATGGGCTGTATCCCACTGCCACCTATCCTTGTCCTCAGCACCGACCCCAAACGTGGCACTCAGAGCTTGCCTGGCCCCAGCAAAGCCCTGGCATTACCAGGGGGGTGGTCCTGGGGTCTCCTCACTCCTACCCTTTCCAACAGCACTGCCAATGCAGGAGTTTTTCTGGAAAGCTTGGAAATAGATTCTTGCTGCTGCCTCTGTCTCACGGGGTGCTGGAGTGACACGGTGCCGCGGACGGGGGTGACTCCCGTGACTCCCTGTCCCCAGACCTCGTCCAACCACCCATGGTGGGTGAGCACCAGGCACGTGTTCCCCGGGTTCCCCCGCACACACCAGCATGGGCTGCTGCCTCCTCGCTCCTACAACACGTCCACTCCACGGGGATTTTGCAAACTGGAGCCAGTGAAGCCCATTCTGGGCTCTGGCAGCCACAACCCTGCTATTGCTTTAGCAGCCACAGCTCAAGCCATGCGAGGCACAGCCCAGAGCTGGGGGTCTCTCGAGCCCAAAGCAGGGGTTGTAACATCCCAGCTGGGGCTCTGCGGGCACACAAGGAGCAACAGGCCAGGTTAGATGGGGCCTTGAGCAGCCTGCTCTGGTGGAAGGTGTCCCTGCTCTCAGGGGAGTTGGCACCGGATGGTCTTTAAGGTCCCTCCTGCCCCCTGCACCATCAGACCACAACCATGACCAGAGAAGCCTGTCCATCCCCGGGCACTACAAGCTGAGCATCCCCCCTGCTCCCTGTCCCCAGCCAGCCAGGGATGTGACAAGGCTTCAAAGCAGTGCTGTTATCCCCGGTTTCCTCTGAGTTATCTCCAATTCTATCTGGCTCCAACGAGTATTTAACACAGACTGCATCCTGAGCAGAGCTGGCTGGGAGCTGCAATTTCCATTACTTGGGAAATCCTGACATGAAGGGAGAGATTGATTCTGATTCTGCACAAAAAGGTGGAATTCTCGTGTTTGCCAAGAAACATTTCCTCCCAGCAATCAGTTTAGGGCCATTACAGTGTTTCACTCCAGCAACTCTTTTCATTATTCCTGTCCTTCCTGTGCATTTCTTAAATCATGTACTACATGTGTGGAATGATACAATCTATAAAGACAATATAATATTTAAATTTACACCCAACATTACATGAAATTAATTTAAGTGAAGGAACAGAAACATTCCGCTTCTGCTGGAGTTTCAATACAGTCCAAACAAAATATTTCCCCTTTTCTTTTTTTTGCTACTGGAAAATCTTGTTGCAATCAGCACATTTCTGCTGCATGGCTCAAGTTCTATTAACCTGCTGTTGCATATGGAAAGTTATTCTGAGAATAATTTTTCAGTGGCTTTAATAACTGAGATACTCCCATCCTACTCATCCTCGGAGCACTTTCACCCATCTTTTATTTGCTGGTGTTAAAATGCTGTGCCAACAGATAACCAGCAAAGACAGAAATTGAGATCATATTTTTTCCTAACGTTATAATCCTCAAAGTTGGCACAGAAAAGGCTGCTGAGAGGCTCAGAGCAATTCCGTCCCCATTCACTTCTCCATGGGCTACTCAGGATTAAATAACCAGCTTCTGCTGGGTTTGAAGGGCAAAATCTCTGCTTCTCTATAGCAACAAAACATGCACTTGGTCCTTTGTGTGACTTGACTGCACAGGATGCAATGTGATGAGAAAGGTGTTATGGAGGGCTGTAGATTTAGACACTTCAGGGTCTTTCAAATACCTTGACTTCACAAGGAGACATGGAAAGGACAGGCAGTGAGGGGGATTTGCTGCAGGCTGAGATCCTGAGGATGTCAAAGAAGATGAAAAGCCACCTTGGATCGGAGCAGGACTGCAGACTGTGAAGGGCAGTGACAGAAAATGCCACTTCTGTTCACTCTACAGCCCTGGGGCTCGATGCTCTCACTGCCTTCAGAGGGTTTCCAGTACCAAAGGTTGCTTTGTTGGAAACACCCCATGGACAAGAGGGAAGGACTAACCTTTTGAGTGCCCCAGGAGGTATCTTTGTGTCTCCTTTGGGGCCCTTGTCTGTAGATCATCCTGCCCCTGCCCTCTTCTGTGGGTCACAGGCCATTTTTCAACAACAAAAATGCTCTTTTTTTCCCAACATCATCTGATATTTGGCTCTCAGAACATGTTTTTCAATGCCTCCAAAACATGCTGCCTTCAAGTGTTTTTTACCCCTGTCCACCCATTGCCTGTGACCACAGCATGGGTCTCATGTGCAACAAGACCAGCTTCCCCTAAAACCCAAGGACAGCATTTCTAAAAGCACCTGTACAGGGTGGGGAAAGCACCAAGGCAGCTCCACACCCTCCCCTGGGCTCTGCCAGGACGAACCAGAGGATGCTGGAGGATGCCAGACCCTGGAGCTGAGCACAGAACCATCCAGGCACCAAGAGTGTTGAGCTCAGCAGGGATGCACCGTCGGGACCCTCTCACCGGTGATGAGCTACGTGGCTTCCCCAAACTTTGTAGGCTCTGCAGAGACTTGTGTGTCTGTCTGTCACCTTGTAAAACTCCCTAAGAGTGAGATCCAGATGCTGCACTTAAAACAAATCCCATCAGGCTGCATTTGTCAGGCTCGGGGTGAGTGAAGCCAGACCAGACTGGTGCCTTGCCAGAACAGCCCTGCTGCACAATCCGTCCATCCATCTACCCACCCACCCATCCATCCATCCATCCATCCATCCATCCATCCATCCATCCATCCATCCATCCATCCATCCATCCATCCATCCATCCATCCATCCATCCATCCATCCATCCATCCATCCATCCATCCATCCATCCATCCACCCAGCCAGCCAGCCAGCCAGCCATCCATCCAGCCAGCCAGCCAGCCAGCCAGCCATCCATCCACCCACCCACCCATCCATCCATCCACCCACCCATCCGCCCATCCATCCCACTGACCCGGCAATGGGAGATCTTTCTCCTCAGCCAGTAGCTGAATTTTTATCTTATGAAGGAACTAAGCATGGGTTTGGTTTTCGGCAGCTTGTTCCAGCTGCTGACAGAGATTCCTGCATTAATCCCAGAGAAAGGAGAACTGAGAGCAGCTCTCTGAGGTTGGGTTGATATGGGGATAGCCGAAGTGTGGCAGAGCTACTGTAGAATCATAGAATGATCTGGATTCGAAGGGACCTGAAAGTCCATCTACTTCCAACCTCCCTGCTGTGGACAGGGACACCTTCCACCAGCCCAGGTTGCTCCAAGCCCTGTCCAACCTGGCCTTGGACACTTCCAGTGATGGGGCAGCCACAGCTTCTCTGGGCAACCTGGGCCAGGACCTCACTAGTGACCCTCACAGGGAAGAATTCCTTCCCAATATCCCATCTATCCCTGCCCTCTGGCAGTGGGAAGCCATTCCCCTTGTCCTGTCCCTCCAGGTCCTTGTGCAAAGTCCCTCTCCAGCTCTCTTGGAGCCCTTGTAGGCACTGACGTGGGCAGATGTACAAGAGGCAGTGCTCCCAGCCCTGCTCTTCCCAAGAGACAAACCCTCCCTTGGAAATGTTCCAAGGAGAGAACAGGGAGCTGACACACAGCCTGAAACATGAGGAAGCCGATGGCCAGGCTTTGGCAAGATTAGAATCAAATAAAAGCATAATGGGCACTGTTAGGCAAACACAGCGGAGGTTGCTACGAGCCCCACCTGCAATAAAGCTGGATCTCAGAATGGAGACAGCAGGTTTTGAGGGCTCATAAAGTACCAGCACGTGTACAAAAATCACTGTAAGGACTTGGGAGCAACGCCAGAGCCAGTGTCACTTGTGCCTCTTGAGCAGAGAGCTCTACCCGTCAGGGCTCAGCTCGCTCTCCAGGAATTCCAGAGAGGTGTTTCCAGGGGCCACTCCCCATGCCACAGTTGCTTGCACTCCCTCTTGGCTCCATGGATTCTTAAACATAGATAGAAAAGAGTGGATCACCACATCCCTCCCTCTTCCCCACCGTGAGGATGCCACTCTTGTATTCCCTGGAATTGCTCAAGGCCAGGTTGGATGGGGCTTGGAGCAGCCTTATCTAGTGGCAGGTGTCCTTGCCCATGGCAAGAGGTTGGAAGTAGATGGTCTTTAAGGTCCCTTCCAAATCAAACCATTCTGTGATTTTATGACAAAAACTTCCCAGGTTAACTTAAACTGCCCTTGCCACAACCTGTGCATGATTTTCCCTGGGAAAAGCCACGGCAATGGACAACATCTCTCTGCATCCTTTAATTTCCAGAAAGTTTCCAATGGGTTGCTCCCTGCTGCCCCAAGTAGGGGTGCTGGGGGATTCTAAAAGGCTGCTGAAGTGCTCCGTGGGCAAATCCCAACACGTGGCTATGGGGTGTCTGTGCCATCACTCAGGGCACCCACAGCCATGCCCTCCATGCCTGGTCCCCACGGGGCCACGGAACAGAGAGGAGAGACACAGGGACCTGCCCAAATGTGCCATCATGGAGATAAGGGAGAAAAAACTGCCTCAGCAAAAATCACAGATTTAAAAAAAAAAAAGAAGATAAATCAAAGAGCAGGAATGCTGCTGACTCACCAGCCGCCAGGGAACCTGGCACACAGCAGCAAATAGCTGCAGAGCGTGGGGTGCCTTGGCTTAGGAAAACCTCCTGGAATTTCAGGTGCCATCATTCGAGGTGGATGGGAGGGAGCAGTTCTGTGCTTGGACAGAGGGGCAGGAGGAAAGGCTTCTTCCAGGAGAGCTCTTGGCATGCCCCGAAAAGGCCTTTTAAAGTAGAACAGCGCGAGATAAAATAAATCTGAGGCCTTTGCAAATCTGCAGAGGCGTGTGCTGAGCACACGGCAGGACCTGCCGGGATCATCCACGGGGGCCCGGGAAGGATCAACACCGCTCGGGAGCAGCTTTTGTTCCAGCAGCAATTAGCACATTCCTGATGAGCCCCAAGCTCAGAGAAGTGTTCCAGCCTCCAGCCAAGACACCCAGGCCAGTGTGGGGATGATGGATGGCATCCCGAAACCAGGCTGGGGGTGGTTTGGTGGCCTCTGCCAGCCAAACAGCTATGGAATGCAAGGAGGACAGGGCAGAAAAGCATTCAGAGCTATGCCAGGGAGGGAGGGATGGCACAGGGCTCCACAGCGACAGGGCTCTGGCTCTGGGATGGGGATGGGACCTTGCCCTTGCCTTGGTGGGCCAGTGGGGTTCCACTCTCCTGCCTTGGGCCATCTGCAGTGAAGCCTCACGTTTGGTGGTGGCCCAGTCCCCAACCTGTCACCCCCTGGTAACATCCACCAAGAGACTGCTGGGAGGTGTCTAAGAAATGGATAAACATCCCAATCCCCTAATAGGGACTACAAACGAGCACAGAGGGGTATCGTGGCTGAAACATCTAGCTCTGGGGTGGCTAAAGCAGAAATCATTCTTCCCTCTGGGCATTTAATGTCACCCCATAGGGCAGCATCTTCCCAGGAGCACAGTATGTGGTTTTATCTGATGGGTGTGGGAGGTCCTGATCCTGCCCCACGCTCAGCACATCTGTCTGAGGACAAACACAGTGGGATTCCCACTGTGCCCAGCAGACCCAGCCTGAGCACAGGAAACACCAGGGGAAGGGCCAGGGTGCTCTGAGCTGCTACTGCTGTGCCCGGCCTTCAGGGAGGGAGAGAATCTGAAGGGAAATTGGTAATCCCCAAAAGGAAGCCCTTCAGAGCAGGAAATATTATGAATCCCAAATTCCTGATATAACTGAAAAGGCTTGGTTATCAAGACACACATTTGGCTTCTGCTCATCTACAGTATTTGAGAAAAAGCAGGGATTTCTTTCCCTGTGAGGTCCAAACTGCTCTCCCCTCTGATGCAGGAGAGTGTCAGAAGGGACAGTGACAGAGACACAAGCCAAGTGCCAAGCACCCAACCAAAACCCACCCAAAAACACGGACATGGGTGAACTCTGTGTCACTCTTTGCCTGTGCTCCTCAGCAGCAGAGCTCCAGCAGATCAGGAGCATGAGTCCCACCTCGTATGGGGAGGGCTTTCTCTCTCTCCAGAGCAAAGTCAGACACATTCTGCATTGGAGCAGCTCCTGTGAGACGCTGGGGTGTGTGTGAAGCAGCAGAGACAGGGCACAGGGCTCACAGCTCCACCCCAGCAGTCCCATGTGGCTCCCAGTGTCACCTTGGCTTTGGGCCACCACCTGCTCCAGGGATGGCTGTGGTGTGTCACAGGCAAAGAGAGTGTCAGCAAGGGCAGGTGGAGACACACCTGGGCTGTCCCTCCATGATTCAGCTGTCCCTCGGTGCCAGGGAGACAGGCTGAAAGGTCCCTGCCAACCCAGGGTGGCACTGGGCTCAGCCTGGGTATGCAAGGGCATCACCTGGGTCGTGCCAGGTTGTTCCCAACACTGTTTCATAGGAACTGCTAAAGTGTCCCCTGCCTGCTGTACATGTGGCAGAGGGACACCCTACTCAGGAGGCACAGCTGCAGCCCTGCAACATCACCTGCCATCGTTCCTCCACCAGCTCCATGGGAGCATCACTGTAACACCCCTGGCCCCAACCCGCCTTTCAAGCCTTGGCCGCACCAAGGTTTAAGCACCACCGTCACCATCAGGAGGCTGAAGGTTGTTTCAAAGGGGTTTGGACCTTCCCAGGCTTTGGACTTTGATAGGTCCTGGGCAGTCAACCCTGCCTGGGGTTGTGGCCACCACTCATGATTGAATCCCATGTGTGGTGTAAGCAACACATTGACCTTAAAATGGTTAGTAAGGAGGGAGGTTTGTCTATTACTGATGTTTGGGAACCAGAATCATGGCATCATAGCAGCTCCTGAGCTGGAAGGGACGTACAGGGATCATCCAGTCCAACTCCTGGCCCTGCACAGGACAGCCCAACAATCCGACCCTCTTTTCCAAACACTCCTGGACCTCTGGCAGATTTGGGGCCATGCCCACTGCCCTGGGGAGCCTGGGCAGTGCCCGACCATCCTCTGGGGGAAGAACAGCAACACTGTCCCCCACAGGCACGTCTCACATGTGGGCACAGTGGGTGACATCTAAAGGTAAGGTTGGGAATTCACACATGGAGCAATTCAATCATGTAACAACGGGATTTCTCACTTCAGGGGAAAAGATTAAACTGCCCTTATTGAATAGTGGTCTCTGATGGCCACAGCACACACAGAGCCCTTTTTGCACCCTCCTTTGGCATGCAGATTCACAAAAAGGGGCTCAGCACCCAAAGCACAGCCTTGGGATGCAGGCTGGCATCCAGAGCTAATCAGATCTAATTGTACTATCAATTTTATTTAGTTATGCTCTCACATTCCCCGATTCACTTATAGTCCACTCTGCCATCCATCACACGGCTGGGATTGCAGGAGGCTGCCTGTGATTCGGATCCGAATCTACGCCATTCAGAGCTGCCAGAGGGTGTTGCACAGCCAGGTTTGTGTGCAAGACCTTCCTCACTGACTGAAATTCAAATGGGGGTAGAGACAAGTCCAGGGGCAAGAGGAACCCAGCCCCAAAACCAATGGGGTTTATCAACACTGGGTTTAGCTCCAGGGTTGGAGCATCAGTCTGGGTCTCATGGAGAGGAAAAGGCTCTGACAAAAATTGGCAGAGCACCCTTGCACCACCAGAGTCTGTACTTGGGTTTTCCAGCTACACTGTGAAAACACCTTTAAAAAAACCTTCACAGATTAATAAACAAACAGGAGGAAAACTCAAAAACCTTCAGAGAAAGAATAAAAAAATCATGAGCTTTCTTCTGACTTAACTTCACATCTCTCCACTCCTCCCCAAATAATTTCTCATTAAAACATTTTCTAATGGAATAATATTCACATTTAACTAGCTCTGCATTTTCTGTAGTTAATAACATTATTTTGAATGGCTGAAACAAATTATAACAACCTCACACTAACAACACACATGCCATCCATGGGATTAGTGCCCCAAAGCCAACAGGAACCTCCCAAACTGAATGTGAGGAGTAATTGCAATCTTATCAGCCCTTCACAGTGATTTATTGGGATAATCAAAGACAGAGCCTGGGCATAACTCCCAGCCCATCCTGTGTGTCACCAGGATGGTGGGGCCGGCGCGACAACACTCCTGGCGCATGCCAAGGGTCGGGCAGGGGTGGCACCGAGGGCAGGGCAGGGGTGGCACTGAAGGCACCCGCACTCCCCAGGGAGCTCTCCTGACTTAGGATTGGTGACTCCCAACAAGGACCAGCCCCTGCAGCCTCCCTGCACCAGGACACGACACAGCCTTGGCTGGTCCCTCCAGGCACCCTGGCTGGGAGGGAAGCATCTAAATATTTTATCTTTAATTCATGAGCCCTAAAACACTGCCTTGAGGTGATGGCAGCATTATATGACTCATCTTTGGGAGAGTCCCAGCTCATCCTGCTTCTTGAAACCAGTGTGAGATGTCCTTGTTATCTCCACCCCTGGTACTGCAAGGGCAAGAACATGGGAGATCACAGAATCACAGATCTGGATTGGAAAGGACCTTCAAGATCGTCTGACTTGGAAAGTCTGGGTTGGAAAGGACCTTCAAGACCCTCTCATCCCACCCGCTGCCATGGGCAGGGACACCTTCCACTGTCCCAGGTTGCTCCAAGCCCTGTCCAACCTGGTCTTGGTCACTTCCAGGGCTGGGGCAGCCACAGCTTCTCTGGGCACCCTGTGCCAGGGCCTGCCCACCCTCACAGGGCAGAGTTTCTTCCCAATACCCCACCTAACTCTGCCCTCTGTCAGATGCCACATCCACCCCAAAAAAGGCTGCCAAAGATGAGGGATGGGAACTCTGCATGTCTTTATTAAAGTTTAATTGCCTTATTTCTTTACTAGGCAAGGCAGGGGGAGCTGGGACAGGTGGGATTCCTCAAGAGGAGATTTCTGTTCTTACAGGATTGGATAGATGAAAAACTTTTTTCTTACAGCTCATTGTGCTTGGGGATCCCAAATTCACAGGCAGCCTCACACAGGGACCAGAGTTGAGGAAAGGATCACCTATGGGCTCTTGCTGTCTGATACCAGAGCATGGTGAGCTGGTCCCTTTGCATAGTGTTATTTTGACTGGCTTTTTGTTAAGGTTAAAGACGAAAGCCCCGCTGCCCCTTTGGGCTGAGCAGTTCACATGTGAGTGCATATTCAGGAAGGCTGGAGGGCCGGCACCCGCAGGCAGCTGCCAAAACAAATGGCTGTATTATCCAACAGTTTCCTCCCCAGAGACCTGATTCATGAAAGAGAAAATCCCAGCCAAGAAGCCTTAGGTGTGGAGCAGCAGCCCTACACAAACACAGGGCCCTTGAAGGAGGCTGGGACAGGCAGCACCTCTGCTTTCCTTCAGCACGTGCCTGTGATTAAAACCACATGGACGGTGAAAGGCAGGTCCTGGAGGAAAATATGTTTTACCGGGGAAAAGAGGAAACTACAACAAAAATATACTGAGGTGGGGCAATCAGAGAATCTCCTGAACTGAAAGGGACCCACGAGGGTCATCCAGTCCAACTCCTGTCCCTGCACAGGCACTCCAACAATCCCACCCTGTCCCTGAGAGCGTTGTCCAAACCCTCCTGGAGCTCTGGCAGCCTTGGGGCTGTGCCCACTGCCCTGGGCAGCCTGGGCAGTGCCCCACCACCCTCTGGATGCTGGAGCCCAGCATCGATGCTCCTGCATCCCACACCCACACAGCCCCCACTGGAGCTCATGGGCCACTTCCACCACCTGCACACTCGAGTGAGTTCCTCACATCTCTGTGCTTGCAAAGAAACCCCCATACATCAAAAGCAGATGTCTGTAAGGTGGTGAGAGTGACTGAAGTGTTGTGACAGCAGTGCAGCACCATTTGGGAGACGCTGACACCATTTGGGAGACTCTAAGACCAGTTGGGAGACACTAACACCAGTTGGGAGATGCTGACACCAGTTGGGAGACACTAAGACCAGTTGGGAGACACTAACACCAGTTGGGAGACACTAACACCAGTTGGGATACACTGTCACCAATTGGGAGACACTATCACCAGTTGGGAGACACTGACACCATTTGGGAGACACTATCACCAGTTGAGAGACACTGTCATCAGTTGGGAGACACTAAGACCAGCTGGGAGACCCTGTCACCAGTTGGGAGACGCTGACACCAGTCAGGAGACACTGTCACCAGTTGGGAGACACTGATACCAGCTGGGAGACACTGACACCAGTTGGGAGACACTGTCACCAGTTGGGAGACACTAATACCAGTTGGGAGACACAGTCACCAGTTGGGAGGTGCTTTCATTTAAACAGAGGGACTGTGGGACTACTGTGTTAAGTGTTGGTTCCTCTGCAGTTCACAGCAACCCCTGCTCAGTCCTTTGTGCTGATGGTTTTAATCTTTCGTTCTCCTGCAGAGCCGAAAATGAAACTGCGCTGAGGCAAAAGCAAAGGATTTTGCATTTCTAGAGGAAATCCCAGACCTGAGGCATATTTTGGGCCATGAAAATGATCTCACTTTTGCATCTGCTTGCCCTTACCTGCTCAGAGGGCCACAACAGAACAGAGAGAATTTGCCAACAGGCACCACTGGCCACCACAATGTGCCTTCCATGCCTTCAGGCCAGGCCAGACATGGTGTCTCCATCCTGCACCAGTGTGGGAGTTCCCACCCAAAATGGATTTTTAACAAATTTCTTTGCTCTCAGACCAACCTTCCACTTGACATAAGGAAGCCAGAGCAGAAACTGCAGCATCACATGTGGACAATACAGAGGGAGCTCCTCAGTGAATCACTTGCTCCTGTCCATGAAAATCCCCCATCACTGTCACTTGCATAATTAATATCTCTCATTCCACAAGTTCCTGAATTGATTGAAAGATATGGAATATAGGGTGTTTTCCCACCGCAGTCACACAATGCTAAAGAAAGCACAGATGCCTCTGGGAAGAAGCACCAGATGTTCTAACGCTACAGAACCAAAATTACAAGGAAGGTGTTACAAGAATTTGGCCCTAAAAATGGCCTTAACATCTGCAGTCTTGCAAAAAGCACAGGGTCACGGGGACTTTGATTTGATCTCATCTGAAAGACGGTACCTCCCCCTAGCTCTGTGCTGAGGAACTGGTTCAGCAATGGCTCTCAAAACATCTGTCCCTTGGAGAACGTGGGGATTTCTCCAGATCCCCTAAACCAAGCTGGGATATTTCCAGTCGACCATCTCAAAATGATTTATAGGGAAAAGGAAAGAGAAAACAGACAGAGAGGTTTAATGTAACATAGCAGGACAACAAGTGAAAAGACATAAATAAGAAGGTGGGTCTTAACTCCTGAGGCTCTGTTCCTGTCCTGCAGCTCCTCTCTGCCCAGCTGCACACTCCTTCCTCAGATCACCGGGGGATTAAGCAAAAATAAAGCCTCAAAGTCAAGGGATGGAAAGATAAAGCAGAGTTCAGGGAAGGTTGGATCTCTCCAGCACCAAGAATGGTCCCAGAAGCACAACATGCCCACTGGAAACCTCACAACACTGGAGACAGCAATGTCTTCACCTTCAGGGTACTGAAAAGAGACCCTTTCCAAAATTTAGCTTGAAATTAAAAAGTATTGATCTCTTCTCTCTGGTGACCAGTGACAGGACCAGAGGGAATGGCTGGAGCTGTGTCAGGAGAGGTTTAAGTTGGATCTCAGCAGAAGATTCTTCCCCCAGAGGGTGGTGGGCACTGCCCAGGCTGCCCAGGGCAGTGGGCACAGCCCCAAGGCTGCCAGAGCTCCAGGAGCCTTTGGACAATGCTCTCAGGCACTGCCAGGCATGGGCTTTTCCTCTGCTGTTGTTGCAGGAATGGGAATGAAGAGCCAGGAGCAGCTCCTGGAGGTGTCCAGGGGCTTGAAGCCAGAAGGTACAACCTGGCAGCAGGGCAGGACATTCCCTGCAGGGCATCACTGCCCACCCACAGAGCCTTCCAAAGGTCACCTCTCCCTGGGACAGAGGGCAATGATTCAATTCATCCCAAGCAAAGCGGTGACAGGAGCTGTGCCTTGGGCTGTGCTGGCAGGATACAGCTGGAACAGCATCTGGAAGCAAAGCACAGCACGCTCTGGGAGCAGAGGGATACACCACCCAAAGAGGTCTCAGCTGGGCCAGGGAGGTGGCAAAGGAGAAGGGAGGGAAATCTGCCACCAGAGCACCTCCCTGTCCTTCAGGCTGGGAAGAAACAAAAGCCGAGAGGAGGAGGAGAAGAGGAGATGATTCTGGAGAATTCCTTTGGTCAGGGAATCACCCACGAAGCAGCCAGGCTGCTCCAGGAGACTCTTTGCCGTGGGCAATCCCTGCTTTTTCCCAGCACTGCAGAGCAGGGCGATCTGAGCCTGGTCATCTTGTGGTGCTGCAGCTCTGACAGCTTGAGAAACAGCAATTTGTGGGAACAAAATGAGGTTTCCAGGCTTGGTTTTGTTCCAGAGCTCTTTTGGTGCAATCTGGGATATCATTCACCCTTTCCAGACCTTCTCACCATCCCTCCCAGGAACAGCTCAGGGCACTGTGGACACCTCAGAGAGGTGGGAATGGTGGCTTTAAGGACACAGGGCTGGGTACCCCTGGCAGCACCTCCCATTCCACGGCCAGTCTGACCAGTGGGTGTCCATCCCTCCTTCTCTGACAGTCCACTCTCAAACTCAGAAACCTTCTGGACAAATACTTTTCCAGGTCAGAGAGATTTCAAGAAACTGATATTTT
>VWZG01008673.1:332096-415988 GCA_013396735.1 Grallaria varia
CAC
This sequence comes from Grallaria varia, assembly GCA_013396735.1. Lineage (NCBI taxonomy): Eukaryota > Metazoa > Chordata > Aves > Passeriformes > Formicariidae > Grallaria > Grallaria varia. Next base: position 332,100 of record VWZG01008673.1, read on the forward strand.
CACGGGTCCACAGGTCTCCTGCTCCAGCATGGGTCTGCCCCACCACAGGTCCACAGGTCTCCTTTCAAGCATCCACAGCTCCAGCACAGGCTCCTCCATGGGCTGCAGGGGTTTTAGCTCTGAGTCCTTCCCCTGCTCCACGAGGTGCCTCCTCCCACCCTTCTGCAGCGACCTTGGTGTCTGCCTTGTTATCCCATGTTCTCACTCTCTGGAATTTCTTCTGTGCAACAACCTCCAATTCTTAAATATGTTATCACAGAGGTGTTACTGTGATCTCTAATTGGCTTGGCCCTGGCCAGGAGCAGGATGTCCCTCCTGGGGCCAAGTGTCATTGGCTCCCTTGGGACAGGGGAAGCTTCGAGCAGCTTCTAACAGAAACCACAAACCACCTCTGCAGTCTCCCCACTACCAAACAAAACATTCAGCTACAGAAACCCAGGACAATTCCCAGTTCTCAGTCCAAACTATCCCTTCACGTTAATGCTTGAGGCATGTCGCAAAAAAAACCCAGTTATCTGCTGGAACTTGTGGCAGGGACTGACTCCCTGGAAGTGTTTTTCAGCCCATTTTTAGGCTCTATATGATCAGAGCTAAATTGCTCTACGGATATTCTGCTTTATCCTGCAACGTCCATCAGGTCTTTAAGGAGAAACTGCATATTGATGTGCCATGGCTGCTTTTTCTAAAGGCCTGGATTATGTCCTTGCAAGCTCCCGCCAGATGGGAGTCACCCTTTTGGCGCTCAGATACAAAAATATATATAATAAAAAATTTTAAAAAGGGGCAAAATGAAAGAGAAGGGAGGAAAGGCAGAGCTGGAGCCTCAAAGGCCCAGGAAACACCAACAACCTGACAAATCAACCAGCCTCAACAAAGTTTCTGCAAGCCCAGCGGTGTCACGCCTGGACAACAGCAGAGAGGGATGTCGCAAAAGAGAGGCAAAGGAAATGCATCCTTAATGGCCAGAGGTTGCACATGCAGGAGATATTCCATTATCCTGGAGGGTCAGGGAAAGCACTGGGCACAAGATACTGATCTTGATGCTCTTGGGACACCCACAACCTCACCAACATCCACGGAAAACCCCTGGTTTGCCCCAAAGGAGCAGGAGACACAACCCCAGGTAAGGTGACCTCAGACAAATTATGAAAGAAGCTGCATTCGGTGACCCCACTTTGTCACCAGCCACAGGACCAAGAGGCAACCCCACTAAGAGAAAGGTTGGGAAACATGCAGTGGCTTTGGTTTGGAGCTGGGAGAGGGTCCCAGAGCCCCTGGGGGACCCACAGCCCCCAAAAAAGCAAAGTCAGCCCTGAGAGAGGTGAGGAGGAGAGGGGAGGTGGCTCTCCTGGAATTCAGGCAATGTGGCCATTAGTCTTGGAGGACACTGTGCTGCTACAGGGAGGGGAAGGAAGAGTTTTCCAGGGCAAAAGTGCTTATTCATCACCAGAACTCGCCTGGAAATTGTCCAAAAGCGGCTGTTTGAAGTAGTGAAACTTCCCAGCACCTCCCTCCTGTGACACAACCCTGAAGGAAGGTTTGTCCTCCCTGCAGGATGTGAGATGGGGGCAGAGGTTCTCCCTGGGATCGTCCCTCCCAGGCACAGATCTTGGCTCTGCTTTTTGATCAGAAAACTCGTACCAGTCTCAGCCTGTCCAGCTGCAAGAAAAGGAACTGAGTTGTTGGGAAATCCGTTTGTTGGGAAAAATCTCTTGCTGTGTAGCCCATGTCCCTGTGCCAGGGTGAGGAGAACATGGGACAGCTCAGCACTCAGAGTTGCCAAGCTGCTCCCCAGAGTGCCCCCAACACCTGTGGCACTGCAGGAACACAGGCTTGGGCAAGGCTCAGGGTGGTGGCACGGAGGGATCTGCATGAAAACAAGCAGCAGGATGACTTTTATCCCAGAAGGAGTCCGTGCGTGGAGAACATCAGCTGGAAAGCTTTCCAGCAAACCAAGAGGCTGGAACAAAGCCAGGGGAGCTGTAATTTCCACTTGCTGTTGCAGAGTGATTGATCTGCCTCATTTGCAGTGCGGGAAGCATGGGATGTGGCCAAAATTTGGAGTGAAGATCGCTTCTGTGTGAAGCCTCACCCTCTACCTACTTTGAAATCCTACCTCTCAATCCCTGGCTGGAGAAACAGCTGGAACCTCTGCACTGCCCACTCAGCCCCGGGCCAGCTGCCAGGAGGCAGCACGGTGGGGGCTGGATTGGACCCTGATGGGTCCTCAGCAGCTTGGAAAATGGAGCAGTTTAAAGTTAAAGTCAGCACAAAGGCAAGTGAGACCCAGTGCTGCCCTGCGTGACCACAGCCGGAATGTCCCCAGAGAAGCCATGTGTGAGGAAGTGTCCCACTAAGCATTGGCTCTAATTAAACTGATTTATTTCTAAAAAAATAAAATAAAATAAAATAAACCCAGTTATTTAGGTAAAAAGCAGCATCTTATTGGATGTTACGCTCTTGTACCAATACTACCCCAAATCCCTTAGAAATGAGGAGCTGAAAGCCATGCCCAGCCTGGGACTGAGGCTTTGGGATACCTTGTGGGTTCACAGGGAGTCTAAGACTGAGACCCCTTCCCTCAGGCTGGGCCTGACCAGTTTCCCAGGAGCTCCAAACTTCTGTGTCTGTCCATTCCAGTCCCAGCAAAGGCTCTGCACCAGGGAGAGGCCAAATGCCACCAACCTCCCCAAAGCAGGAGCTCATCCCAGCCTGGCTGCGCTAACACCGGAGAAGGAACTGACTCTCTTACAGGGTGGGGACAGGCTCAGGTTCCTAAACCATCTGACTTCACCCCAAAACATCTTTCACAGGTGAAACGCATTTTTAAGAGTCAGGTAAAGGCCCGATCGCATCTCTTTAGGGGTGGTGGAGTTCACATGGCTGCAAACACCACACACTCCGAAATCCCACTGTCCTGCTGGCCAAAAGCTCTCAGGGATCCGCATGGACCAGCTTGTCCAAGCAGGATACATTTTCCCATGCAAAGCTACAGCCAAAGCCCTGTGCAAAACAGAGCATCCTACAGTGGATTCTCCAAGCCTTTTCCAGCAGTTCCTGCCCTTCCTGGGGAGGATGAGACCTCTGCTCGCTTCTGCTTGCCTTTCCCCTCCCGCCCTGGTGCAGACGGGTGTTACCTGCCTTCAAGGCCACCACTGCAACAAGCCTCCTCCAACTCGTGCCTCGCCCAGTTTTACAGCCTCAGCCTGTCATTTCCACACCATTACCCTACTGGATCCTCCAGCGAGGAGACTTTCCAGTGGAAGGGCTGACAGGAACCTACGGAGCCACAAAGCACCTGGCTGTTCACAGAGCACCTTTCCCTGCACATCCCGCTCCGTCTAGACACGGAGCACAGCCAGAGCATCCCTGTTGATCCATTAGAGTGTGAATCAGCAAGTCTGGAGCGCTGGATTAGCTCTCGGCTGAAAAGGATCGCCCTCGTTATCAGCGCTGTACTTTGCCATTAATCCACCCGAAGGAGCCTGGCCAGCGGCCCAGAACGGCTGTGGCAGCCACAGAGAGGTTCTGTTGCCTGGGATGTTTTCATCTCCACCCCGCAGAGCTCCCCATGGCCCCGCTAAGAGCCTCGGCTCAGAGCACAGCCCGCTTCCAGCTCGGGGCGATCGATGCCGATTCAATCGCTGCAGCATCTGCCAGGAAATGTGCTGCAGGAGCCCTGCGTGGTTAGAAAGAAAACAGAGGAGTGGCATGGGGAGCGTCAGAGCAGGGCTTGCCTTGGCTGTCAGGCTGCTGTAAAGCACCCCAAAGTCAGGCACAACCTCTTTTGAGAAGAAAGAAGCATAGCCAGGAGATTGAGGGAAGGGATTCTGCTCCTCTGCCCCCGCAGGTGAGACCCCACCTGCAGAGCTGCTCCAGCCCTGGGGCCAGCACAGCAAGGACATGGAGCTGCTGGAGAGAGGCCAGAGGAGGCACCAGGATGGGCAGAGGATGGAGCAGCTCTGCTGGGAGGAAAGGCTGGGAACGCTGGGATTCTTCAGCCTGGAGAAGAGAAGCTTTGGGGTGACCTAATTGTGGCCTTCTAGTGCCTAAAGAAGACACCAAGAAAGATGGAGAGAGTCTGTTTACAAGGGTCTGGAGTGAGAGGACCAGGGGTAATGGCTTCAAACTGACAGAGGGCAGGTTTAGGTGGGATACTGGGAAGAAATTCCTCCCTGTGAGCGTGGTGAGGCCCTGGCACAGGCTGCCCAGAGAAGCTGTGGCTGCCCCATCCCTGGAAGTGTCCAAGGCCAGGCTGGGCCTGGAAGGTGTCCCTGCCCATGGCAGGGGGTTGGAACTGGATGATCTTGAAGAAACCTTCCAACCCAGACCATTCTGTGCTCCTGCACAGACAGAACACAACGGGCCCTTTCCAGCTCTGCAGCACCAAGTGTAGGATGTGATGGCAGATGGGCACGTGACTGACTGAAACTCCCCAGTCCTCTGGCTCCTTTAGCTGGCATGACCCTTGTGGGTGGCTGGAATGTCATCCACCTCCTGAGGCTGCTAAAAGGGAGCCCGGGATGGCAGCACCAGTGGGGAAATCCTTTATCCACAGAGGAGCTGCCACAGAGGGGCTTCCAGGCACCCCACCAAGAGGCTGACAGGTCCTCATGTGAGGTCTGGGCACAACTCCCTACCTCCCCTAAAGCAGGAGTCCAGAAGGATTGTCAACCCTGGCTGCAAATCAAAAGGCTGCTGCCATTTGTGCCATCCTGCACCAGAGCTTTGGCATCTCTCTGGCATTTTGGGAGCAGTGTTTGGAGAGCAGCAGGTCTGACCCTGGTGCTGATGACTGTAAAAAGTAATCTGTCCTATAAGAGAGGGCCATGGGCTAAAATGGAAGCACCACCACTCTGCTTCCTGCATCTGCAGCCCTTGCCAGGCCCTGGCAGAGAGCTTGGAGGTGGATGGGAAGAGGAGGAACTGCAGTCGCCCACCAGGGCAGCTGCTTCTACTTCTGCAGACAAGGACTGAGTGCCCTGCTGCCTCCTCCCTCTTGCTGTTTGTGTTTTGAGCTCCAGACCCCAGTTTTCAGCTCCAGCAGCTCCCCACTTCTGTGTGGGCAGCGACTGGCACCTCCTCAGCCCACGGCAGACCCACCAGCACACCCACCTCAGAGGATGCTGCTGCATTGTGGCTGATCAGGCTGTTCATCCCCAGCTTTGCCACCACAGCAGAACTCGTCTTCCTTGATCCCAGCAGAGTAAATATTCCAGCTGGTGGGAAAGGAAAGGACAGGAGATGGGGCTGATCCTGCCACAGCTCTGCCCTGGGCAGATACATGTGCACTCCTCCAAACACGACTTTGCCATGGGTCTAACCCTGCTCATACATTGACCTGATGTGAAAGGCTGGGAGAGCTGGGGCTCTTCAGCCTGGGGAAGAGAAGGCTCTGGAAGACCTTAGAGCCCCTTCCAAAGCCTAAAAGGGCTCCAAGAGAGTTGGAGAGGGACTTTGCACAAGGGCCTGGAGAGACAGGACAAAGGGAATGGCTTCACACTGACAGGGTTCAGGGTTACATGGGATATTAGGGAGAAATCCTTCCCTGAGAGGGTGGGCAGGCCCTGGCACAGGGTGCCCAGAGAAGCTGTGGCTTCCCCAGCCCTGGAAGTGTCCAAGGCCAGGTTGGACGGGGCTCTGAGCAACCTGGGCTGGTGGAAGGTGTCCCTGGCCATGGAAGGTGTCCCTGCCCAAGGCAGGAGCATGGAATCAATGATCTTTAAGGTCCCTTCCAACCCAAACCATTCTGTGATTCTATGACTCTGTCATCTGCATTTTCTAGATGAGGCATTACTTCTTTTCAATGCTGTTCTTCCTAAATGGGGAACACAGAATCTCATACCAGCACATCTAAAGATGTAGGAGAAAGTCTCCTTCTCCAGGCTCAGTGAGAAGAGACCTTTTATCTATTTAGAAACTGAAAATCTGTGGTCAAAACCCAGCAAAAATCAGTTTGTGGTTTTCAGATTTCTAGCAAGAAACTGTAACACCTTTAAGAAAACATCTACTGTGCATTAAGAAGAATTTTTTAAAGCATCTACGTTTCATTTAGCTATTAAGAAATTTCCACTACAAGAATAGTGCAGAAATCCCTTGTTCAACACAAAATCCAAACTCAGAATTCCCACTGCGGGACTAAGGTTGGACTCAAAGCAGATGCCACCCACTGAAGACTGATAAAGGTGACAATATTTGGAGTTTTGTGAGAGCGATCTGAAGGGATTCACCACCTCACCTGAGTCAGGGAAATCTCATCCAGCCCTCCAGCTTTGCTCCTGTCCCTGCTGTGCTAACAACCAACTCAGCTGAGACGGAGACAGGCACGACGGAGAGAGAGAAGAAAGAAAAGAAACAGAATGATCAGAATTAGAAAGACTTATTGTAGTGATTAGGCTCTCCTTCCCACGATCCCCACCCATGCTGTGATATCCAGACAAGCCTCGAACCCAAATAAAAGCAAGAACACAGCAAAATTCCTCTGAAAGTATTGGTTTCACTGGAGCAGATGGATTTGGGGAGTGGAACTGCATTTTCAAGATACCTTCTGGTACCCCTGGACTCAAACAACATCTGTGACCCCCCCAGATGGGGTCCAGAGCTCAGTGCAGAGCTCAGTGCAGAGCTCAGAGCAGAGCTCAGAGCAGAGCTCAGGACATCCCATCAGGGCTGGGACACTCAAACCTTCTGGATTTGGCCTCTGCAGGGGAGGACTCCAAATGCCATTGCTGATGCAGCAGAGGCTCTCGCTGCTGGAGCAGGGCAGGGATGCAGGAGCCAGGAAGGCAGTGCCAACCTCAGAGCCCGCAGTGGGCGTGGGGAGCCTGATGAGCTGGCACATAGCTGGGCACTGTGAGACAAGCCAGAGGAATGGAGCTGATTGTTCTGCTCCAGTAGAACATGCCAGAGAGCAGACCAAGGTTTGATGAAAAGCAGTTTGAGGTGAGATGGAGATCTCTGGCAATGTTTTGGAGGGTCCCCCTTGGAGCCACACAGTGAGTGCAGCACAGCACACCAGGCTTTAAACCTGTTGCTCATTAAGATTGTTTTCCCTGCCTTTAAAGCTTTAAGGTGCAAAAGTTAAGTCCCCCTGGGTCCTAGAAGAGCGATCCTGCAAGGCACTGAATCCTCTCCACCTTCAGAGACTCCCAGGCATCACCAGCCCCACCTTCCTGCCCACTGAGGTTTTTCTTATCACAAAGATCTCTGAGTTTTACTCCCACAAGAGCCCATGTTAACCCTCCACCAAGCTGCTCTTCAAAGGGTCACAACTGATCCAAAACCACAAACATATAAACCAGCCACTCTGGTGAGCAGCATCACACAACGAAGCCCTTCGGGCACCATCCCTGTGCAGTTCAGATTGCAGAGCACTGCCAAAAATAACAAGCACTCCTGGCTGACAGAGAGCAGGAAAACCTTCTTGGAAAATACATTTCACTCAGTTTTTGAAGAGCCAGTGCTGGCCTTTGAAAACCTCTTCACCTGCCACCCACATCCAACCATTCCTGCTGAAACATTGGACACAACAGCAGGAGAAGAGCCTTAACGCAGGAGAGTAGACCCAAAACTCCCTGCAAGCAAGGTCAGAACTTGAGAGGTGGTTGAGGTGAAAAAGTCTGAAAACATTTCAAAATTGAGTGGTAAAGGCCATTATCCAAATTCCACAGATAGAAAAACACCGGTAAAACGAAATGTAGTGATTTGGACCTTCTGCACCCAGCAAAGGGCGCAAACCATCCTCATTATGCTTCAGAGCTAATCACAAAATTGAGGTTCAGACCCCCGTGTGCTGCAGCCCCACCCTGGAGATGAGACAGGACGGCTTTGATGCAAGGGATCCAGCCCCTGGGCACCCCGAGATCGTGGTGGGTGCTTCATGCCTGGACTGGAAACTCACCCAGCACTGTGGTGGGGTCCAGGGAGACAGAGGCTCCCACTGCCTGCCCCCATCCTCAGGCTGAGGGGGCGATGTGCTGTGTTGCAATCGGTAGCACAAAGAGAGCTTGTGTTTATGCACCGAGCTATAAATATTCTTTTTTGAAAAGGCAAAACTGGAAAAATGTCTAAATGTCTACTTTTGCCTCCTCTGCTTCACCCACTCGAAACATTGACATCATACCAAGCTCCTACTGAGGAAGAATCACTCCGGGAGCTGGAGTGGCACAACTGTACCCAGAGCAAGTGCTGGGACAGCAAAAAAGCATCTTTGTAGCCTGAGAGGACAGAGCAGAGCTTGGGGAAGGGGAATTCTTGCATGAAAATAGCTGGTTTTCCACTCGCTTTGATTCCAATAAAAATGACTCAGCAAAGCCCAGGCTGTCCCAGTTTAGCCCTGGACTCACAGAATCACAGAATATGCCAAGTTGGAAGGGACCCACAAGGATCATCGAGTCCAACCCTCAGCCCTGCACAGGCCCATCCCCAAGAGTCACCCCCTGTGCCCCAGAGGATCATCCAAACCCTCCTGGAGCTCTGGCAGCCTTGGGGCTGTGCCCACTGCCCTGGGCAGCCTGGGCAGTGCCCACCACCCTCTGGGGGAAGAACCTTCTGCTGAGATCCCACCTGAGCCTGCCCTGACACAACTCCAGCCATTGCCTGGGTGCTGTCCCTGGTCACAGAGAGCAAAGATCCAGGTTGCCCATCCTGAGAAGGTTTTACACAGCTCTGGGATGTCCCCTTAGTTTCCTCTTGTCCAGGCTCCTGGAGCTTCTCCCAGCTCACTTTTAACTCCTGATCACCTCTGAAAAGGATCCCAGAGGTAAAGAACAGTCACCTCCTCTGAGAAGCAAGAGGAGCCCTTGCTGCTCTCCAGCACCTGCCCTGACCCAACTCCAGCCATTGCCTGGGTGCTGTCCCTGGTCCCCACGGAGCAGAGATCGGTGCCTGCCCCTCCTCTGCCCCTCCTGAAGAAGTTGGACCTGCAATGAGGTCTCTCCTCACCTGAAGTTTGGTGCTGTTCCAGCTACGCAGGTTCACCCTCAGCAGCCAAACAGCAAGTGGTTCTCTCTTACAGAATCACAGAATAGCTTGGGTCGAAGTGACTTTTAAAGCTCATCTAACCCAACCCCCCTGCAATGAGAAGGGACCATCCCCTCCTCAATTCCATATAACCCCCCCCAGAACCCACTCCAAGCTACCTCTAAGGAAAGAAATCCACATCTCTGTGAGGAGCAGGCATTTTGCAGCAGGCTGCCAGCCCCGTGGCGCTCGCCACAGGCTTTGTGAAGAGCTGTGAAGGATCAGAGAGCAGCAGGCACCGGCTGCTCCATCACCACGGCATCCACAGCACCACCCCGCACCCAAAAGGGTGGTGAGGACAAGATGAGCACTGCCATGGTGTTTGGCACCAGGCACCGGCTGCTCCATCACCACAGTGTCCCCATCACCATGGTGTCCGCAGCACCACCCCACACCCAAAAGGGTGGTGAGGACAAGATGAGCACTGCCATGGTGTTTGGCACCAGGCACCGGCTGCTCCATCACCACGGCGTCTGCAGCACCACCCCGCACCCAAAAGGGTGGTGAGGACAAGATGAGCACCCGCCATGGTGTTTGGCACCAGCCAAACTCCTACTAGGAACTCCAGGTCCTCCAGGGCTCAAAGACGAGCCGTGCCGAGGGTAAGGCACCGAGCACTTCCCGCCTGGAGCTGCTGCTGGCACAGGCAGCCACGTGATGACNAGCAGGCACCGGCTGCTCCATCACCACGGCATCCACAGCACCACCCCGCACCCAAAAGGGTGGTGAGGACAAGATGAGCACTGCCATGGTGTTTGGCACCAGGCACCGGCTGCTCCATCACCACAGTGTCCCCATCACCATGGTGTCCGCAGCACCACCCCGCACCCAAAAGGGTGGTGAGGCCAAGATGAGCACCTGCCGTGGTGTTTGGCACCAGGCACCAGCTGCTCCATCACCACAGTGTCCCCATCACCATGGTGTCCGCAGCACCACCCCACACCCAAAAGGGTGGTGAGGACCAGATGAGCACCTGCCATGGTGTTTGGCACCAGGCACCGGCTGCTCCATCACCACGGCGTCTGCAGCACCACCCCGCACCCAAAAGGGTGGTGAGGACAAGATGAGCACCCGCCATGGTGTTTGGCACCAGCCAAACTCCTACTAGGAACTCCAGGTCCTCCAGGGCTCAAAGACGAGCCGTGCCGAGGGTAAGGCACCGAGCACTTCCCGCCTGGAGCTGCTGCTGGCACAGGCAGCCACGTGATGACAGATGAGTCAAGTGGAGGTTGCAGACACAAACGTGTTGAGAGATGCTGTTTGGGAACCACCTTGGTGTTCGCTGAGCAAGTCTTAGTTCTGCTTTCAGCTAACTCTAATTTCCACCTGGTTGTAAAGCGCTCGGAGAGGAGGGTTCTTGGAGACAAATCCAACAAAAGGCTCTGCTTCTGAAAGTAAAATGCTGTGGGTGTCTCCATGGACCTGATTTAGGGAGTGGACCCAAGCGTTCTGCCAGAATCAGCCCTGCGTGCTGCTGAGGCTTTGTCACCTTGTGCCCTGCCAGGTCCCTTCCAGCAGGGCAGGTGTCTCCCCCAGAGGTGTTTTCCTAAACACGTATCAGCACATTGGTGACCTGCTCAGGGGACACCGTAAACACCTGAAAACCCTCAGCATTTCTGCATCCACTCCACCCATCAGCCACATCCCAAAGCGATTACCAAAACCCTCATCAGGGGTCCCCTGGCCACAATGGCCACATTGTCCCCAGCCTTCTCCTCCCATCCTTGGGTGCTGGCATATATATGGCCACACTCAACTCCTGCAGGAACTCAACCCCTATTTTACTTAAACAGGGCAGTCAGCACCTGGCTTGTGTCTGTTTAACAACCTGAGCATCTGGTTTCCATACAGCAGGCAGGGAGCAGCCCCGGCATAATAACAGTCATTTAGAGCTGCAATTAGCTCTGGGCCCCCACTTGGAGATTAGAATGACTAAGTAGGTGCTGCTACATCGATCGACAGCGGGAGGGGGGGCAATTCCACCCTACCCCCAAGAGATGCCCCACATCATCTTCTGCCCTCAGATCCCCAGCGTTCCCTTATGCCACATCCAGTGTCCCATGGATGCTCTGCCATCTACATGGGGCAGGGATTCCTGCATTCCTGCACCACCCGGATCATATTTGCCTGCCCAGCTCTCCAGTGCCAGGCTACAGGCCAAGGCCACCTTTATGGGTGTCGCTTCAGGGGTTTCAGCCTTGCCTAGAGCACTGAGCTCACCCACGTGATGAGCCCTCTTGGCATCCACAGCGCCCCTACACCCCCTTTAGCTCGCCAACACCAGGCATTGCTGCACCTCAGGGCTCCAGAATAACAAGGAATGGTTTCAGCTGGATCTGAACGAGCTCAGAGTAATTTATTAATGCTAATGGAAAGTACAAGCTGAAACAGAATTACCATTCTGTGGTTTGCAGCCCTGGAAAAGGCCTTTTCATCCACAGTGACAACAAAAAAGTCATTTCCCATGAAATGAAGTTACTAAAAAATTAATTTAAGAATTTCCAAAGCCAGCATGTTTAGGGTTTGTTGGTGGGGTTTTTTTTCCTCTTTTGCTTTCTTTATTGTGAGTTTCCCTCCCTTTTTTCCTACAAATGCTTTTCACAGCACTTGGTTTTGCCTATTTCCGTTTTACTCTAATTTGTCATGGAGAAGCAACACTCCAGCCTTCACTAAAGACGTAACACACTCTCAACTATTTTTAATGACAAAAATCATACAATTCCTCAAAACTTTTTTACCTCTGGCCCTGTTGCTGCAGGAATTGGCACTTGCACAATGTTTTCAAGACAACTTCAACACACCTGAGCTCCAACGCGCAGGCACAATCCAGCTCCATATCACTGACCCCACTGCGGGGGAAACTGAGACAAAAAGCCACCTCTTGTGAGGAAAAGGAGAGCAAAGCACAGCCCACAACTCCTCCACCAGTCCTAGGCCTGGCCATGGGACAGGATTCCCCACTTGGAAGGGTGCTGTTGCAGGGATTGATGCCGAAAAACCTCAGAATAAAAGGAACTGCAAAGAGAATTTTGGATCTTGTAGCAGCAAGGTATTTATCAACAGCATTGGAGGCAAAGCCAGTTGGCACTGGTCAAACTTGCCTAAAGGCATCAGTGAAAAGAAAGTAATTTATACAGTCTGCATACAGGATTACGTCATCTGAACATGCGTATTCATACAATTTCAACATCTAATCATCATATTCCTAACAGGTGGGGTTAAGGCGGGGCCTGGGCAGAGCTTGGGGTGGAGTCTTCTGGAATCTTCTCTTGGCAAAGCTTTTGGGTGGTCGGGTCCAGCCTTCAGCCTCACCCTGGGGGTCATCAGGTCTTCTTCCTCGCTGTGATCTTTCTACCATCTATTGTTAAATGACCTGCTAACTGGAGCTTGCAAAACCCCCTTGGCTCTGGGCCCTTTTAGCCTATTGAAATGTCTACCTTGTCTTGATTTATAGCCTACTGGCCTTCTTCTTATACCTGAGCCTGGGTCCCTAAGTTTAGGTTCATTGAGCAGAACAGAACAAGGTATCCAAGTTAACTCCTTTTAGGCCTTGTTCTTATTTCAGGATGTCCTGGGCCACCTTCCCTCGGCAAACTCCAGCACACGTGGAAACTTTTGCACGTGCAAAAGAAAAAACAAGAATGTTGTCTCAGTCATCTCAGCTACTGTTTGTGGCTCTCTAGGGGTGATGTGAATTTTTTTTCTCTACCGTTTCCCACCACAGACCTGCCTGTAAATAACTCTGGCCATTCACCTGCGGAAGGAGACTGTTCCCCAAGGAGGAGGTAAAACAGGGAAAATGGTTTCACACAGAGCTATAAAGAAGATCCTGGTAAAGCCCCCACGCAGCCAGGAGGAGGAGGGGGATGTTTTCCTTCCAACCTGGGAGCTGTGCAAGTGCAAACAACTCCCACCTGCTGCAGCATCCTCTGCACGGGCAGAGAACCCGCAGGGAAATCAACGCCTTCCCCCTTGTCCCTGGGAACATGGGATGGCAGAGCAGACCCTGAGATGCTTGGACACTGGTTCCCACCACATCTCACCCCTCTTCCATCAGCTTCAGCACTCCCACGTGATGCCACCCTCGTGTCAGCTACAGGATAGCCATGAGACAGATGCCATCCCTTGCAGATGTGCCCCCCACACTGGAGGTTCATGCCAGGGGGATGCAGGGGGACAGTGCCCACAACCCCCCCAGTCACGGTCAGGAAAGACACAGCCCCAGCTGGGTGACCCCAGTATTTCTGCCACCGTCCCATCAGCAAGGAGGGAGCACACGGCATCACTGCATTCCTTTTCCAGGATCCCTCGCAGCAAACCAAGTCAGAGGGAAGAGCTGGAAACTGAAGTTTATTTAGTTATTCCCAGTTCCATGGCTCGTGACCAAAGCTGTGGGTTGGCAGGAGGGGCAGGCCCCTAAACACAGGGCTCGTGACGTGCTGCGGGTCCCAAAATAGGGCCGGGACAAATTTATTTTTACATCCACAGAAAGCAGTAATTTCTTTTTTTTTTTTTTTAAAGTCATATTTTTCTAATTCTTCACATTTTTTTCCCCTGCAGAAACCCAACACTGTTTCCCAAAGCATCGAGCTGACAAGTGGCACTGGTCCACAGCAGCCATGAGCTGACAGTGCAGCTTTGGGAACACCACTGGATGCAGCAGCAAATACTGCTGATTATCTGGTAAGTTGTTTATAATTTCAGTGAAGTTTTCCAGGGCAAACATCTTCCTCAAGCAGATTGGATTTTGATAGGGAAAAAAAATGCAACCTGTCAATTTATTTTTTTTTTCGCCATCACAAAGAAAGTTGAAGACCTCAGTTTCAAATGCTTTAAATGCTAAAATGATCCTAGACCAGATCAGTCCCTGCAGAAACTGAAATTAGAAGGCATTACCCCTGTGGAGAGGGGTGTCTTTTGGTGTCCTCATGACAAAAATTCCTGTACTTGGCAGAGAAACGTGAGGGTCACATCCCCAGCAGAGCCCTGTGGAGATACAGGTACACGTGGCCAAACTGGGCACCTCCTCCCACCTCTCAAAGAGCCTTCTGCTCCCTCTCAGGTGTCTCCTTGCCAGTTCTCTTGCTGGAGGAGATGCCACCCCTCAGGAATTCAGCCTGGCCTAGATGTTCACTGCGCAGCCACCCAGCATTCTGCCCAGTTTGGGCCCCACTTCACTCAATGCATGGGGTGGACCCACTGGAGCAGAGCTGGACACGCTGTCAGAGGGTCCTGCAGGCTCTGCTGTGCTGGCTCGAAGGTCCTAAAGAAGGCAGGTGGCCATGGAAGTGGTCATAGAAAACTGGGTTCTACCTCTATCAGCCAAAAAGTGATGAGGTGATGCCTTTGCAAATGGTTTTAAAAAACTGGCAATATTCCTTAGCATTGAGGTCTGAGCTGGCACACACCAGCAGCTGGAGACCCTCAGGATGGGCTCTCCACTGTCACAGTGGGGTAGGGACTTGCAAAAGTTCACCTCCCCCCGCTGCTTTAACCTCAGTTCTTCTGTCAAAATGAGAAAGGAGCAGCAGCTCATCTACCAGCTGACTGCTCAGCACGGCTGTTGCATCGCTCTGCTTTGAAGTGACTCGTGTCCCTTACATAGATAGAATGGCCTCAGTTGGAAAGGATCTTAAAGCCCATCTCATCCCACCCCCTGCCATGGGCATGGACACCTTCCACCAGCCCAGGTTGCTCCAAGCCCCATCCAACCTGGCCTTGGACACTTCCAGGGATCCAGGGGCAGCCACAGCTTCTCTGGGCACCCTGTGCCAGGGCCTGCCCACCCTCACAAAGAGGAATTTCTTCCCAATATCCCATCTGACCCTGCCCACTGTCAGTTTGAAGCCATTCCACCTTGTCCTGTCATTCCAGGCTTTTGTAAATAGTCCCTCTCCATCTTTCTTACAGCTCCTTCAAGCACTGGAACACTACAATTAGGTCACCCTGCAGCTTCTCTTCTCCAGGCTGAACAATCCAGATCCTCTCAGCCTTTCCTCATAAGTGATAAATGCAACTTCCTCAAACCTCCCTCCCTCCCTCAGGACAGGCAGGCTGGGGACACAAACAAATGCCCACTGCAAACTCCTCTCCCTTCCCATCCCTGCTCCTTCAGCAGCACCCAAGAGCTTCAAGGCGCAGGGACACCAATTCCCAGGGCACTTCCCCAGTCAGCCAACGTCCCCGTGGGTGCTGGTGCCCGGTCCCCAGGGGCTGTTCCCCTCACCAAGGGTGCTGGCACTCTGTGCTGACGCCAGCAGGGTCTCAGGAGTGGAGAAGGAGCCTTGTGTGTGTGGCTGGGTGGGTGTTCAGGCATCTCATCTCCATGCCCAGCCATGCCCAAACACCAAACAGCCACTGCCATGTGAGGCAGGACAAGCAGCAGAGGTTCTGGTTTCCCCCAGACCTCAGAGCAGAGAGTACAGGACACATTCCCACCTCCTCCTGCTCTCATCTGCTTTGATTCTGATGGGGCTCTTAGGGAAAGACTCAAAAAGTTGAATGCTGCTTGCATGGGTAGTTTAATGGAGCATCTTCTCTCTTTTCTTTGCTTCCTGCTGCAGGCAGATCATTCCATCCTGCTGGGACACACCAGGGACCTCCGGGGCAGCACACGCAAGGGAGGTTTTCTTGCAAAAATGATCCTGTCACAAACAGTCCGGGATGGCAAATTGCTCTGAGCCGTGGGCATTGCTTCAGAGTCCTTTTCTCTGTCAGTGGTGCTGCTGCCTCTGCTCAGCGCTCGGGTCTCCTCCTCACAACCATCTGCCCCAGGCCCCGCTGGTGGCTCCGTCCGTGCTGGCTGGTTGGATGATGCCTTTCTCTTCTCCTCCTGCTCCACGAGCATCCTCACCAGGGGCCCCGTGTGGGTGACGTAGGCGGGCCCAGGGCTCTGGATCTGGAGGAGGTGTCTGGGCACACCCACGTTGGCCCAGGGCATCACAGCCTCTGGAACCCAAGAAACAGACACCATGAGATGCCAGCCTGTTACCTCCTGGCTTCTTCCCTCTCTGAGAAGGGTTAGAAGGAAGGGTGGGTGTGTAGGGAGACTCTAGCTGGTCTGAGGTCTCTGTGGAATAATTGGACTATGCTAGGAACCTTCTGTACACATCAGGGTGATATGCACGGAATGAAAGGCTTCTTCTTCAGTTCGACTTCTTCTCTTCGCTCCTTGGTTCACGGCAGCTTTTTCTTCTTCAGCAAGTCTTCACAATCACGTCGGTAAAACACTCACCAGGTGTCGTCATGAGGTCGAGGTGGGTCAAAGGAACGACACGTCTTCTTCTGAAAACAGGACCATTATTGTATCAGAGGCTGCGGTCCTTATAGACCTGAGTATGGACCCATGGCCAAGGACCACTGGTTTCTCTATACATAAATAATTCCTAATTGGACACACAAACCACGCATGTCAGTGAACATGACTCATCACTTTAGAGACCGGATTTCTGTTCCAGGTGTCACAGCTTTTCCTTCCGTGCATATCACCCTGGCGTGTGCAGAAGGTTCCTAACATAGTCCAATTATTCCACAGAGATCCCAGACCAGCTGGAGTCTCCCCACACAGGGGATCAAGGATGCTCTTGGAGCCAAAAGACCACACTGGGATCAGCGATGGCTTTGCTGTGGCCACGGAGGGCCAGGCAGCACTGAGGGACATCAGTGCTCTACCCAGAGCTACTTTTCATTGAAGATCCAAATAAGCCATGCAAAAATCAGAGATAATGTCCATATGCTCTAGCCTTTGAGCCTTTATTTCTATCTTTGAGCACAGGGTGTGATTGCACCGACAAAGGAGGAGCTGCAGCAGGTCAGTGTTACACCAACAACCAATGGGAAATAAAAGGGGGTGGGATGGAAATCAGCAGTTCCTTTCTCAGCAGCACTGACCAATGGCCAGGACAAGCCTGCACTGAAGATGTTCCCAGTCTCAGCTTTCTGCCCTAAACCCCTTCATCACTCAAGTCTTGCACCTCACATACAAAGCCACAGGGCAGGCAGAAATGGCTGGAGCAATTAGACTGAGCCTGCTTGGGAAGATGTCTGTCCAGGAGAGACTTCAAAGCAAAAAATCATGCAGAAAAGGAAGATGCATTCAGAGACATCTTGGAAAATGAGATCATCAGTGTTTTTAGATACAGACTTTTCACCTGGCACAAGACTTGTCCTTACCTCTCATCATGCACTATTTTCTTTTCCTTTTTAAATTGTGGAACATTCTGCCCTTCTCTCCTGCAGAGGGTCAGTCCTTTGTGACCTAGCTGAGCACATCAGGGAAACACCCAGAAGAGCAGCACACTGGGGTTTGTCAGAGCTCTGATACTCAGCTGCAACACCCAGGGTCCCCTCAAAAGTGCCAGCGTCAGGTGCTCAGAAAGAGAGTGGCAGGAACAGAGCTGTGCTTGAGGTTTCTCCCAAGGTCCCACCACAAATTAAACCAAAAGGCTCAGAGCTCCAAGACAGGGTTTTAGAAAAATAAGAGCATTTAAAGACTTTCAATTATCTTTCACTGAAGTTGTAAGGACAGAAGGAGGAAAATTATGTTGTCAGTGGTTTCGGCACTGGGCCACATCCTACAGGCTTCCAAGCCCAAGAGTGTGCACCACCACTGCCCCTGCACCTCTGTCCATGCCACAGCTAGTGCCAGGTGGGCTCTGGGTGTGCAAAAAATCAGCAATGTGCTTTTACCCAAGTCACATTCCCATTTGTGCTGCGGGAACGTGGCTGGCACAGAGCTCTGCTGTCCTGTGCTCCCAGACACAGCCCAGCATTCCTGCCAACAGCAACTGCATCCATGGCATCCCGAGGATTGGGGCTTGCTCGCCTTCCCCGTGTGACCCGTGCTCTCTAGAAACAGCAATCCCTCCTCCCCGCAGGGAAGGCGTCAGCACATCCAGCCAGGACACCCCTGGGAGCACCACCCGGCAGTGGCATTACGGGGACAATCCACTGATGGGCAGCCTGGGCTCTTCCCCAAGTCAGAAATAGAAACAGCCTGACGTGTTTGGAGGGAAAATAAAAAAAGTTTCCATACCAAAAAAGTTTCACTGCAGTGAAACTCTTTACCTACGGTGTGCACGCACACAGCCTCAACAGAAGGAAAAGCCCAACCAAAAATAGCCTTGGTTTAAATGATGAGATTTCAGACAGTGGCACACTCTGTGCTTGAACAAAATTTATTTTGACAGGCTGAGATAGTCCATGTCTCTTGGAATGGCTGTTCTGACTCACTGTTTGGAGTTTTTAACCCTTGTTACAGCACTGTTACCACTGAGCTCTTCAGGCTGATGTGCAGTAAAACCACTACAAGAGTGCTAAAGAAAAAAATCTCTTTAAAGGAAAATTTACTATTTTCAAAGTGTTTCTGAGGACTGGGGCGTTCTGGGTTGGTCCACCCACCAGAGAGCTGGGAAAGACAGTGGGCCACCCCCAGCAGAAGGATTTGGGATACCAGGAGCTGCTCTGAACTGGAACCCATCGGCTTGATGACAAGTGTGAGCTAAAGCTGTGCAGCCAGCAGGATGAGACAAAAACTGACACTTATTGAGCCACAAAAGGAGCTGATCTGGAGCCTTTTCCCCAGTTTTATAGGCTGTAGTTCATGCCTTTGGAAAATGAATAAACACAGATGCCACACAGGGCTGAGCTATGGGGATAATTCAGCAGCGAGAAAGCTCATGGAAAGAGCTCCACACCCATAAGAGATGTAGCAAACCCTCCCCAACTGCTCCCAGCCCCAGTGAGATGGGTGCAAGGGGGCTCAGGGAGTGTGACAGTGAGGGCCACAGCCAAAACAGCAAGCCCAGCTCCTCACCATGCATGGGGGAGCAGGTTCTGCACATCACCATCAAACAAAGCTCTCCCCGTGTTTTGCAGAGCAAACAAAGATCCAGCTCAGTCCCTCACCCCAACCACCAGCTGTGCACTGGAAAGGCAAGGAATGAGCACAACGAGGTGGTGGAGCAGGGAAGGACAAGGGTTGTGGTGCTGGGCTGTGGCTCCAGCTCCTCTCACTGCTGGGCTGTGGCTCCAGCTCCTCTCACTGCGTGCCTGGTGTTTGCCTTGGAACATTTACCTTCCCTGCACAGTGCCAAATGTTCCCAGCTCAGAGGGCTCCTGATGGGAAGAGACTGGCTAGGCTCACGTGTCTGGGACAGAAGGACATGTGCATGCACCAGGCGTGTCTCTGCATTTGTTTAATCCTGGATAAATAATGCTACTCAAGGGATATTCACATAGGCTGGGGTTCCTAAAGCACCTTAGTTGTGTTGCCTGATTGGTACAGCCTCATCTCACAGGGCAATAAAACAAAAGGGTTTTAGACTTTCCTAACGGGTGAGAAAATAAAAAGCAGTGTGGTGGACAGCACCCCCAGTTTGGATATGTGATGATGTGAGAACATTTGGTGACAGGATCATGTTTGGACACCCACCAGGTGAATTTACCTGTGTAGTTGTGGGTTCTTGGGTGCAAAGAGCCTCAGACAAGGCCAGAGATCTGCCAAGACGCCTGTGTTGAAGTGATGAGACAGAAGGTCATGCAAGTCCCAGATATTTCTCTTCTGATCTTATCTCTAACCCTTCCCAAACCCTCAATAACTAAAGAAGGCCCAGGGAAAGGACACAAAACATGGCCCTGACCACAGAGCCTGGATTCATCCCCAACGTCATGCAGGCCACCACAGAAGTGACTCCTTCACACCAAGAGCGTGACAGGAGGCAGTTGGATGCTGCAGCGGCGCTGGGAGCTGAAGATGGGAACGCAGGGATGCCAAGGGAAAGCCCAGAGCTGACAACATCTCGGAGCAAAACATGATGGGATCATCAGCCACCATTTGTTATTTACAGCTTGTGCTTGGCTACTGGCCTGGAAGTGATTGCAGAGCCCTGGGAGAAACAGCTCCACAACATCCCTGGGAATCCTCTCAGCATAACTAAGCACGAGCTCTTCTGCCTCATCAGCACCTGCCAGTGAGACCTGTCTCCAGGACTGTCCTGGGAAATGCTTCCCAGAGCACAAGAGGGTTGGCTTCCCTCCCACTGGAGGCACAGGATTATTGCCTGCTGTTGCCTCCCCCTGCCTGGGGTTTATCTGGAGCTGTTCACACCGAGGGATCAGCTCGTGAACTGCTCCAAGAGGAAGAGCTCCAACACGCTCCTCTCCTGTGCCAGTGCCAGCTCGGGGTCTCTGGGGACATGCACTGGGGAGCACCACGGGGGGATTGTGATGTTCCCTCCACACTGTGCTTTCCAGTAAAAGCCTGACCCCAAAGCAGTGTACCCCAATAACACAGACCAGCTCAGCAGCAGGCCTGGCCCACCACGCACCTCCCAGTGCAGCTGGGACAAGGCATCTTCCCAGCCCATTGGTACAAGCCACTGGCCACCTGTGGACTCTTGGGAACAAGGCTCCTCGTGTAGAGTACAACCATCAGCCTGGCTGTTCCCTGCAGCCATGAGCCACAGGACTTCTCCCCTCAAAAAAGCCAAATGTTCCCATCTCTGCTTCACCTCACCTTCTGCACCATCTGCTCTTGCTGCTCGTCCTTGGCAGCAGGGGCACCGTGAGAGGAGGTGACCAGGTTGTTCCATCCACATTGTGTTGGGTCTCAGGCTCAGCGTGTGCCCAGATTCACTGACTCCCTTCCCTGGGATAAGAAGCCAGTGCCAAGTATAAAGACAGAGCCTGACTGAAGAAGCAAGATCAGATAATGGCTCAAATCAAAATGACCAGGGGCATCAGGGGCACCTCACCTGGTCAGCTTAGTATTGCCTTTCATCTGGGAGCACCTGAGATGAGCCAGATCCTCACAGCACACAGACATTTCTGAAAAATTCAGCTTTGCAATGTTGAACTTCACGTGCCTTTGCTGAAAGTGCCAGCCCTGGAATATAATACCAAAAAACCCTCCCACGTGGAAGCTTTCCAAAGTGGACCTTGAAGGATGTGGTGTCTAGAATGGCACTGGAAGACTAACACAGCTATCCTTGTATTAGCTTAACTTTTTCCTCCTGAAATAAAACTCCTCCAACCCAAAAATTCCTTATTGACTTCAGTGGAAGTGTTTCTGAAAACCTCATCCACAAAAGCACCAGGAATCAAATGTGATTTCTTTTTTCACTATTATCAATGGAACGGTGTCTGAACTGAATAATTCAAGGCACTGACTCTCCCTATAGCAAGGGGCAACCCCCAGCCCTGCAGCCAGTGACCATCTGGGATCTGAGTCTTGCCTGTGGGGTTGAGCTGAGCAACTTCCTTAGGAATGGGACCCGAGGCACACATTCAAGGCACGTAAATGACCTGCCATCCTCTAACACAGCTCGCGTTGAGCTGTTTGGGCTTCCAAGGTCAGTGCAATGTCTGATCAGGCTGCAGCTTCCTGAGTTCATACCTGACCAGACCTTCATCACAACATCGAGGGGAGTTTATCTGAGGGCAGCGCCGGGTTCAAGGTGTGACTGTCCAGTGTGTGTCTTACAAGGATGCTGATTTTACACCTGACCACCCTTCCTGGAAACTTTTTACCTGCAGACCTTTGCAAGCCCCTTGATGTCAAAACCTGCTCTGGAGAGTCAGCCAGGCCATTTCACAGGGACACTGCAATCCTAATCTTTGGAAATCCTTTTAAACACCAAAGCTCTGGTAAAGTTTAATATCCAGAGATCTATTTCCATTCTTCTCACAACACAAAGACCCAGCTCCTGATTGTCCACTTGCCATACACATAGAACCACGACTGCAGCTTTTATAGTTGATCACAAGTTGACCCAGAGGGTCTGGAGGACACTCTGCACTGGATTCCTTCTGCAACAACTTGAAGGATAGAAAAAAATAGCTGTAACTGTGTCCTACAGGTCTATGGCAGTTCCTACACAGACCCAACACCAGCACAGTGAAGGGATGGTGCCTCAGACCCTTCCCACAGCCACACCTTCACCCGCACAGAGTGGCAGCACCTCTGAGATGCATCCCAGCATTTACAAAGACATTTGATCTCTTTTGTGCCTTTTTCTTCAGGGCCAGGATGAACGGGGCTTGGAGCAACCTGGTCTAGTGGCCCCCCATGGCAGGGGGTTGGAACTAGATGGTCTTTAAGGTCCCTTTCCACCCAAACCATCCTGGGATTCTGTGATGAAGTCCATGAATCAAATCCAAAAAGCCTCCTTTGTGCCCCATAAGCTGCCACCTCCCATCCAGCTCAGCAGGACCAGAGCCAGGGACCCACCTGAGCTTCTTCCCACTGGTTTGACAGCACGAGCCTCAAGGCAGCCTAGAAATCAGGCTCAGGTTGTTTGGACACCAGAGGAGCCCACTTTGGAGAGCAGAGTTTAAAAGACCCCCTCACCCAAACAATGATCCTTTTGTGATGCTAAAAATGGGCAATACCAGAATTTTATAGTTAATCACAGAATCACAATTCCTGTGAGAATGGGGACACACGTGGACAACTTTAAATCCAAATCAAGGGCTTCTGAGCTTCAAGACGTTGACAGCCAAAGGTCCAAATTTCTAACTACATCCAAAAAAGCACCACCAAAGCCAGGCACTTCCAAAGGGACCAGACAGACACACAGAAGTATTGTCACGCAGAGAACACAGCTCCTCTTTATTAACCAGATCATAAAGCACACATTAAGTTCTGTTCAGGCTGTCACCAATTTTCAGATGCAATCATCAATTCACTTACAATCAGCAGGCTGTGTTGTATCCCTACCATTGCATTAGGCTTTGTTTTGCTCATTTCCTTTACCTCTTCATGATGAGAAGAAAACTTGAGACAAAGCTCTGTTGCTAAAAGCTTTGATCAATAAACATCTCCCTCCTGATCTACAACTCTCCACTGATAGTCCATAAGGGAGGAAGTAGCAGGGCAATAATAAGGGAACAGCCACTGCTTATTTTGTTTTTATTTTCCCCAACTACAGGTTGATATATTCCATGCAATAAAAGGAAAAATTCTCCCCAGAGTAAGAAGGGAGGGTTGCTTTTTGGGAGAGACATTGAAGCCATAAAGCACACAGCACTTTGCTTCATGCTACAACTCGTGGAGTTTGAATTCTAGGAGAGTTTCTGGCACTGGGACAGTTTTCACACTCTTATATTTAGAGAGGCTCGCCTGAAAAATAGCCAAAGCTGTCGCTTGTAAATCAGGTTGTTCTGACAGCGCCCAGAGCAAGTAGTAAAAGCTAATGGAGGGAAATGAAATTACATGTTGCAGAGGGAACTCTGTGAAATAATAAGCATTTCTTTTCTGTTTTTATATAACAGTAATTAGAAATCTTTCCCCCCTCCCTCCCTGTTCTTTCTCTGGTTTCTAAGCCAGCCCCTGATGCCAGGCTCTGGGCCCCCAGCCTCTGCTTCCCATTCATTTGGGCTTGGACATGTGGCTCCCATATTCTTGTCCTGCAAGAACTGACATCTCCATGGGCTGGGGTGGAGAAGATTCCACACGTGGTCCACCCTGGACGTGGGAACCAAGGAACACATCCCTCCCCAGCAACTTGTGGACACACACATACCCCCAGCACAGTCGCTCCACAGGACACCCAGTTCAGTGGAAACAGTCTCCAGGTGGAGATCCTGTCACCTGGGGACATGGTGGAAGTGGTAAACAGGGGCGTGTTGGGTTCATGGCTGGACTTCGTGATCTCAGAGGGGTTTTTTCCCCAACCTTAATGATTCTATGACCTTCCACCAACATGGGATTTGTCATTTCAACTGAGGGGTCTATTTTTCCTACAACCAAACAGAAGTATAGCACAGAAAACTCCTGATACCCCTTCTTCCCCATATCCTGGGGGAGATAGGAAGCCTGACAGGCACTATCAGGTACATCTTGAGGTTTTTACAACCTTAACTGAGCCTGCATTTCTGCAGAATCCTCAGAATAGGAATTTCCTGCCTCCAAGGCTCCTGTCCAAGGGCTTTTCAACCTCTCAGCTTAAGCAACACAAGGAGAACCAAGTGCTACTCTACCACAATTAAACTTCAGCCTTTCCTTGTCCTATACAGCCCAACAGCAGTTTGCTCTTGGCTTCAGCAGGACTTTAATTTGACCCTCAGCAAGAAGGCAGAGAGAACAGCAATTGCAAAATCAACTGCTGGGAATGAAATAAAGCTGATGAAAGGATAAGAGAAACAAAAATCCCCTTTATCCATTCATCTGATTTTGCTGTTTGAAGCTCTCCATGAGCTCCTTCCAACCCAAACTCCTCCCCATACATGTGAATTGGGGGCTGTGATAGAGATGGAAAGAGATGATCACAGGCTCTGAAAGGGCAGGAGGAGCAACAGATCAACAGAAGAGGCAGCAAGGCACATTTGGGAAGTCAGGATCCCATGACAAATTCCAGGGAAGGTGAAAAACCTTGTCTAGGTGCAGGGCCAACAATGAAAAGCCAGTAGGAGAAACAAATCACTTGACAAGTGGTTTATTTCTGTTTATTCCAGGATGGACTTGATCCAACATCAGGTGGAGTTGACAAGTACCCATCCATTACCTTCACGGGGCTTTGGATCCACTGGAAATTGAGCCACGGGCTAAACTATGAAGGCCAATTAGCCAAAATCCTGTCTTGGGCCAAATACTTCCAAATGGATGCTGAGGCAAGGAAGGAATCCATGTGGATCTTCACCACCACCTCATCTCACTGCCCCAACCACCCCAGGATGCACCTTCCATTCCAACAGCCCCGAGCCACGAAAACTGCCTGAGGAACACGAGAAACCCCCACGAGGGTTCCCCCAGCAGCAGCACTCTGCAGGCACCACATCCCCCTGGTGTCAGGGGACACTCCACAGGCACCGCATCCCTCCCATTTCAGGGGACACTCCACAGGCACCGCATCCCCCCGGTTTCAGGGGACGTGGTTGACAACACACCTGGGGAGAGATCAGGTTGCATGGCAGGGAACAGGACACAGCCCAACAAACAATAACCACAGGAACGCTGCTGGCACTTTTTAGTCCGACCGTGCTCTTTGCAGACACGACATTAACCCGTTTTTTTCACTTCTATTTTTTCTTTTTATAAAGGGGAAGAGAACATGGTAAAAAAAAATAAATAAAAAGATGAACTCCAGGATAGAAACCTTTGGTGCTATGCCCGAGACGCTCCAGTGTGCACATGCAAAGATCAACCAAAATAGAAGGGGTGGTTTCTCAGCTGCTGCTGTTAATTTGACAGTCACTTAAACCAGGGGAACATCTGACCACAAAGCAGGATGGGTGATGCCCCAGCAAGAGCAGGAGGAGCTACCGGGCCAGGCTGGTGTAAACAGGGGTGAGACACCAGATCTGTAAGCAAAAGCTTGCCCTTGCTATCAGACAAACAGCACTGCCATGAATTAAAAGCAGCTGAAGCTGCTAATTTCTCTCCAAGCCCAGCTTTAGTCACCTTTCCTGCTAATCTCTGACCTGCACCCCCCTAGCCAGACCAGCATCTCTGCACATGCACCATCCTGGTCAGGAGGTGATGACAGGGACAGCTTCTCCATCCCATGGGTGCCACGGAGCAGGGGGAACACCAAGCTGGGAGAGCAGCCAGAGCACAGAAATTCAGCAAAAAGTGCTTGTTTATGTGAAAACACGAGGAGGCAAATAGTTGACATTAAGATTTCGGGGAGGCTGTGGGACTGGGCAGTTCCTTTCAGCCCTCACACAAAGGCACCCTTTTTGTCTTACTGTAAAATAGAAACGACAATGAAGGGTCTGTGGAATTTCTGGGCATTTTTTCCCCCTGGGAGACGCAGTGGCCCGCAGTCCAATGCAGATGAAGTAGGATGCAAAGGACAAGATGTCCATGAGTGGCTCCACATCCGCCTCCTGCCCCGCTGCTGCCACAGCTCCCCCAAAACCCTTTACACCCCCAGAATCCCCTCTCTGCTTGCAACTGATGGAGAGGCAGAGCCTGGAGTGCCCCACTCAGGAATCACAGCTGTGCCCACACCTGGAGATAGTGGAGAGAGCCATTGCTGAATCCATCCCATTTTGGAGAGGGGACAGCAGCTTCACGTCCCACCTGCTGAGCATCTCCAATCTGGCAGCTCAGTCCAGCTGATACACCAGGGTTTGTTTGGGCCACATCCTGGGAGCCAGGAGATGTTACCTTGGGCTCATCAGTGCACACAACTCTCCGGACACCCACAGTGAGGAACATCAAGCCCACACCACCTTCCAGGCCTGCCCAGCTCCCCATCCATGCAAATGCTCCTGTCACAGCAAGGATCAGGATACATCTGCTGCTCCATCAGTGCTATTTCCAACAGGGTTGAGGATTCCTCTGTTTTCAGCATGAAAGTGTTACATGACAGTTTTCTGCCCCAGAGTGCCCACAGAGGGCTTGGACCAGCCCAGAAACCACGAGCCAAACACATCCAGCTGTGGACAGGGCACCTATGGAACACAGCAGTGCTCTTACTCCACCTCATCCTGGCAAAAGCAGAGGGATTTCTCCAAGTTCATAAAGGTACATGGATATACCTGAAACCTCAAAGACTCAGGATGTGGCACACACCCCACCACTCTGTACATCCTGAGGATCCTCACGCCCCCGAGACACTTTCTGCCCATGTAAGACATCCCTGACAGGCTCTGCTGTGGGTGCTGCTGAAACAGAGATGAGGGCTGAGATCCATCAACAGCAAGGCAGCAACAGCTCCATGCAAGTGAGAGGCTGGATAAACCCTACCCTGACACAGCAGCCACCATTGCACAGAAAAACAGAATGGTTTGGGCTGGAAAGGACATTAAAGGTCATCTCATTCCACCCCCTGCCATGGGCAGGGACACCTCCAACTAGCCCAGGTTGCTCCAAGCCCCATCCAGCCTGACCTTGGAGACTTCCAGGGATCCAGGGGCAGCCACAGCTTCTCTGGGCACCCTGTGCCAGGGTCTGCCCACCCTCCCAGGGAGGAATTTCTTCCCAAAGAAGTTTATAGGATGAAAGTCCCATTAACACCAGGGCAGAGTGCAACTCCTGCTGTTTACAGACATTTCCCCACCTTACCCACTGAGCAGCAAGGGGATAAAACAGAGTCTTCCAAGTTCATTTGGAGACCTGGCACATTTTCCCCTTCCTGACCATGCCCAGCGCACAGCCAAGGGCAATAAGGTCATTTCGGGACAGCTCCAGCACAAAGGCTGGTGACACAGAAAATAAACCCCCCATTCTCCTACAGCTTGACTTCCCCAGTGCCAGAAGAAGTGTCATCCCACGGGGAGGGAACAGCACGGCATTGTGCCCACAGAAGCGCCCGGCACGCGCTGGCCAGAGGGAGCACCAGCACCTCCCGTGGGGGGAGCGGCAGAGGAGGCGGCAGGAGAACATTTTCCCCCTTAACTGTGAGATTCCAAGCGAGGAAAGAAAAAAACACAGACTGCACAGCCACATCTGATGGAGGCATTTTGGAGAATAACCAGCCCCAGCCACTCTGGGGCTGGGCATCAGCTCCCGTTTTCCCAAGGAACTGGGAACAGCCTCTCCGAGCCTGCTCTGCTCCCACCCACCCACTGCACAGAGCATGCTTTACCTAAAATCATGGAATATCCGAGTCAGAAGGGACCCACAAGGACCATCATAGTTTAACTCCTGCCCTGCACTAACACCCCAACAATCCCACCCTGGGCCCCAGCGGATCAACCCAACATTCCTGGAGCTCTGGCAGCCTTGGGGCTGTGCCCACTGCCCTGGGCAGCCTGGGCAGTGCCCACCACCCTCTGGGGGAAGAACCTTCTGCTGAGATCCAACCTGAGCCTGCCCTGACCCAACTCCAGCCATTGCCTGGGTGCTGTCCCTGGTCACAGAGAGCAAAGATCCAGGTTGTCCCTCCTGAGAAGGTTTTACACAGCTCTGGGGTGTCCCCTTAGTTTCCTCTTGTCCAGGCTCCTGGAGCTTCTCCCAGCTCACTTTTAACTCCTGATCACCTCTGAAAAGGATCCCAGAGGTAAAGAACAGTCACCTCCTCTGAGAAGCAAGAGGAGCCCTTGCTGCTCTCCAGCACCTGGCCATGTCCCCAGCTGCTTTTTTGCCTCTGGAGGTCTCCAGATCCCTCTGGAGCACCTTGCACAGTCAGGGAGAGCTCAGCCTCCCTCATTGTCCACCAGAAACAAGATCAGGGTTGGGGTGTGGAGGAGGAAGCAGTGCTGGGGTGGACAATGGGCACTTTGTCTGCCGGGGAAGGGAGACACAACAGCAACATCAGTTTCATGCTGGGCTGGTGGGACAGCTCCAGCAGAGCTGCCTGTTCTTCCTTCACTTCCCGGGGGCCCCTGCAAGAAATCCTGGCATTGCCACTGCAGATCAGAGCTTTGCTTGAAAAAAACTTGTTTCAAAACTCTGAGAGAGAGCTTTCTACTGGTTGGAGCGTTCTTAACTCCCAGTTTGAGTTTCCCTAATAAATCCCAGATTGCTCAACTTCCAGAACACTGGGCTGTGAGCTCAGACAGCAGTTAACCCTCTGCAGCCCCAAACAAGGAGGGAATAACCATCTCCTCCTGTTTTATTTGCCTTCAGTGATTTTTTCAGGACAAGCTGCACACTATGGAAGGGACCAAACACTGCCAGCATCCATCCCCACCCCAAAATCCAGCACCAGCGATGCAGCACACACAGATTTCCTGCAAACTGGACAATGCACAGGGCTAAAGAGGCTCCAAGAGAGCAGGAGAGGGCATTTGGATAAGGGCCTGGAGTGACAGGACAAGGGACACTGCCAGAGGGCAGGGTTAGATGGGATACTGAGAAGAAATTCCTCCCTGTAAGGGTGGGCAGGTCCTGGCCCAGGTTGCCCAGAGAAGCTGTGGCTGCCCCAGCCCTGGAAGTGTCCAAGGCCAGGTTGGATGGGGCTTGGAGCAACCTGGGCTGGTGGAAGGTGTCCCTGCCCATTGCAGGGGTTGGAATGAGTTGGACACCCAAACCATTCTGGAATTCCATGGCAAGGGTCCTGTCCCACCAAGTGGGTCTGCCCCAAGCATGGCTTGCGTACAAGACCCCAGAGGCTCCAGCAGTGCAGACTCCTTCCAACCTTTTCCAAGTAGAATCACGGAATGGTTTGGGTGGGAAAGGACATCAAAGATCACCCAGTCCCTGCTGCTAGCCCAGGTTGCTCCAAGTCCAACCTGGCCTGGGACACTTCCAGGGATGGGGCAGCCACAGCTTCTCTGGGCACCCTGAGCCAGGGCCTGCCCACCCTCCCAGGGAGGAATTTCTTCCATAAATCAGAAGTAACCAGATGAATATTTGGGCAGCAAATCCTGAGCTTCCTGCTGTCACAGCCACATTCCCAGGCTCCTCCTGCACAGGGATCACAAGCACATGGAGTTTGCTTCAGGGAGGCACCTGCAGTGTCCTCCCAGGCATTGACACAGCTCCAACACCTCCAGTACTTGTACAAGCAGTAAAAATACCAGTGCTGACAGTTAAAACACACCCTGCAGCCCAGAGGGACTGGATTTGGGACCAGCTGAAATGGCAGACCTGAAGGGAGCAGAAGCAGGGTGGCAGCACGGCAGGGAAGGACAACAGCTCCAGGGATTAGTCAGAGAGTCAAAAGTTCATGTTATTCCCACAGAAGGAAAGTGCTGTGAGGGCACTGCACTCAGGTTAAGGACTCAGACATGAGGGAAAGGGGATGTTCTCACTCAAGGCTTCCCCCTCACAACATCCCACTTGCCATCTTCTCTCCAGGGATGTGAAGCCCCAGGGAAAACGTGACACAAAGCAAGGCCAAACTCAAAATCCACAGAGAGATCAGCATCCCCCAGGCTGGAATCTCAGTCACCAGGGCCAGGATACTCAGTCCCATCATCCCACAGCACACGGATGGGGCCACGCACCAAACCCACCCGCTGCCTCCACCAAAGCTACACCACAAGTACTACACACAGGAGAGCTGAAGTTCAGGGTGTGCCAAGGGGATGGGACAAGCTCAGGGATAGTGCTCCAAATCCAAAGGCTGAATATAAAACTGGGATGGGGTTTGAAGGCTGGGAGATCCCCCTCACTCAGGGAAACAGCTCAGACCAGAGTTCAGAGGGATGGTGGCAGACCTCCAGCTTGCCCATGACCCTGCACAGCCTGGCCCTGGCAGGGCTGAAGGGGGGTCAGGAAGAGAACAGGCTGCACAGGAGGGGCCTGGGGCAGAGCTAGAGCTGACATCAGGCTGTGTTTCACAGGCAGCAAATGGGAGTGATGAAATTGCTGGGGTGGAGAACAAGCCTGGGACACGCACTGCTCCTCCCAGAGGTCCTGCCTCCTTCCCTGGGAGCTGCCCACCCAGAGCATCCCTGCCCCGTGTAAGAATTCAGGATATTTTGGATATGAAGGCAAGCACTTTCTCCCGTATTTAATACAAATTCATGCACACAGAGATCCTGAAGCACAACAAAACCTCAAATCCAGGCACAAATATGTCTCATTTACAGTCAGGTCTATCTATAACACAAAAAAAAAAAAATAAAAACCACTGACCAACAGAAAGCAAAAGAGTGTTTTCTCCTTCCTCACAGCCTCCTTACTACTGGGTTGTCCTCAAACACCCCAGCAAACACCTGAACAACACACGTTACAGCAACACAACAAGGAAACTGGGCCCAGATCCTCACCCCCCATAAATCAGCACCGTGTCAGCAGAGCCAGAGCTTTATGGCAGCAGCAGATCTGGCTCACACTCAGCCCACAAAACCAGCTGCCACCAGGCTAATGCAACACAAATTAAGCATGAGATTTTCCAATCAAGCCTCACATCAAAAGCAGAGCTATCTGATTGAAGTTACAGGCACAGACTCAAGCTAATATTTGTTCTACCTTAATTACTGGGCTATTAGCCTCTGCAGCCAACTGAGCTTGAGAGGCGAGATCCTGCTGGCAGCCAACATTAACTGCTGAACATCATTCCCACTGATGCCCCCTTAGTTATCCAGTGCCACAGCCATGGTTGGCTCCATCTGCCCAGCTGAATCCAGACCACTTTTCCTGTGGAAAAGCTCCTGGCAGGGCTCCCACTTATCCACATCTGTGGAGCCCAGCACAGAAGGGCCCAGCACTGCCAAGGGGTCCCACTCAGCTGTCGGGTGGTGCCTGTTTGACACGGAAAACAGGCACAGTGTTAATGGGAGGACTGCTGGCCTTCTGACTGCTCCTGCACCACACAGGAACAAGGAGGAAGCTCTGGGTTCCCACTTTTCCTCCCTTCCCATTTTGGTGCCTGTAATCCTCACAGAGTTTCCCAGAGAAGAAGTAGATTAGTCAGGGAAGCCACTTATTTCTCCTTTATGGCATGGCTCAGTAAACACAAGAGACAGAACACGTGCAACAGTCCAGAAAGGATGATGAAGACTCCCAGGGCGCCTCAGAGCCAGACTCCAAACTCAGCTTGATAACCCCAGTGCTGGCTGAGGAGGCCCCAACTCATTGTCACCCTGTGGTCCATCTGCAACTCAAACACAGCTCCGGCAAGTTCCCGCTGGCAGCTTGTGAAGAGCTGCTGGAGAAACCCTCCCCAATATCCATTTGAATGCACGTCCCTGTTCCTGACTGGGAATGGCTTCTCACTTCAAGCTGCACAGAGATCACATCAAAAGGTGACACAAGAAAACACGTCCCTTGTCACTGAGCAGCCTGGCCTTGTTGTCGTGAAGTTAGAGGCAGGTCAAAGAAACGACATCATATTGTTCCAAAACCAGGACAGGAACTTCATTGCATTCTTCTCAGAGTATCAGAGGCTGTGATTCTTATAGACTTGAGTCTGGACACTTGTCCAAGGACCATTGGTTTCTCTATACATAAATAATTCCTAATTGGACACACAAACCACGTATGTCAGTAAACATTACTCATCGCTTTAGAGACTGGATTTCTTTTCCAGGTGTTACAGCTTTTCCTTCTGTGCATATCAGCCTGACGTGTGCAGAAGGTTCCTGGCACAGTCCAACTATTCCACAGAGACTTCAGGCCAGCTGAAGTCTACCCCACATAGTACCTGCTGACTCCCAGAGGGGCCACCTTTCCCTCAAGGGAACCCTTCTGTCCACATCAGTCACTCCCAGCCCTGTGTCAGTGGTGGCTGCTGTTGTCACATCAGGGCTCTGTGGTCCCACCACAGCCTGGCACAGCCACAGTGGCTGACCCGCAGCAAGTGATCACCTACTGGGCAAGGCACTGGGATATAAACTCATCTCAAAGAGGAAGGAATCTCATGTACCTGGGCAGTTTCCAGCAGGTGACGGCTAAGGGATGTGGCTACACTTCCATGAATTTCCTGGAAGACATACAGCCATGAAAATCAGCTTCTCCACACCTCTGTGACCAGGAGCAAGAGGCAAAGCTTCCAGCCAGGTTGTCTCCTCTCTTCCCTTCCTACCCAGCCTGGGAGGAATTTAGACAAGGACTTGCCCTGAGCTAACAGACCCCAACCCTGCAGCATGACATTCCACTTTTTCCAGCCTGTTTTGGAAGTTCCACAAAGGACCTGTGCCTGCAAACCGCTATCTCCAGCAGCAGCCAGGAGGAATTTCACTGAGCAAGAGGTCAAGCCTCTGTGGTTTCCAGCAGTTTCCTTCCACGGGGCTGTCCCTAATCATAAAGCTCATTGCTTTGTGTGCAGTGGTTCACGGAACTGCTGAGGCTGGAAGTGCCTCTGGAAATGCCTCTGGAAATATGGAACTTGAACCTGCCTCCTCCCAGCAGGGCCAGCAGCAGGTACCTCAGGACTGTCTGAGCAGATTTCTAATAAATGAGGACAAAGACTGTTCTGCTTTATGTTTTTTTCTACTTAAACTGAAATACCAGTCTCTAATCATGGAAAAACAGATTTTTGTGTGAAGGCATTCAGATCAGGAGACATCCAACCTCAACAGTAATAATGCGTTGAGCTGCCTGAAAGTGGGTTGGGAGGAAAAAAGCTTCAGCCTGAAACTATTTTGCTGGAATAAATCTGCTTTTCAGAGCTGTTGACTTTCTGACAAGATGAAAAACTCCAACTGGAAAATATCCACTTCGCATCAAAAACCTGACCAGGCAAGAGAACAGAAGACTTTGCCTTTCAGTGAAAACGCTCTCTCCAAATGGAAAATTTGCACTGTTTGTTTTCATTTTGTCATTAAATCCTCCTTAGCACAGGAAAACATTCCCAGACAGCTGCACTGATTAGCAGCTGGGCTGCTCTGCCATCCTGAGAAGTGCCAGCGTGCCCAAAGCACGGCGTTCCTGCCACAGAGCGCTGCTGGCCCCATGTGCTCCTGGCTGAGGTTCCTCCAGGCTCAGGCTGCCTCTCCTTGAGCAGTGCTGGAGACCTCCAGCTGGAGAACCCACAGGACATGGAGCTGCCCAAAGATCTCCACAGCTCCAAGCCAGCAGCGTCACTCTGGGTGCAAGAAATCCCTGCTCCAGTCCCCTCCAAGCCCTGCCTCTGGCTTTGCTGGACCCAGGGTTTCAAACCTCAGCCCTGCCCAAGCAACCCAGCCCTCCAGAATCATGGAATCATGGAATCATGGATTCCTTTAGGTTGGAGAAGCCTTCTAAGACCAAAGTCCAACCATTCCACCAGCCGTGTCCCAAAGTGCCAGACGCACACACAGCTCTTAAATCTCAAGGGATGGCGACTCCACCACCGCCCTGAGCGGCCTCTTCATGGAGCAGGAGCTGATGGACAAGGTCACCTCACCACCCAGCTGCCATAAATGTGCATGTTATGGGAGTGCAGTGACACGCAGGACCTGCCCATGTTCCCTGGAGATGCCGCCCGGCCGGGAGGAGCAGGGTGTGTGCCTCTGTGACACGGAGCTGTTCTGGACACAGCCTGCAACGTGAGCCAGGGGCTGCACCAGCAGCTGTTTTTAGCAGGGAGATGCTGCAGGGCTGTGACACTCCTCGAAACGCAGGGTGGGAATGTTGGGTGTGCGGCCAAAACAGCCTCGAGAACCGAAAATACCAGCGTGGCCAATTAATCTGCCACGGGAAGGGAACATCCCCCAGCCTGCATCACGAAACCCGGGATGACCCAGGATGGGGCTCCCCCAGTCCCTCCCTCCCTCCTGAACAACAAACAAGAGAGGACAAAGGCATAAAAGGAAACGCCCCACGGACCCTCCACCAAATATAACCCAGGAAGGGGACAGAGTGCGCGAGCAGCAGGACCTCTCCTGCCCGTGAGTGGTTTAGTTTATCCACGTGGATGGTCACATTTATTCACTCAAATGACTTTCTGAAGTGGTTTAGCTACAGCAGACCCTCATTTGTG
This sequence comes from Grallaria varia, assembly GCA_013396735.1. Lineage (NCBI taxonomy): Eukaryota > Metazoa > Chordata > Aves > Passeriformes > Formicariidae > Grallaria > Grallaria varia. The sequence goes on from VWZG01008673.1 coordinate 366,362, forward strand.
GTTTGTTTCCCACCCCCGGACCCCAGCACAGCTTTCCCGCCACCCCAAAGTCTCCAGTGCTTCTGCTGGAGCAGCAGCAACTTCACACGAGATAAAGGTTTTTTACAGGTCCAGGAAAGAAATTCCCTCCAGTAGTTGTGGTTGCCACATTATGGTGGGGTTTGTGTGTTTTTGGGAGCCTCCTGGAATGACCCGAGTGACTGAGGTCTCTTGAAGCAGCTTCTTGATGACTTCCAACCCAATCAATTCTATGATTCTATTCTATGATTCATTTTCCTGCTTGTTAGCAAGTCCCTGATGGATGCTGCACACCAAAGAACAATTTATCTTAGAAAGGAAAACACAGGCCTGCATTCCATCAGGAATGTCACAGGAGCACAGCAGAAGGACCCTCCCAAACAAACAGGGGTTTGTGCCTGAGCAGCCCTTCCCTGACCAAACCTTCCCCTGACCAAACCTTCCCCTGACGATCCAGAGCCGGGAAGTCAGTTTTTAAAAAAATGAACCTGTGAACAGCTTTGTCAACCAGGAAACAGTCAGAGAACTGATGTCACCACTTGTGTGACCCTTTCTGTATCTGCCATCTGCAGCAACACTCTGTCAACTCCCAGTTTCACTCAGCACAGGAAATTCTCCCCATTTTCTGATTGCAGCTCATCAGAAGGGAAAGCAGCTCTCCCAGAGTCCTACAAAAAAAGCCACGAAAAGCCAAAATAAATGGTTTCTCAGGACACAGGGCGCTCATGCTTCTTGCTTTTGGCTTCGGGACTGCACACAAAGCTACAGAAATCGGATGAATTCCCATATTCCTGTTGCCAAAGGATGTCCAGCTCTCCTACAGGGACCAGTTCTGGCTTTGACCAAGACTCACTTGGAGCTCGGCTCTGAGCACCATTTGATCCCCATGAACAAACCCCAAAGCCCACTTAAAACCTTTTTTAAAGATAAAAGAGGGTCAGTTTAGATGAGATACAAGGAAAAAGTGTTTTACAGTGAGGGTGGGCAGGCCCTGGTACAGGGTGCCCAGAGAAGCTGTGGCTGCCCCAGCCCTGGAAGTGCCCAAGGCCAGGTTGGACGGGGCTTGGAGCAACCTGGGCTGGTGGAAGGTGTCCCTGCCCATGGCAGGGGGTTAAAGCAGGAGGATCTTTAATGTCCCTTCCAATCCAAACCACGCTGTGATTTTATGATAGCACTGCCATGTTTGGACTGTCCCCAAACCAGCACAATCCCAGGCTCCTTTCCCAAGGAAACATGAACCAGGACACACGGCCTCAGCACTCACCACCTCCACAGTTCTGTAGCTTCAGGTCATCCTTTTTGCGCCCTTTAGATGGCAGCAACTTTCTGAAAGCTGTGGCAACAGTTGGATAAGGGAAAAAAGATTTAAGTCTGGAGGTCAGAGTGAAGTCTGGAGGCTCATCTGGAGGTCAGGGCTAGAGCTAAGTGTGCTCACAGTCCCCAGACATACACACAGGCCTGAAGGATGCACTCCTGGAACTGGCCAGCAGTGCCAAATACATGCAAGGAACGCAGCCAAAATTATCTAAAGAGCTTTGTGGTGACTTCCAGAGGAACTGTTAATCCTGTTCTACGTGAGTGGCCGTGTACAGGCTGCTCCACCAGCAGGACTCAGCTCTGGACCCACCTGGGGTGACAGGGGCCACCAGGCAGCTGCTCAGCAGAGGTCCCAGCAGGACACGTGTGATCTCACCCTGCAAGCCTCAGATCAGCCACCCACGGTTACAAATGTGCACTGCTTTTCTACCAGTATCCCCAAGGGATTTGCCTGCAAGTTTCCTGCATCTCCCACACATTCCTGCAAGGAAGCTCTTGATATCGTTTCCAACAGAAACCAGAGCCAAAGAAGTCTGAACACCAGTAACACAAGTTTCATAAGAAATAACAAGTGTCCACCACTGAATTGATGACTTACAGCATTCTTCTTCCTAAGCTGTGCTCAAGGAAACGTTACTTTGAATTTCTGCTTAGCTTTCCCTGGAGAACAGCTCAGCCCTCCAAAGCTGAGCCTTCCATCACCCTCTGCCTTATCTCCATGGCACAGAACACGAAAGTGAAATTCAGAACACAATCTTCCCAGGGGTGCAAAGACAGAGGGCAAAAGCCAAAACCAGTAGAACAAGTGCCCCTCCCAAACGTGCCCTTTCCCTGAGCTGGTAAGGAAAGGGATGTCTCAGATTAACACTTCATAAAGCTGGTTGGTTTAAAAAAAAAAAAAAAATAAAAAATGTCCTGGCAAGAGAATTGTGCCCCAGCAAAATGGGTATTTCTCTGCTCTGGAGCTGAAAGCCGACACTGGGAATTACAGAAGTAGTAAATCCGGAATTTGGCTTTCTGCTCTGGCCTGGCACAGCACACGAGCTGTACCCAGCGTGTTCCTGGGGCTCTGCTGGCCCGCAGAGGTGCCAAGTGTGCCCCTCTGAGACGTTCCACCCTGGGAACGCCTGGAGCCTGCACGNTGGAGAGAGACACCCTCAAATGAAAGTACAGAGCACTATGTCCAAAAGCATCCAGAGGTTTTGGTTGCCAACTCTGACACACCCTTGGCTGGAACCTCAGTGAAATGTTAAGCCCCTCTGAGGTGCTGGAGTTCCAGAGACAAGTTTCTTCCAAACCATCAGCCACCTCCAGCCCATCACCTCTGGGACTCAACGCTACACGAGAGACATTTAACACCTTCAATCACCCACTGGATCTCAGATACTCCTTATCTGGAGGAGCCAAATGAGGGCATTTGGATCCAATTAGTTTTCCTAATGTACCCTGAGAGTCAGCCAGGGCTGAAGCTGCTCCAGCTGCACATGTGGCTTAGAGCAGGAAAGGCACAAGTCCCTCAAAACATCCTCTTCAGGATGTATTTCCCAATAGTGCTGCTCCTCACTCCAAAAAAAAAAAAAAAAAAAAAAAAAAAAAAATCACTCCACTGAAGTTTTCCTTCTCGGCCAAACTGATCGTGTTGCAACCTTTGTCTCCTCTCTCCAACTGTGAATGAACAAACCCGGTGGTAAATTTGTGAGCAGAGCCTATGAGTGAGACAGAATAAAAGTCCTTAATTGCTTGATAGGTTTTTCACATTTGGGTTTTGAGGTTTATTTGTTTGGTTTTGGTTTTTTAGTATGTGTATGTTGGGTTTTTTTGGGGTTGTTTTGTTTTGTTGTTAGGAGCAAACTCCATGCTGCAGAAAGCCCATCCAGCTCACACAGACACCTCCCTGTGCTGCAGCAAAGTGTTCCTTTGGCACATCCAAGCTGCAGCCAGGAATGTCACACCCGCAGGGACAGACATAGGCAGCAGTGTTTGGAGCCAGCCTGGGACCATTTGGTGCTCCACACCAGCACCAACCCAGATGGGCTGTGTGTTACCCCCAAGGTCCCTGAACACTTGAAATCACAAGACATCACATTTTGGGGAGGAAATCCTTCTTTGCCCAGCTTGCCCATGTTCCTCCATGCCCTGGGGTCAGCAATGAAAGCAGCCCAGACCCGACAGCCCTCCCATTTTGGCTGACCTGGCCCAGCACACACCTGGGATGTTCAGGGCACCAACCAAGAGCTGGCACTGCTGCCCTGCGGGCAAAGCAGCTCTGCCACACCACAGAGGCACCGCCAGCACACCCCAGGGGCTGCACGGCCCCGTAGAGACTTTAATTAGGACCCTCTTTCGTGGTCCAGACACATCCCTCCGTGTCCACGCTGATGTGAGCAAGCATTCGGTGACACAGCAGAGGACAACACTCAGGAGAAGTGGGATAGGTCCTGCGCCTTGGCCTGCGGAAGGCAGGGAAGTTTGTGGAGCCCCGTTGAGGATCTCACCCATCTGGGTCTTTCTTTGGGCTGAAGTTCAAAGGGATCTGAAGATTAAACCCTCAGCTTTTGTCCAGCTCTCAGGTAGGTGAAGTAGGACCCAGATAACCAATGTTGGCCCCAAGTGGTGTCTAAGGGACGAGTAGGGATGGATCTGAATGGGCAGGACACACTCAGAGGAGCACCCAACAACCACCCCCAGCTGGCCTGTGGGTGCCTTAGAGCAGTCTCCAAGCTTCCCTAAGACTAGGGAAAAGCAGTCAGAGCATCTCAATTTCCTGCCTGTGCTTCAATTCCTATTGAACCTGACTTTGGGATCTGGTTTTCCGCTATACAAACTCCAAAATGAACAGACATTCCTTTCAGCAGAACCAGCCAGGGCTGCACTGAACTCGCCTGAGCCCCTGCTGAGTTACTGTCTCCAGCTCTGGCCAGCCCCCACCACAGAGGCACGGGAGGAAGCAAGGGCCCAGGGCTTCTCCAGCAGCTCCCAATCCAACATCTGCTTCCCATGTTCCCCTGGGCAGGTCTCCAAGTGCGTATAACACATACATCTGCCTGTCTGTGTGCATGCAGCACATGCCCTCTGTCTCCTCCAGCACTCCTGACTGCTGGTCCCAGCAGAACCTGGTGGAGCAGAGCACAAAGCAGCTCCCCAGGAAACACAGCTCGTCCCCTGGGACAAACCGAGGCAACAAAACCAGAGCTGTGAGTGGAACAGCAGCGATCCCTGCCCAAGAAACTGGGCTGTAAAGCAGCTCAACCTCAACGAGAGAAAGCCAGAACCACACGGGACATCCTTCCCTGCAGCAGGCAGGGCTGACCCAACCCTTCCACCTGGCTGGCAACAGGAACCTCTGCAGCTGGTGAATGGACAGGGCTGGAGGATCCAAGGGGAGCAAGGAGCCCACAGGGAGCCAGTCGCACCCACCTTGAGATGTCTGGAGCACGATTCCACCCCAGCAAGTTCTTCGGGTTCAGGAGAGCCCAACCCCTCACCGAGCCCCAGCCTGGGGGAGCCCGTGGGCTTGTGGAGTCACACACAGGTCCTGGTGAAAAACAACTGGTCCCCTTCAGGATGGCAAGTGTCTCACAGCCCAAGGCCAGCTGGTCACCACCATCAGTCAGACTGGCTCAGGTTCAGCATCCCCTGGGCTCCCTGCACTCCCTGTGCTGCAGCATCACTGGGAGGACCATGGCAGTGTCCCAGGAGGGGGACAAGCCCTTGTCAGCTGGCAGAGGATCTCTGCACAGCACCCAGAAAGCCTACAAGCCACCAACAGATAATCCAAGAGCTGACTACAGCTCCTTAGGCTTCAACAGACAGGTTGAAATGCTGCTACTCCCATGTTAGAGGTGGCAGAGGAGTTTGTCTGTGTGTCTTCAAAGAACAGCTTCAAGCCAGCTCCCAGTCCTATGCCAAGATGACAGTCACAGATCGTCCCAGCTCCTTTATCCAGCTATTTCATACTCTTGTTGTGTTTGTATAATTTTCAAATTTTATTTGTGCAACTCATACCAAAAATATATCCCGACAATTTGTGAGTTAATGAGTGAGCACAACTACACGGAGCCACAGACCCATTTCTCTGGAGGCAGAGGGAACAGTGCCCAGCTTTTAAAACCAGAATATCAACCCCTCCAGATGGAAATGTCCTTGTGCTGCAAATTCTGCTTGAAAAACAAGGAGGACAGCCCATGGTTGTGGTCCTGCTTTTGCATTTGGCATGTGGGGGCTGCACACACACCATGGAGACCAACACATACCCATGGGATTCACTAGTCAGAGAGGGCAGAAAATGTTACAGGAAGGTCCTGAGAGTGGGAGAGAAAACGATTATCAGAGGTCCCACTCCAAGGTCGTGGCACAAGAAGGGTCACCTGCAGCATCAGGTACCCTCTCAGGTGGAAGAGCATCTCTAAGTGCACACTACAGCCCTACAGGCAGACCCCAAGGCTGAGCCAAGCACATTCCCACCCCCAGGCAGAGGTCTCAAGGGCGTGTAAAGATCATAGAATCATAGAACCAGCTGGGTTGGAAGAGACCTCCAAGACCATCAAGTCCAACCCTTGATCCAACACCACTGTGATTACCAGATGATGGCATTAAGTGCCACATCCAGTCTCAGGATGTAGCAGGTACATGAAAATACATAACATGCAAGAAGGCAGAAAACATCCAGGGAAATGCAAAACACCAAGGATTAAACTATAGACTCCATCATCACTTAATTACACCATAGATTCCATCATCACTTCCTACCCACACGTGTAGGAATTACACACTGTGCAGCCACAGGGAGGCTCTGAGGGCTCTGCAGAGCCCAGTGAACACACAGAGTTTAATGTTCCTCCCACATTTACCAAACCAAACCACACAGAAAACTATTTTTCTGTTACCTGCTGCAAGCACAAGCTCCCTACCCATGACCATCACAGCTGGCCATTGCACAGGCAGCAAAGCCTTAAACTAATGGCTGCAATTAGCCACCAATCAGCCTCAATTACTGGGGATCAGGGAGCAGGGAAGGTACATCTGGGGAAGCGACCTGCTACAAAAACTTCAGTGAGCCTCACTGTTTCCTGCTGAGCTGCCCGGAATAAAATCCCAGTATTTTCAGTTATTTCAAGGCATGCAATCCCACATTCCCTAAGGAGGCAACTCCTGACTCCGCTGTGAGCTGCAGAGGTCCAAGTGGACCCAGAGGACACGCAGAGCGAGGGCTGGCCTAGCAGAACTAAGAGAGGTCAAACAGGACATTAAACCTTATTTAGCACAGCAGAACCCAAAGTTCCCATCACAACACCATCTCCACACGGGCAGCTACAGGCAGACCCCAAGGTGCATCTTCATCAGCATTCCTGCAGGCAAGTTTTAAGTTTCAGCTCAGGGGATTTTTAGGATTATAAATCAGAAATCCCAAAGTTTCGCAGGAGAACAGCATGAGGGAAATGCCCTCCCTGGAGGTGCACACTGTGGGCATCCTCCAGCTTCCTCTGCTTTATCCTGGCCCTTGGCAGCAGTCAGGAGGGTCCTGCCCAACACCCTGGCATGGGGTACCCCCACCATGGGCAGCCCTTACCTGTGCACGTGCTGCTGAAGGTGTCACTAGAAGGTTGTTCCACCCATGTCCAGTGGTCAGGTTCTTTCTGCTCTGCCAGATCCAGGATGACCTTTAAAATGCTACCCACTTGTCTCGCTGAAACTATACTGGGGGTAGAAAGTGACGGTAGCTTTTGGCTAGGTGGACAATTTTTTGTCCCCCTTTTTTCCCCCCTAGGGACACAGGTCAAGGAGCAGACTGCAGGGAGGGGTTCTGCTGCCAGCAGTGACTGTAGAGATGTTTTGGGGCAGCCTCTCTCCCTGTCCGGCTTGGGAATGCAGCTCCTGAAAGGCTTGGAATCTGGCTTTGGGTGTTGGGCAGTGCCCAGAGAGCTCACATCTCCAGAACAGCACTGGGCAGGTGGCAAGGTCATGCATTTTAAAGACAAAAAACCAGCACGATGGGAGAAATTTCAGCCTCACCCTCCAGTGCTGTTTGTTCCTTAACAGACTTCACATTCACATCACCTCAGGCTGCCAGTGCTGGAACCGAAGGCCCTTCAGAGCAGGGGGGCTCCAGTGACCCCATGGGTGCCCCACTGACTCCCTGCACACCCCACCCTCACCCTGTCACACAAGGGTCCCTCACCAACCCAGTCCCAGTTTTCACACAATCCCAGAATGGTTTGGGTTGGAAGGGACCTTAAAGATCATCCAGTTCCATGCCCTGCTATGGGCAGGGACACCTTCCACCAGCCCAGGTTGCTCCAAGCCCCGTCCAACCTGGCCCTGGACACTTCCAGGGATGGGGCAGCCACAGCTTCTCTGGGCAAGCCAAGGCCCAGACACTTGGTTTAAGTCACTTAATTGTAGTGCAACAACACCACAACAGCTCGAGCTGGTGCCTCCAGGGAGGGACCCCAACCAATGGAACCCCCTGGCTTTTGTTACCTCACAGTCAATATACCTATTCTTGGGGTTGTTTCTGTGTCTGGGGTCTTGCCCGTTGTTCCCTGGATTCCTCAGGGTGACTGACCACCCCTCAGGTGGCACCACAGGTCCCCATGCCTTGGTTAGGCAAAGGGGTGGTGCCAGTTCCCAGTTCCTTGCCTGGGATTCCAGCCATTCCCTGCACTCGGGGCACAACTCGTGGCACACAGCAAGCAGCATGCCCTGGGTGTGCTCATCTCTAGTTACACCACTGCACACACTTTTCCACCTATTCCTTACCTGGGGCACTTGGCTTTGCACCACCAAACAAGCACGTAAAGCTTGAGACTGCCCTGCAAATCCCAGTCTGCCCCACTGGCAGCACTGGGAGCTGGGCAGCAGATACAGGCAGGGCCTGCAGATAGTCCTTTGTTTTCCTTCTCAATACCCTCTCTCTGGGCTGCTGATCCCCCCCACCTTCCCTTGGTTTCTCCTTCCAGTCCCAACCTCACCCATCCCCATTTTCACACTCTCAGCCCCCAGTACCTGGACACAGCAGCCAAGCACGGAGCAGGGCAGTTTCGGCTGGAATTAAGCCTGGGACATCCCTAGGAATCCAACCATCGTTGGGTGCCTGTGACTGCATAAAGCACTTCAACAGCAGCACCTGTTGAAGTGAGAGGGCAAACTCAGCCCAGCTGCTGGAGGTGCTTTTATCCCCCAAAGACACCTCCCCAATCAGTGCCATCAGCTGAGCTCTGCCCCAGCCACCGCTGCACACCTTTAAAAGGGAATTTGAAACTTTGTGGGGGATTTCTCTGTCTTTCATGGGTTTTATCTGGGTCAGCCAGCTGGTTTAAAGGCTATCCAAGGCAGAGACTGGCACTCAGTGCACTGCTACAGAGTTCATCTCCCCTGTTCAGCCTAGATGTCTCCTGTTGTCCTGTGCATGGCCCTTGTACAGCCTCATCTATCTTTCCAAATGTTTCTTTCTCCCATGGTTACCTCCTCGTAAGGACATGCATTTTTCTGGGCAGGTGACACAAAGCCTCTGTGCCCTCCTGTGACAGCATAGGTGCCATATCACCATCCCCTTCCCACACTGACTCTCCAGAAACTACAGATCTCGGCTAGGAAAAGTTCTCCCAGTCATTTCGGTGCTGCTCCCTCCATGACTCTGCTCCTGTAGCCTACACAGCTCAAGGGATATTGAAAGAGGGCAGGGATAGATGGGATATTGGGAAGAAATTCCTCCCTGGGAGGGTGGGCAGGCCGTGGCACAGGTTGGGCAGAGAAGCTGTGGCTGCTCCTGGATCCCTGGAAGTGTCCAAGGCCAGGTTGGACGGGGCTTGAGGCAACCTGGGTTGGTGGAAGGTGTCCCTGCCCGTGGCAGGGGGTGGAACCAGATGAGCTTTAAGGTCCCTTCCCACCCAAACCATTCTGTGATGCTGTGACGTGATGCTCTGATATCATCCTTCTTACAGTGTGAACAAAATACATCCAGCCCTCTGAAAGAAAGACCAATTAAATGCCTAAAACCAGAGCTGGCCCATGCACACCCCAGAGCAGGTCACTCATGGATATTGCCACTCTGAAGCTGCTGTGCTTCCCCTCTCCTGGTCCCTGTGTGGGGCAGAGGAGGGGACAGGAGGGAACCACCTCCCCCTGCAGCCTCTCGCACTGTCTGTGATGTCCCACCAGCACAATCCCCACCACAAGTGCCTCGAGGTGCAAAAATCGGTGTTTTCTGATGTTCTCTAAGTGGGACACAGAGCTGTCCTGGGAAGAGTTGGTTTTCACCTGCAGCAGGTCGGGGAGGGCTCTCTGCAGGAGCTGGGTGTAATTCCTTCCCCGACTGCACATGGGATGGGGATTTGGATGCTCATGCCGTGTCTGGGTTGAGTAATGTCTCTGGCAAGAAGCAGCGAGTTTGGGAAGTGTGTAATGGTGCTTCTCGTGCCATGGGAACCTTGAGGGATTCCTGACTGTGGAGGGAGGAGAGGACAGACCACCCACTGCCTGCTCTCCTGCCCACCCTGGGGCTCTCCCATGGGACAGGAGCTGGGGATGTCAGAGCTCATCCTGCACCCAAACCTATGGATGTGCCTCCTCTCTGCCGGCCTCCCCTCCCATGGCATCGCCCCTGAGTGGCCAGAGGAAGCAGCAGAGTGTGACTGCTCCGTGTCCTCAAAGGAAGGGTGAAGGCTGAGCCGGATGGGGAGGAGGGAGAGCAAATCTTCGTTTTAGTTTTCAGGAGATTTTATTACTCGCAATCCTGAGCAGTGCAGTCAGACAGCAGGAGGGGGACACCCATGGTGGGAGCTGGAAGGGACCCAGGTGGGGCAAGATGGGGATGGTGCTCCCAAAAGACAGCAGGCAGAACCCTGCAACTGAGCCCAACAATTCTACCTGAAACAACCCCAGGAGAGGGGAGCAGAGCAGGTCATCTCCCCGGAGCAGCCCCTCTCTGGGACAGGCAGTGCTTGGGGATTACAGGAATTGTCACCATCTCCATCGCCATCACCTGGAGCTGTGCCTGGATAGGGTCTCTTGACTCCCTCCCTCTTTCCAGGGAACCTGGGGGCTTCTGTGGCTGAGCCTCTTTGGTAGTGACAGTAACTGTTTTCATGGAGCATCGTAAATAAAGAGGCATTTGGTGAACACCCACAGGCAGAGCCCTGCCCCCGAGCCAGGAGTTTCAGCGCTGAGGTCACTGCTGTCCCAGCCCAGCGTGTCCCAGCCCTGTGCTGGGAGGAGCAGGGATGGGTTGAAGGAGGGCTGGTGGGTGCACCCAGATCCCCCCAGCCCAGGGGAGGAGGAGAGGGGAGGAAAAGGGATAAGAGCTGAGGGCAATCCTCTCCCACCTGAAAAAGCCACCGGTTTCCTGCACTGTGGATATTGGTTGCCCATCCCAGAGAGATGATAGCGGAGGGAACAGCCCGCCAAGGGAGACAAGGAGGGAAGCTGTGATGAGAAAAAAACAGATCTCCATCCTGCAAGGCTGTATTAGTGAAAGTAGGAGGATGCAGGCTCAGAATAAGCAAAAAGAAATGTTTTTCAGTGTGTAGCTATACTGAGACACATCCTGTGGATGCTGAGCTTGTGCTAATGCAAGAGCAGAGAATTTCAGGGAAGAGGTTTCCATTGGGATGATTTATCTACACTCCCTGGAAACTGTCCCTAGCTCGAGCAGTCCCTGCCCTGGGAGAGCCCATCCCTGTGGAGGAGGTGTTGACAGCTTTGCAGCCACCCACTTCTGGCCACTTTGGGACAGTGACGTAGCTCTGTGCTGTTCCAAGGGTCAGCCCAGCCTGGAGCTGCCCAGGCAGCCCGGGTGGCACTAGGCACTGATGCCAAAGGGTCCTCTGGCCCCAAAGGACACAGAAGTCCAATGCTGAGGAAACACATTGACATCAAGCACTAAGGAGGCTTCCAGGAGCTCTCTGTGGTTCACACATCCCTGGAAATGAATAATCACTTCCTCTGGGAGCCTCCTGCTCTGGGAAGAGGCGCTCCAGCCTTGCTCTGGAAAAAGCAGCATAAAGACAACCTGAGCTGTCAGAGCTGCAGGCTGGGCTCTGGCAGGGCAGGGAGCCAAAGCCACTCCTGGTGTGACACGGATCCAGCCCATCCTGGCCAAGCTCGGCCGCATCCCTTCCACTGAAATCCTGTCCCTGCAGAGTCAGATCCATCACACCGCCGGACGTGCAGCACTGACCTGCACCACCCTTCTTTCCCTGGGCTGTGGCCCTTTCCAGATGCCTTTGTAATGTGCAAGAGGGACGTAACCATTTCCAGGATTTGCTGTTTATAGCCAGAGGTGCTAATTCTGTGCACAGCGAGAGGGATTCAGCGGGGAAATAAATACTTGTAGAACCACCTCTGAGTCATTCCTCCCCCGGGCTGGGTCCTGCGCAGGATCACACCCGAGGAGGGTGGGTGTGGTGGGATGATGGTGTGACCCAGACCTACTGAAGTAGGGGGAAAGCGTGGTGGCATCATGTCCTTGGGTGGCATCATGTCCAGCACAACAATGGCCTTGGGTGTCCTCTGCTCATGTGAGGTAGATACACTGGTAGCTCTGTTGGGGGGAAAAGGAGTCAGGGAACCAAAGCAGGTCAGTTCCTCCAGCAGGTCAATACTGAAGCTGTGGTCAAAGCCTGGAGATCTTCTCATGGCCAGAGAAAGCTGCAGGTCAAAGGAGTCCAGCTCAGGATATCCAAACCCACAGAAAATCTCTTTCCATCCTGCATCACCCACATTCCTCCTCGTCCATCTGGTTAAAAGACCCTCATGGCTCGGCTGACACAAAGAAGGTCTCCAGTAACAGGAAAGGGCTGGAATTCCGTATTTGAGGCTGTCCCAGCAACAGGAAGGTGCACTCACAGTGTCAGAGACGCCAGAGCTGCTCCTGCATGGTAACACAGCACAGCCAAGATGGTATTTTGGGTGTGTTTGGGGGCTTTTCCCAAAAAATGTGGGCATTTTGTACATTTTCCACACACCTTGACCTGTATGGATGGGACTTGTCTCCAACACACTGGAATAATATGGAGCAACACAGAGGATGATTTCCTGATGTCCTTGTGACTGGTGAGAAACCATCCCATCTCCTCAGGGAGGAGCACAGCAACCAGAGGACAGGGAGACCATGGCAGAGCTCCAGGTGCCAGGGAATGTCGGTGAAGGATTGGAGACCCCAAATGTCACATTGGTCACATTACAGGGAGGAAAGAAAAGGATTGGCCACAGATTTAAAAAAAAAGAAAAAAAAAAGCCATGAAGAAGCATGCAAAATTCTGGCCATTGCCACAGATCCTGACACGAGCTCTCCTGTCTGCCCAGGGTCCTCCCCATATTCCTTTGATAACACAGAGACCAAACCCCACATCCAAGAAAATGAGAAAATAACAAGGGTAATAATATGATGATAATTGTCTTGCGTATCTGTTTTGATCCCCGGGCCAGGTTGGACGGGGCTTGGAGCAACCTGGTCTAGTGGAAGGTGTCCCTGCCCATGGCATGGGGTTGGAACTGGATGCTCTTTAAGATCCATTCCAACCCAACCCGTTCTGGGACTCTTTGAGTCTCTGACATTGCATTTCTGGTCCTGGCAGCAAACCCCTTGGCATTGATTTCCACAGCACGACAGAAAAGCGATGCCAAAGGGGGTCCCTGTCATGACTCTCCTGTAAGTGCCCCGTAGCTTTCACAGGGGTTTCCTCGGACTGGGTGGGATTATTTGGCCATGCCCAACTCAAGGTGACCTTTCCTTGAGTGGAGAAGCTGAGCTGGGGGTGCAGACCTGCACCAACCTCTGAGCCCGCTGCGGCCAGAGCAGCCTGGGATGGGATGGGATGGGATGTGCCACATCTCCCCCCTGCCCTCCCCAGGAGCTGCCAGGCTTTTCTCCAGCCACAGAGACAGGGAAGCCCAGGAGGTGGAAGGGCAGAGGGCAGCCTTTGCAGGGGCTGCTGCTTCGCCCTTGCTGCCCAGTGGGCAGGCTGAGATAAGGGCACCTCCAGGAAATCTGAGTCACGCCCGGAGGTCGGTGGGGTGGGAGCGATGGGAACAGTGTCCCTCTGTGAACGATTCAGACAGTTCCAACGCCCCTCCTGACACATCAAAACAACTTCTCGCATTGCCAGGGGATGGGGGAAGTCAAGGACCGTTTTTCCTGTCTGTGAGCAGCGGGAGTAGTGGTAAACAAGCAGCCTCTCCAGGGTGATTTCCTCCCCTCCTCGTGCTGCCTCATTCATTCTCTGCAGGAATCATTCCAATGGAAGTCATCCCACCTCTCCTCTCCTCTCCTCACTCATGGCTTGGACTTTTCCTTGGAGGAGGAAAGTGCAAATTTGGGAGTTACCACCCCATCTTGGCAGTGCCATCTGCAGAGGATGGAGATTCGGGAGAAGCTTTGGGAGGCTTAAACAAGGCACCCGTTGGCACAGGTGGGGAGCTTTGTTACCCCCCTGTGATTCCTGGCATGGCCTTACTGCATCCACCCGTGGTCATGTTGGCCTCTTGTCTTTCATCTTGTGAACCAAGGCAGTCTGTCCCGTTGCCCCATGTTTCAGCAGCACCCAGGATAAAATGCTCCATGGCTTTGACATTGGTCCAACACAACAAAGCCACCATGACCTTCAACACAGCAAGCCCACAATGACCTTCCTCATCATGGAAATATGCAACCAGCCAGGTCTTCCCCAGGGATCCCATCCCAGGGAGCAGAGGTAGAACCTTTCCTGGAAACTTGGGATACACTCTGGTTTACTGGCACATCCCCAGCATGTTTGCATTGGTGGGAAGAGGTACGGCCAGGAGATGCACAGCTCTGTCTTGAGTAATTAAATATGGAAAGTAATATTCTATTCTATTGTAACTGGGGGGGGAAACAGGCTCTTTGGGGAGCAGGTTGTCACACCTGGAGCTGGACACCTCAAACCCATCTGGGGCACTGCACCTTCTTGGGTGTGGGTGGGTGTGGAGAGATGCTCACGGGTGGTCCATGGGGTCAAAATTAGGTGGATTTCATTTCACCTGTATGGAATGGGTTTAAACCAAGTGACTAAAATGTAAATCAGTGACTTTTAACCATCTGCTTTAGTTGCCAATGACTGACACTGTTTGACTACCAGCAAATATATATCATGGACTGCAATAAATTGTACGTCTTCGAGTGTCCAGCCAGCACTTCCACATGGATCCATAGCCATGCTTTAAATTCTCTCCAGATGCTGAAATCATTTCCACTTCCCCTTGCAGCTGCTGAGTCCTGCAGACTTGCAGGGTTCCGACCCTTCAGTAGGGCTCATTTTTTTTTCACCCTTTCCTTGAAGGACCATGGCACATCCCAGACACCCCAGACATCCCCAGCCATGTGCCTGCAGGACCCAGCGGCTGATGGCCGGACACGCTTGGGTGTTGCTTCATCATGTTTAAAGGGAACAGCTCCCTGGGTCCCCACACACGGACTCAGCACCTCATGGGGCTGCGAGCACCAACCAGTTGGGGTTTTTATTCCCAGTGACACGGGAAAAATGGAATGTCTCACCTCTGACCCCGGGCAGGGTCACACAGCTGGCTGCCAGGCCCGGCAAAGCTTTAGGACATGGGATAATTCCCATGCACATGAGCTGTGCTGCTTCCTCTTGTGTAACTACAAGATCTTTGCAGCTGCAAGTCAGAGGTCCGGTGTGCTCAAACCACAAGAGCAGAGCCGAGAGCTCTGCCAGGAGGGGCCTGAGATGGAATTTCCTTCAAAGGCATATTTAGACTAGGAGAGACCTGAGCTGTGGAGTTCACATGCGGGGCTGCGGGTGCTCCCAGCCAGGAGGAGGATGCTCAGGAGGCAGAGCAGACTGGAGTTACCCACCAAGGGAACTGCAAAGCTCCTGGTGCTTCCACACCTTTGGGGGTTGTTGAGCCAAAGTGAAGCAGTTGCTGAAGTTCAAAAATCAATGAAATCCGTACCAAATCCATGAAAGCTGCACAGGACCATGAAATCCCTCTGCTCAGGGGCTGAGCAGGTGAGGAACAGAGGGGAGGAGATTTCAAACTGATGAAAAACCTCCTGATAAGAACAGCAGCAACCTCCCCTCGGCTTCCAGGGCTCCGAAAAGGTGGAGACTCTCTCGGCCTGGCTGGTGCTGAGCTCATCCTTGGCAGTTGGAGGCTGTCAGACCTCCCTGAGGATCTGCTGACAGCCCAGAGCCCAGAGCCTGCCTTTGGGTCAGCAATGCACAGCAGAGCAAGAAAATAACCGAGGTGCTGTGGAGAGCACGTGGGGGTGTGAGTGTCTGTGTCTGTGTGTCTGTGTGTCTGTATGTCTGTGTCTGTGTCTCTGTGTCTGTGTCTCTGTGTCTGTGTCTCTGTGTCTGTGTCTCTGTGTCTGTGTCTCTGTGTCTGTGTCTCTGTGTCTGTGTCTCTGTGTCTGTGTCTCTGTGTCTGTGTCTCTGTGTCTGTGTCTCTGTGTCTGTGTCTCTGTGTCTGTGTCTCTGTGTCTGTGTCTCTGTGTCTGTGTCTGTGTGTCTGTGTGTCTGTGTCTGTGTCTGTGTGTGTCTGTGTGTCTGTGTGTTTGTCTGCGTGTGTGTGTGTGTGTGTCTGTGTGTGTGTATGTCCGTGTGTGTGCGTCTCTGTGCGTGTCTCTGTGTGTGTCTCTGTGTGTGTGTGTCTATTTCTGTCTGTCTGTGTGTGTGTCCGTGTGCGTGTGTCTGTGGGTCTGTGGGTGCGTGTCTGTCTGTGTGTCTGTGTCTCTCTATGTGTGTCTCTGTGCACACACATGTGTCTCTGTGCACACACGTGTCAGCACACCCCGAGGCAGGGAGCATGATGGGTGCACACACCTGCAAACACTGTGATGTTTTTAGCACCCAGTTGTGCCTCTGCATCCATTCGTGTCCTGACACACCAGGTGTCTGGGTGGTGGGTGCTGTGTGGCCACCCGTGCCATCTGCGTGGGCTTCCCTGTCCTCGTGTGTTGGGGCTGTTCGTAGAATCATGGGATGGTTTGGGTTGGAAGGGACCTTTAGATCACCTCATTCCACTCCCCTGCCACGAGCAGGGACACCTTCCACTAGACCAAGTTGCTCCAAGCCCCATCCAACCTGGCCTTGGGCACTTCCAGGGATGGGGAGGTTGCTGTGTTCCTGCAGGTATTACAACTGTCACAAAATCCATGAGGAGCTAAATAAAGTGGTTTTTCTCAAGTGCTGCAAAGCCCCTGCTGTGGGGGGACAGTAACCCCCAGCCCTGCTCTGCGGGGTCCCCTCTGCCTGGCTCTCCCAACCCAGATGGGCGCATAATCCTATGGATGGTGTGTACCCACTTTCCAAACTTCATCCTCCAAGACAGAGATATGGACCTCTTCCCAAACCTGGGTGCAACACTGAGTGTGCACAGGGAGGACAGCGAGAGGATCCCAGCTCCTCAATATCCTCCTGCAGAGAATGTGCAGAAAGCTGAATTTCTCCTGCTTGCAGCAGCCCCAGGAATTTAATTTATGAAGGATTTCTCAAAAGGCAGATTTGGTGTTTCAGAAGCAAAGGACACCCTCCCTTGGCAATCCCACTGCCTTTCATAGTTCCCAGCAGAGCACAAAGCCTGGGAGCCCCAGCACTGCCACACACCCTCCACTCCAAGCCTGGCAATGGGCCATCAGAAAACAGAGAAATTTCTATATTCCAAAGAAATCTGCCCTCATTCAACCAAATTTGCATAGGTCAAGGTGGAGCCAGACAGCCACAGCCAAACTCCTTGCAGATGGTGGGTGGATCAGCCCATGGATCAGCCCATTCCTGCTCTCTCCCATGGATCAGCCCATTCCTGCTCTCTCCCATTAGTCATTCCCTGCCTGGGCTTTATTTTTATTTTTTTTTTTTTTCAAGAAATACTTGTAAGATGACAGCTTTTCCTACGAATGCCTATATTTTCTTGCAAACTTGGATGCAGCTGTAAAATCATCCCTTAGTCATTTGGACTCTTGTTTTTAATGGACTTTTCGACCTGAGGACACGCATTTGAAGATGTTCTTAAAACAAATTATTAAGGAGGGGATGATTTATAAGCAAGCTGGGCGTGCCTGAAAGCAGAGGCTTGATTTATAGTTCAGCTTGGTGAGTTTCGTGCTTTTTAATTTCAAGGGCTCAGTGACGTGGTGTTTGGCTCAGGTGTGAGGCTCTGATTTTCCTGTCAGAAAGGATCTCGCTCAGTAGGAGGGTGAGGAGCAGGATAAGTGGCCACTGTGCTATTCCCCACCCAGGCAGTCAGGCTGTGAGCAGAGAATACCTGCTGTTGCTGGTGTTTGGGGGCAGGTGGGACATCCCTGGGCTCTCCAGTTGCTTGTGAAAAAAAACCAAACCTCAGGCCATGAAATCACCTAATTCCAAGAAGAATCACAGATTTGTTGTTGGAAAAGCCCTCTGATATCATCAAGTCCAGCTGCTCCCCCAGCACCTCCGTGTGTTCAAGTGCCACGTTCAGGTGTTTTTTGCACACTTGCAGGGGTGGTGATTCCACCACTGCCCTGGACAGCCAACGTTCCCATGCCTTGCTATACCTTCAGTGAAAACAAATTTCCCCTATTATCCAAACTGAACCTCCTCCAGAACAACTTGAGGCTGTTTCCTCTCGTCCTGTCACTTGGTAGAAGAGATCCACCCCCACCTGGCTCCACCTTCCAGTCAGGGAGTTGTGGAAGAACAACCCCAGGGAAGAGAGAGTCTGAATTTTAATGTGACCCAAAGTGATATTGCAAAAAGGAAGGCCTGTGAAATGTAATCCTTGCAGGGCTCTTTCCTCCTGCCCAAGCAACCACAACTCACTTTCTGCTCTGGCCAGAAGCCTTCTTAACTCCAGTGTCCGTGGGGTGCCCACGTGCATCCCACGGGGCTGGGCTGGTAGTAAAGCCTACACAGTGAGCCCTGGAAATCTGGACACAAGGCAGCCTTCCTCAGCTTTGAGAAGGGAATGGATTTGCTTTCCTCTGCCAGGGTTGTCCTCTGGCCCTGCAGGACGTGCACACTGAGCTCCAGGTCTCAGCCTGATCTGCAGGTCCCACCTCAATGCCTGCAGCATCTGGAGCAGCTGTTCCTGGTGGTCATCTCCTGGTGAAGACACCACAGCAGGGATCCCAACACAGAGCAAGTCCCAAGCTCCTCTCCACCTAAGCCAGCGAGTGCATCAGCCCAGTCTAGAGATGGCAACTCCTTCCTTGCTCATCCCACAACTCCTGGGTGACTTTGGACACTTACCCAATGCTCCACATCACATCAGTGCAGCCACCCAAAATCCCCAATGCTCAGCAAGGGCATCAAACAATGGGCATCAATGGGCATCAAACTGCCTGGGCACAGACATAGACTGAGTGGAACTCTTGAGAAGTCCTTGGCATCTGTCTGCCAAAAATAGAAACTTTTGACTTGTGAGTGGAGAGCAGGAATTCAGGAGGCAGACAGGGCATGCTGTTCCATCAGTGCCATCCATGGGCAGTGATGGCAACAGGTCACGGGGGGGAGAGGAAATCAATTCTTGCTACTTTTAATAAAAATATATACCTGGAGAGGGAGCTGAGAGAGCAGAAGGATGAGACACAAGTGGTCATGGTGTTTGTGGGGCTGGTGGGGGATGAGGGTGAAGGTGCTGCAGGGCTTGACATGGGTGGAGGTGGCAGCTGGGTGAGGCTGTGATGTGCAAACTGTTGTCCCACCTTGCGAAAATGAAATCCAAGGCCTGGATTGTGCTGTGGATGCTCTAAAATCATGTAAGAGCATTGCAAGATCTGGTGGGAGTGAGGGGAGGGGAAAGCAGCTAAATGTAATGACAAGTCCTGTTGATGGATCTGAAGCCAAAAACTTTGACATGGCCAAAAAATGACCTTGGGGATGTTTGTACTTGGTGTCCTTGGGGGAGACCACCCGAGGAGAGGGGCTGAGGTGCTTGCTTGGAGCACGAGGGATGAGGAGCAACTGTAAAACCACGGTGGATTTGGGAGTTCATGGGTAGGAACTGACCATGGCAGAGGGATACGCAGACCTGGTAAGGTGGGGGAATATCACTGAGCTGTTCTCAGCTGTTCCTCACCCACCACCAAAACCAGCCAGACCCCATGCTGGGAGTGGGAGGCTTGGGAAGGACCTGAGGGAGCCCAGTCCTTCCCAAAGACCTTCTCAAGCACTTTGGAAAGGACTTGAGGGCTCTGGATCCTTCCCAAGGACCTTCCCAAGGGCTCTGGGGACCTGGGATCAGGGTTATGCAGCCCCATGGTTGCCACCTGAGGAAAGGCCACTGAGCTGGGACGGATGAGTTGGGAGCAGTGTTGTACCCACAGCATCACTGAGCAGGGGCTGGCACATGGAATGGTCTGGGAGGGGCAAGAGGTGCTGCCCTGGCTCTTCATGGATCACGGGATCACCTTCCCCACCCTGCCCATGAAAAGCAAAGCTGAATCTGGCACAAAAAAGACCAAGCTCATCTGGTTTGTGTGGCTGAGCCAGGTTGAGTGCACCAACATGACATTGCTGCACCTTCCTACTCCAGGGGCTGTGACGTTGCAGCCACCAGTCCAGGTTGTCTTATCCCAAGTCCTCTCATCCCAAAATATCACCATTTGATTGGCAGGGAAATGTTTAAGTGTCACTCCATAGCACCGATGGCAGGTGCCATGTCATCGTAAAGTTAGAGGGGGGTCAAAGAAAAGACATTGTCTTGTTCCGAAAACAGGCACAGGTACAGGACCTTTATTGCATCAGAGGCTGCGGTTCTTATAGACCTGAGTCTGGACACATGTCCAAGGACCATTGGTTTCTCTATACATAAATAATTCCTAATTGGACACACAAACCACACATGTCAGTGAACATTACTCATCACTTTAGAGACCGGATTTCTGTTCTAGGTGTTACAGCTTTTCCTTCTGTGCATATCACCCTGACGTGTGCAGAAGGTTCCTGGCATAGTCCAACTATTCCACAGAGACTTCAGGCCAGCTGAAGTCTACCCACACAGTGCCAGAGCCTGGAAATACTTGACATGACTTTTTTTGTGGTGTCCAACAATAAAACCTGCCAGCTCCCACTAAGCCTGATGCTAAAATTTCCTCCTGGTTTCTGAGAGCAAAACCGTGCAGAGCCAGTTTAGTTTTGACCACCTGGACAGTGCACTGGACACCGGGGGAGGTGGAACAGCCCTGCTCAACTTTCGAGGCCCCAGCTCAAATCATAGAATCATAGAATCATAGAATTGATTGGGTTGGAAAAGACGGCAGAGACCATCAAGTCCAACCCTTGGTCCAACTCCAGTCAGTTTACCAGATCATGGCACTCAGTGCCACGTCCAATCTCAGTTTAAAAACCTCCAGGGACGGTGAATCCACCCCCTCTCTGGGCAGGCCATTCCAATGCCTGATCACTCTCTCTGTAAAGAATTTTTTTCTAATATCCAACTTAAATTTCCCCTGGCAGAGCTGAAGCCCGTGCCCCCTTGTCCTATTGCTGAGTGCCTGGGAGAAGAGACCAACCCCCCACCTGGCTATAACCTCCCTTCAGGTAAATCCTTGCCAGGCTGCTTTGCAAACAGGACAATCCTTGGCATCCGGAGCGGGAGCCCGTGCTCAGAGCCATGGAACCAGGAGCAAGGGCTGGCAGAGCAGGGGCTGGTCCAGCCCTGCATCCCAAACCCGGCGCTCCCTGTGCTGCTGCTCCGGGAACATCCAGCCCGGCTCCCAGGAGGGATGCGGGACCCGCCGGGATGGAGTGCGATGTACCCCCAGAAACACAGGGACACACGTAAATCGCAGCTTATTCCCCCAAATCAGGACGGTCCCGAGGTCTGTTCAGCCCCGCCAGCCGGTCCCACACACCCAGAACTGGCAGTAAATTCCCTTTTTCCTTACTTTTTCCAGCCCCAGGGGTTGCTCACACCACCCCGTAACACCAGGGCGCTGAATCATGTTCCCGTTATATCCCGCTCTGTCCCAGCGCGGCCCCAGAGCGCGGAAAGGAGAGGGGCGTTCGGTGACTGTCACCCCTCCGCGAGGCACAGGAGGAGAGGCAGCGTGGCCAGGGGTGACACCAGGGGAGGGGACACCCTTCCCACCGCAGCCCCACATTCCCACGGGGTGTGCTGGGCTGGCAGGTTGCTCCAGGATTGATCCTCGGAGGAGTTTCCGACAAACCCTCCCAGAAAACTTTCCTTGCTCTGTTTTAAAATGATTCTTTATTATTCTTTTTTTAAAAGCTGAAGAGCTCCCTCTGCCGGGTTGGGACGGGAGGGGGACTGGATTGTGTCGAGCAGAGGCTGGAGGAGGGACTCGAGGGCAGGGCCAGCCCAGCGGTGCTGCTCCAGATGTTTGTGCTGCCCTGAAGCACCAGGGCCAACCCAGAGGTGCTGCTCCAGATGTTTGTGCTGCCCTGAAGCACCAGGGCCAGCCCAGCGGTGCTGCTCCAGATGTTTGTGCTGCCCTGAAGCACCGGGGCCANGGTGCTGCTCCAGATGTTTGTGCTGCCCTGAAGCACCAGGGCCAACCCAGAGGTGCTGCTCCAGATGTTTGTGCTGCCCCAGATGTTTGTGCTGCCCTGAAGCACCAGGGCCAGCCCAGAGGTGCTGCTCCAGATGTTTGCTCTGTGCTGCCCTGAAGCACCAGGGCCAGCCCAGAGGTGCTGCTCCAGACGTTTGCTCTGTGCTGCCCTGAAGCACCAGGGCCAGCCCAGTGGTGCTGCTCCAGATGTTTGTTCTGTGCTGCCCTGAAGCACCAGGGCCAGCCCAGCGGTGCTGCTCCAGATGTTTGTGCTGCCCTGAAGCACCAGGGCCAGCCCAACGGTGCTGCTCCAGATGTTTGCTCTGTGCTGCCCTGAAGAACCAGGGCCATGGGGGACGAGGAGGTTTGATCCTGGTTTAAAGTGCCCTAAAGATGCTGCTCTCACCATCCCGCCGCAAAAGAGATCTGAAAAAGCCCACAGGGATGTTACAGGTCCTGCGTTTTCCTCCTGTTGAGCCGAGGCTGCTCTTGGGAACAGCAGGATTTGGGGTGTCCCACTGGCAGCAGCTGCAGAATTGCTCGGGGGGATCAGTCGGAGCGTGGGTTGTTATGGCTGAGGAAGGTCCCACATCCTGGGGACCCCCAGCCTGCATCCAACTCCTGTCCCAGCTCCACCAACAGGGATCTACTCGGGGAGCCAGGGATGGAGCAGGATCCAAGCAAAATCCCTGTCCCCTTCTCCAGCCAGTCCAGATCCCAATTAAACCAAATTTCTGGGCACGACCTCACTATTTAAAACAAGAGAAATCAAGTGCTCACATACCCTGGAGCTGTGCAAAAAAAAAAAAAAAATAAAAATGGGGGTAGTTTTTAACTCATCCAAAGGGATTTTTAGGTGATGTTTTGGGTCAGGACTTCTGCCTGCAGGTGGGTTTGGGCACCTCCAGTGGGAAGGGTATGGGGGAATTCCCAAGACCAGAGGTGGTACAAATTCCTTCTGCTACAGGGTCCAGATGGGAGGGAGGTCTTCCACAAGAGCAAAACATAATCCAACTCCGACTACAAATAAACTTAGATGGAGTTTTAAACCTTAGAGGAGAGGGGATGGATGACAAGCAAGGAAGGTCCCATGGGGCTAGAGGATCTCTCTAAGGGGGAAAGTTACACAAACCATAAAAAAGGGCTGGACTCAAAATGGGTACACTCAGTAGGAAACCGTGAGTAACTGTCTCCTTTAATCTGGAAATAACAGCAGGCAGGAGCAAGGGAGTATGTCCTGTGGCAGAAAAGCTGAATGAGTCATGTACTCCAGTGGTTACTATGGAGTTGTTTACATGTTGCTTTGGGATTGAGAAAAAAAAAAAAAGAGGGAAAAAAGCTACAGAACTCACCCAAAATTAACTGAACAGGAGGTGGTTTGCACAAGCTGGTAACACAGAGAGGAATAACCCAGCAGGCCAAGAGGTTTCCAGGAGGAGTCCGGAGGGCTCAGGGATGAACTCACGGAGTAACTAATCCCCAAACAAACTGCTCCTGCTGGTGCCAGATGGGTGGAAGGTGGCAAGTGTGATACTGGTATTTTTTTAAGGATTCTTGAAGGAATATGAGGAACAACAGACCAGAAAATCCAACTCCCATGATGAGCAAACAGGATTTCTACAGACCAGGACTCATGGAGAGAAGAATCAACTGAAGAGCATCAATGTGGCTTTTGCCAAGGAAAGTCCCACCTGGCAAATATTAAAGCCATTTGAAATGTGCAAGAAGCAGCTGGGGGATGAGACGATCTGGCATTAACAGCCATTAACGGGATAATTTACAAATTAATAGTTTTGGGAGAAAATCCATACCAAAGGATAGGAACGAAATAAAGGGATGGGAGATTTTGTCCCTGGGGAAGGTCACCAAAAGGGTTCCTTGGGAACACATGGTTTCCATATGAAATTCATTGCCAGAAAGGAATAGGCCAAATTAATGGCACCAAAATCCCTCAGGTGCCATCGAGGGAGCCCCAAACCCGTGGAGATACAAAGGTGTGCTCCTGGAAGCATGGCTGTGATTGCCACTTCCATACAGCTTTGCAAGGCCCATGGAATTAGCCGAGGCTTGAGGCAACTCTTGGGTTTGAGGGGTGCACTCTGACCCAGGAGCCCTTCCTGCAGCTTCAGGACACGGCTGGGAGCAAGGAGAGGCTGTTCCCCCAGCAGCACCCATGGGTGATGCTTTCCCTGAGGAAGAGGAGTGGAGTGCAAAGCACTGAGTCCCGTGGTGAGTGGTGGAAACCAGCACAGCGTGTGCCCAACATCAGCTGTCCCGAGCCACACGCTGGCACCTGGAAGGAAAGGAAGGGACTGGAATGGCATCCAACACACCCAGTGTGCTTTCAGCACACCTGGGCCCACGTGGCCTCTGTGGCATGAAAACACTGATACCAGTAACAAGGAATAGCGTTTCCTTTCTCTTTGCCTGGCTCTCTGCAGTCGGGAGGTGCTTGGCTTGCCATGGGTTTGCATGACTGCTCCCAAACTGGGGCTGTTTATTCAGAAAGGCAGGAGGGAAACGAGAAATTCCTTCCTGCAAGGAGCCCTGGAAGAGGTGCTGGGTCCTGGCCAACATCCACTCTCCTCCTGGGCAGCTCTCCCCAAAGGTCACACTCCCTTTGCTCTCCCCAAAGGTCACACTGCACAGTCACTGCAGCTTTTTTGTTTAGGAAATACCAGCTGGGATGTCCTGTCCCATGTGAGCAGGACTGAGTGTGCTCTTGCCAAGCTACTACAATAGACCCTTCCCTGCAGCCCTCCAGCCCCAGCAAGTCTCCAAGAAATCCGTGGAGGAAAGGACAGGCTGGGAGTGCCCAGGGCTGCCTGGCACACTCAGCATCCTCAGTGCCCTTCCCTGTGTGGGGAACTGCACAGAGAGGAGGGGAGACAGGGAAAAACTGCCTTGAAATATTTTGGTTTAGAATATCCAGGTGCATCGAGGTAACATGTTAAAGCACAGGGCCAGAAAAAACACTGCTTGTGACTCTGAAATCCAGCACCTTCCCAGGGGATCCAGCACCCAGCTGGCTCCACAGTGGGGGAAGGCACACCACAGGTCCCTGCTGTAACCAAACAGAGTACCTCATCCCTAGGACACACGGGAAGGATGAGACCTTGTGCACCCCAAAGCAGACAGCAAGTGCTCCCAGGGCCCATTCGGTTCCCAAGCTCCTTGCTGGCCCAAGGACTCAAAAGTGTAAAGTGAGGATGATTTCAAGCCCACTCTTCCCCTGTGCTTGCAATATCTGAGGTGTACTCTGCTATTTCAGAGCAAAGAGTATTTTATTATTATCACTTTTGGAGTATTTCTCCTCTGTAAACCCTGAGAGTTCAGCCCCTCCCAAACCTGGAGGTCTGAGGTGGGGCCAGCATTACACAGCTAATGCTCAAGAAACTGGCTTGGTGTGGAGTCCTGAGGCTTGTGGAAAAAAGCTCATTCAGAGAATTTCTCTGCTCTGTGGCGACTCCCACTTCCTGCTCCCCAGGAAACCCCAACACACAGCGAGTGAAAATCAAACAGGACTCACACCCAACTGCAGCAGCGATAAGAAATTTGGTTCTGATCCACACCAGGGAGAAATGCAATTAACTGCCAGTTTCTCAGAAGCCAAAAGACTGAAGGTTTGCCAAAAGGCTAAAAATAAACCAAAGAGGGCTCTATTTAAAGGCACGTACTAAGAAATGCCTCTGTCCTTGATTAAATAAACTGCAACTTCCAGCAAAGCACTATTTTCCAGCAATCTGGGGGGAGCTTTGGCAGCTGGAGAATAAACATTAAGTCCAAAAGTTTTATCACTTTTTAAAAGAACGACCTCGTGGCTGGAGCTGTGCCAGTCCCTCTGACCAGCAGCAAACTGGGACTCACTGGGCTGCAGCAGGAAGAATCTCTGTTGCATCACGTCAGACCAGCGTCCCCACGTGGCTGGAGAAGTGTCTTTACATCAGGGTTTGACTGAATTTCACTTATTTACATTCATTCTTTAGGCATGAATGATCCTTTCCACGTAAACAGGGACTACAAGTTCCTGCGATGGATCTGGGCAGGGGGCACCTCCAAGTGCCTTGAGAAGGAGCATCTCAGCCTCTCCAGACAAGCATTAAGAGTGTCAACGACTTCAGCTCTGCATGGAAATGTCTCCAGCATGCTCAGGAAAAGACTGTTTGCACAGGGAAAACTTTCAGGACCCTTGAGTGAAAGGAATTGTGCCAGAGTTCATAAACACTTTTTAACTTGACAGCAAACCCATCTTAAATACACAGTGTAGAAACAGAGCTGAGCTATGAACAACAGAAGGGATGTCTGGGCTCGTTAATCAAAGCATTATTTTAATGTCAAGATTTTATAAATACGTATTTACAATAAGAAGGTATCAATGCAAAGAGGTAAATGTACAGCTCCCAAGTTTGAACAAAGAGAGAGGAACCATGGTAATGAAATCCCACAATTTACAACACCCATTATTCAAAGAGAAACCACATTCTTCATTTAATATACCTCATCCAAAGTTTTCAACACCTGTACAAACTCCTTCAACAGAATCACACAAGAAGGAACAGCTCCTTTTTGCACAGACTTTGAAGTCAGAACCACTCTCTGCCATCCCAGTGAACACTGCAAGCCAATACCTCATGATCCTACAAAAGGGTTTTTTCCAGCCCACAGACTCTTCAGTATATCACATGGATTCCAGAAAGGTAAAACCCTGTCAGGCCCATTCCCTGCTGATCCCATCCCCCTACACCCTCCTGGCCCGAGGAAAAGCCCCAACACCCACTAGAGGACACATGATGGCCTCACTGTAGCAGGTCAGTCAGACCAGGGCTGCTCTCACCTTCTCTTGCTGGAATTGTGTGTGCAGCCTTCCTTGGAAACTGCTACACTCTCAGCACAGGCCTACGGGGAGAACAGGAATTCCCATAAATCCCGGGGGGGTTTGGATGTTACTGAGATCTGTGAATGCTTCACATAAATCAGGGCCTTGAGCAGCTCAGAGTTCACTTTCTGCAGCTTCCACGAGACTTCAGTGATCTTCCCACTAATCCAACAGCTCCATTCCCTTGAGATGCCCTTCACTGCAACCTCTCAGCACCATTCCAATCACAGAATGAGGGATGCAAGGCCAAAAGGTCACGACCTAAACTGTAAAACAAGCAGCAACAACCTCCAAGAGCAAAACACAGCGATGTCCATGACAAACTATCTGAGGCACCAACTGCTGGTGGAGTTGAGGAGTTCCCAGGTGACAGAAGGCTCAGCTTGTGCATGGCTTTTCTGAAGAATCTCCAACAATTATCTCTTAATTCATCCAGGAGTTCTAAGCCTACAGGAAACCCACCTAGGATATTTTTGAGTTAAATCTAAGCAAATTAATTCCCATTAATCAAACTAAAGAAAGGACTTAAATACAAACTGCTAGTGGAGAATGGAATATAAGTTGCCAAGAGCGTTAACCTCAAGTCTTGCACAATTTATTTACTTCTTTTGATTCACACCTCGTGTGCAGCTCCCAAATCTCATGGTCTGAGCAACATTCTCTGCTGGTCACTGCTGTGAATCCAGTCTGGCCTGAGGCTTCCACCATACTCAGGATGCTGTTTGCTCCTCTGTAGCCACGGTCTGCAAATGGCAAAATAAAAGAAGAAAAGGTCAGAACTGTGAGTCACTGCTGTGATTTTGGGGCAAGACATTGCAAGAGATTGACACAGGGCTGTGCCTCTGGGTAGGCACTGCCGTGGTAAAAGAAGCAAATCAAGATTTTCAGAAGCAAATGAAGTTACAGAAGAGAATGACTCCAAAACATGGTGTGAAGAAAGGTGTATCAGTGTTCGAGCTTTGGATCACACTGATGACAATAATTCCAGCAAATATTTGTGAACTCGTGGCAGCCAAACTACCTCTCCCCAGAGCCATCTAATACAGACAGAAAAAACAGTCAAGCAGCAGTTAAATGACAGCATAGAAGTGGGACAGGGATGGTTGTTCCTGTGCTGCAGGGACCCATGGAAAGAAGAAAACCCACTGCAGGGGCAGAAAAGGAGCTGTTGAGAAGAGCTGGTTGGAAAAGAGAAAGAACATAAAGGCCAGTGGCAGCCCTTTTAGTTAAGAATCTTTTTTCCCATATACCAGCCATTTCCCAGGAACTCCTATGGCACTTATCAATGGCACCAACACTGCAAATGGGACTTTAGGACAATAATTAGCAAGAGACTCTGTGATTTAACTAAGGGGGCTCAAATTCACAAGGGAGTAACATGTGAAGAGTTCCACTGCAGAACTCCAAATAACAACTCTTTTCTATAGCCACAGTCTTAATTTTTCCCAGGGTTTCCAAAGCCCTGGAAATCTCACCTGCCGCAAGAACTGCTTTCCAAGATAGTTGGTTGCCATGCTGGTCAGGTTCTTTCTGCTGCCAACTTTACACCTGATGTAACCATACAGGTTGGCTCCCTGGAGCACCACCCCCATCACAACCACTGCCTGTGGCACAAGAAAATAAAGTCAGAGTCAGAGAACCTCGTTTGGACGGTGCAAGAGCTGCTATGGAGCTGAGGAGGGAACTCACCAGCCACTTGACTTTGAAAGAGAAGAGAGCACTGAAGGCAAATATCACCCAGATCATTGGACAGGTAATGAGGCCCAACCAGAAAATTCGGGACTCTGCTTCAGATGAGGTTTTACTCCCTTGTGCTGATACCTAGAAACAGAAATGAAGATCACAGAATCAGAGGGTATGCTGAGCTGGAGGGGACCCACAAGAACCATCCAGTCCAACCCTTAGCCCTGCACAGGACCATCCTCAAGAGTCACACCATGTGCCTGAGGATATCAACAGGCTGCTCCACTGTACAGATCTCACTGTCCTTAAAAACAGTGCAGAATCCCTGGGGTTTGCCTCCACACAACAGGACTGGGTGATTTCAAGATTTATTTCTACATCATATAAAGACCTCTCAGCAACAGAAAGTGTTTCCCTATAAGGGATCTTTTTGTCAATTTTCTATCAGAAACAGTGGAGGCAGCAGCATCAAACCCTCTTGTAATGCCTAGGGCTAAAAGGTTAAGTTTGGCAAATACAACATTTACTGCATGGTTTGGTTACAAAGCTTAGAAACAGCCAAAGGAGTCATTTTCTACCACCAAAAACAGAGACAAGCAGAATTTCACTAATCCTAGCACTGGCAGAAATAAATATTAATACCTTTAGGCATCCAAGAAGGGTAATTTTTCCTTTACAGGCACAGAGGTCTGACTCACGCCACACTATTGATTTGATAATCAGGGCAGGAGACCTCAAACAAACACCTCCTACAATAGCTAAGAAATCTGGACTGGATTAACATCTTATAGCCAAGTTTACACCACCAATTTACACCAGCAGCAGTCCAGCTCACTTTGCCCCTTTCCCAATATATTTTAGTTGTTCTAAACTAGCACTGTTTTGAGAGAGAATGTGTCTGCAGTGAGTGCACAAACTGAGCTGGAGAAAGGTTTATGTTTAATCCCTCCAGCACTACAGGATAAGGATCTTCACTGCACTCCACATCTGCATGGCATCAGCTCCATTCGGAGACACGAGAGTCCCAGAATGGTTTGGGTTGGAAGGGACATTAAAGCTCATCCTATTCCAGATCCCTGCCATAGGCAGGGACACCTTCCACCAGCCCAGGCTGCTCCAAGCCCTGTCCAACTGGCTTTGGACACTTCCAGGGATGGGGCAGCCACAGCCTCTCTGCCCAACCTGTGCCAGGGCCTGCCCATCCTCACAGCCAAGAATTTCTGCCATATATCCAATCTAAAGCTACTCTTTCAGTTTGAAGCCATTCCCCCTTGTCCTAAAACAAGAGATAAGGATGTGACATGTTGTGAGTGTCTGACAGATGGGACACCAGAGGGGCAGCAGGACCCACCAGGAACACAAAGGCACAGCAACAGCCAGGACCAATGCTGTGCATTTCTTTCTACCTCCAATAGTTTTCCTCAGGAGACAAAAGCTACATCAGGTGTTGAAAGCTTACATCAGATAATTTGTATGTTACTAATTCGATGTAGGAATCTTTACAGCATTTCATGTAGAACTTTTAGGTTACTTACATTAAGTTCAATACATTATGAGAATTTTTAAATAACAATCAAAAAGCTCATCCAGCAGCCTTTGTGAAAAAAAGCCCATGGTTACAGACCTGTGGCTGGAATGAAATGTATATTGCACAATCCACCTTCACAAGCACAGCCACCTCTTAATAGGGGGTTCATAAAACAGAAAATAATTAAAAGATAAAAAAAAAACAAAAAAAAGGAATTTACCTTCCTGGCTTCAAACACCCAGTGACTTCTACCATCATCATCCACCTGGTTCCACCAGCGAAGGCCAACCATCAGTCGCCCTGTGACATTCTGAAACCAGAAAAGCAATGAGCTTTGTGTCTCCTGCTGAAAGAAACCTTCTGCCAAAGTTCAGCTGCCTGGGTTGCTGTTTTCCATTGTGCTTGTGTGCCTCACATTTGGGAAAACAAGATTAAAAGGCCCTTATCTCCACAGCAATCTGTTTTCTAAGATGTCCAGTGCAATGCCAATTTACTGCGAGGCTGATTTCTGGTGATTCAAAAGTGATCTGATAACAAACCTTGTGCTGTCTTAAAAGAATTGATTCGATATCCAAAATGAAACCAAACACACAGATTTCTTATTTCATAACACTTTTTCATCACAGAACTTGACGGTATTTTTGGGTATCATTTTGCAGCAAAGTTACTTTTTTGAGACATGAATATCACTGTCAATTATTTTTATACAGTAAGGCAGAGATAACAAAAAGCATAAGAGGAACTTACCTTTACAGCCCAAAAGTCACATGACAAGAGGAGGATAATGGTCACCATGCAGGCAATAAAGCTGCTAGTTAAGAGCTCACAGAGCAGATAGACAATTATGGCACTGACTCGGAAGAATAAGTGGAAAAATGATGCCACTGGGTGCCTGGAATGAAGGACAGGACAGTCACAGCTCCTCCAGACAAATGACATTGCAAAGAGATCTCCCAGCAATTCCCAGGATAAGGATCAGCATCATAACACATACCCAGTGTGCAAGGACTTCTGAAAATACGGGACAAAAACTGACTGGAAGCTCACCACAAGGAAGAGACATGGAGGCAGGATTTGGGAGGGCACAGGGAGCTTCACCTGGTGTTCAACAAATGGCAGTTTTTATGGAGTACATTTAAAGAGGTTCTGACAGAAGGAATATCCCACTTCTCAGACTCACCCTTCTTTCGGATGTCATACAATCATGGAATGGTCTGGGTTGGAAAGGGCCTTAAAGCTCAACCAGTTCCATGCCCTTGGCATGGGCAGGGACACCTTCCAGTATCCCAGGTTGCTCAGATTCTCTGGTCTCAGGGTCAGAAACGTGCTGAGGTCACAGCACGAGGGATGGACCCTGCTCCGGGGGGGAGTTCAGGCAGAACAAGGAAGGAGGCAGCTGGACTAACCAGGCTAGGACTTGGCAGAGAGCAGAGCAGACAAAACAGACTTGGGAATGGAGACTGGGGTGAGACAATGGACTAGCCCAGAACCAGCACCTGGCACAGTGAGAACTTCCCATTACACAGAGTTGTATCATTGCAGTTTCCTTCCACAAAGGAATTCAAACACAGATGGCACCCAGAAACATGAAGGCACAGATCTAGAGATTCCAACTGAGCCTCTGGAACTGGTGCTCTCAGTTATCCAGAAATTACTCTCCATGACTTCCAAATCAATGAAGAAAGTATCTGCTTTACATATTTTGATGTAACATGACAGTCCTTGCTTCCTCCCACTTCTGCCCAGAGTTCATCTGGAAACTCCCTCTGTGGCCACTGACCTTATTTTTGACTTTTTTGATCTCCTGGATAAATCATCATCTGCATCAAAGAGAGACACATCTTCAATGTCATCACTGTCCTGAAGTGGGGAACAGAGGCAAAGGGTTACAGGAGAAAAATGAACCAGTTATTCAATTTCAAGCAAGGGTTAGTTTTGATCACCCAGAAAATTAGAGATCAAAATTAGTGAGGGAGGGGCGTGAAGCTTTAACCACATACAAAGGAAAAAAATGCATAGAATTATGAATCTCCTGAGCTGGAAGGGACCCACAAGGACCATCCAGTCCAACCCTCAGCCCTGCCCAGACCCCAAGAGTCACCCCCTGTGCCCCAGAGGATCATCCAAACCCTCCTGGAGCTCTGGCAGCCTTGGGGCTGTGCCCACTGCCCTGGGCAGCCTGGGCAGTGCCCACCCCCCTCTGGGGGAAGAACCTTCTGCTGAGATCCCACCTGAGCCTGCCCTGACACAACTGCAGCCATTGCCTGGGGGCTGTCCCTGGACCCCCCAGAGCAGAGACCAGTGCCTGCCCCTCCTGAGGAATCACTGACTGTTTTCATTTGCGCCCTGTGAAACTACGTAAGCTCAGACGGTGTCCGCGGCCCTGAGGCTGCTGCGCCTATCCCGAGCCTGATCCTGATCCCGATCCCGGCCACAACCGCCCGGGGCCGGTCCCGCTTCCATGCCCAGGGCCCCGCTCCGCTCCCGGTCCCATCCTGGCCGCGGCTGCCCGACCCCGAACGCCCAGGGCCCCGCTCCCAGTCCCGCTCCCAGTCCCGCTCCCGGTACCATGGTCGGAGCCGCCACTTCCGCCTCGCCGCCAACGTCACCGTGCGAGCTCCATTCGTGGCGCGTCTCGCCCCGTGACCCCGCCCACACCCTTATGCGTCACTGCCGCGGGCCAATCGCGGCGCGCTCGCTCCCTGTGACCCCGCCCCTCACACCCTGCGCATGGGCGTTGGAGGGGGCGGGCGCGAGCCGTGTGCGCGCGGCGCTCCCGCCACAGGCCGTGAGGGGAACGGGGGGCGGGGCCGGGCCAGGCCACGGTGACACCGGGTGACAGACGCTGTGTGACACTGTGTGACACTGACACAGCTGTGACACTGACACCGGTGTGACACTGACATCGGTGTGACACTGGCATCAGTGTGACACTGACATCGGTCCTGACGCTGACCCTGATGTGACATTGACACCGGTGTGACACTGTGTGACACTGACACAGCTGTGACGCCCGGTGACACTGTGTGACATTGACACAGCTGTGACACCCTGTGACACTGTGTGACATTGACACAGCTGTGATGCCCGGTGACACTGTGTGACACTGACACCAGTGTGACATTGACACCAGTGTGACAGTGACAGCGGTGTGACACTGACACTGGTGTGACACTGTGTGACACTGACACAGCTGTGACGCCCGGTGACACTGTGTGACATTGACACAGCTGTGACACCCTGTGACACTGTGTGACACTGACACCGGTGTGACATTGACACCAGTGTGACAGTGACAGCGGTGTGACACTGACACTGGTGTGACACTGACATTGGCGTGACACTGTGTGACACTGAGTGACACTGACACTGGTGTGACACTGACATTGGTGTGACACTGAAATTGGTATGACACTGACAGTGGTGTGACACTGACGCCAGTGTGACACTGACAGTGGTGTGACACTGACGCCAGTGTGACACTGACAGTGGTGTGACACTGACAGCGGTCCTGACGCTGACCTGATGTGACACTGAAACTGGTGTGACACTGACATTGATCCTGACACGGACACTGACACAGACCCTGACACATACACCAACATCGGTCCTGACATCGATCTTGATCCTGACATTGATCCTGACACCCACCTTGACCCTGACACCGACCCTGACATTGATCCTGACACCAACCCTGATATTGATCCTGACACCAACCCTGATATTGATCCTGACACCGACCCTGATATTGATCCTGACACCGACCCTGACATTGATCCTGACACTGACCCTGACATCGATCCTGACACCGACCCTGATATTGATCCTGACACCGACCCTGACATTGATCCTGACACCGACCCTGACATTGATCCTGACACTGACCCTGACATTGATCCTGACACCGACCCTGACATTGATCCTGACACCGACCCTGACATCGATCCTGACACTGACCCTGACATTGGTCCTGATCCTGACATTGATTCTGATCCTGACACCGATCCCAATCTCAATCCCATCCTCGATCCCAATCCCTACCCCTATCCCTACCCCTATCCCAACCCCTATCCCAGTCCCGATCCTGATCCCGGTCCAGGTCCCAGCCCTTGATGAGCCCAGCAAAAATTAACACAGTTAAGTGGTGGTGGTGTCAGTGTCGGAGAAGCACAAACTTCCTTGGATTCCCCGAGGCAGCAGCAGGTAACAGTGAACGTTAAATTATCAAGAAGTCAGAAAGAAAAAAATAAATAAAAAAAAGTCAAAAATTCCACTGAAAATAGGAAGGGAAACGGTCGCCTGGTTGGGTTTTTTGGAGGGTTTTGATTTCTGGGGTTTTTTCTTTCGTTTTTTGGGGGGGTTTTGTTGCGGGTTTTTTTAAAGCCTGTGGCCAAATATTTGCTCGGAGGGCAAAGCAAAAAGAAAATGACAAAGCAAGCAAACAAACAAAAAGAACCCATAACCCCCCAAACAAACAAACAAACAAACAAAAAGAAAGAAAGGAAAAAAATGCAAGGAAAAGCCCCCTAAACCAAACCAACCAACAAAAAAGAACCCAAAACAAAACCCAACTACTTTACTCTCTGTGATCACCCCAGCACTGTCACAGCATTTCCCCCCAGGTGATGTTTGGTTTCTGCCAGAACCTGCCTGCTTGTGATTATTTAAAAAGCTGCACTGGATTCAAAGAACATGTGATTTCTGTATCCCACCTAAAAAAAAAAACAGCAGGGAGGCACCACAGAAATAAGAGTATTATGCAGAGAGTCAGAAGTCATAATGTTCATCACAGAAGCTCAGAATGGTTTGGGTTGGAAGGGACCTTAAAGCCCATCCAGTGCCACCCCCTGCCATGGGCAGGGACACCTCCCACCAGCCCAGGTTGCTCCAAGCCCCGTCCAACCTGGCCTTGGACACTCCCAGGGATGCCAGGGCCTGCCCACCCTCACGGGGAAAAATTTATTCCTTATATCTCATCTAAACCATTCCTAACATCTCATCTAAACTAACAAGACCTGGCTGTTTAATGGTCTCTCCTACATCCTTAATTTTTCATTTCAAAGGGCAGATGTCGAGATTAGAATCACTATGATCTCATATTTGAGTCATAATCTCGTGGCCCCAACTATTAAAATGTTCTTTCTCTTCAGCACTGCCTGCACAGTTTGGTTTTCACATCCATTTAAGGACAATATTAAAAAAATCCATTTTGTTTACCTCGTTAACAAGTGCACTTGCACTGCTTGCTTAAGTCAGTGTGCCATTTCACAGGCCATCCAGAGCTAAAATAATACTACATAAAAACTTAATTTACTTTTTATATCTTTGCTGTTGCCTCTTTTTAATAGTCTCTTGATCCTTTTCTATTCACCGTGTGAAGCATCAGGTATTTCTTCTGAATTAGCAACACTTCCAGCTATAGCCAACACTCAGTAAAAGCACATTTTGCTCAGAAACACCTTTGGAGCTGCACAGAGAGAGTTGCTGTGACATCAACATGGTGTCATCACATCAGGATAATATCTACACTTTGTGGGTGACAAGTACAACGTGAGTGCCACCTGATCGTGACAAAACTCTTGTCAACCCTCTGCATGGGGGTCTCTGCTCCTGAGTGCATCGTGTTGTGCGTGCCCCAGTTCTGCCCACAGCACCCCAGGGTGTCACTTCTGCACACATGAAAGTCCAGGTGGACAGAACAGGTCAGTTGAATTCCAAAGTGAATGTTAACGTAGTGAAACGGACAGAGAGTAGGTTTATATTAAATATTAGGGAGAAATTCTTCCCTGGGAGGGTGGGCAGGCCCTGGCACAGGATGCCCAGAGAAGCTGTGGCTGCCCCATCCCCTGGAAGTGTCCAAGGTTGGACGGGGCTTGGAGCAACCTGGGCTGGTGGGAGGTGTCCCTGCCCATGGCAGGGGGTGAGACTGGATGATCCTTAAAGTCTCTTCCAACCCAAACCATTCAGTGATTCTATGATAAACCACCTCCTCTCATTTACCTCTGTGACCTCACCTACGATCTGTGACATCCTGCCACAGGTTAATTCCCCTCCGGTGCATCTCTGACGCCCTCTCCCAACTTTGCATCCGCTGTGCTGAGCTGAAGCCCATCACACAAGGACTTGGCCCAGCTCTGCCCTTTTAGGTGATTTCACTCCACCTCTGTTGGGTGAGAGGGAGGTGCTGATTTATCAGCTCCAAGCAGCAACACAACACTCTGATCCTCACTTCAGAATGGCTCAAAAGGCATCAGCCCTTCCGTGATGTTTCTCCATCAGGCTTTCTCTAGGAGATGCTTTTTTTCCCCAAGGGGTTTGTGCCAAAGAGCCTTTGGCTGTAGCTGGGCTGAGCTTGCGCCTGATTTCTTGGGAGAAAGAGCCCTCCTGTGGCTGCCTGTGAAATCCTCGCTGCTTTATGTCTGGAAACCAGCGCCAGGCAAAGCCACAGGCAGTGACAATCCCAATGCCATGGCACAGACGTTCTGTTCCAGGTCAGCTGCCAACCCCCTTGTTGCTGTTTTTCACTTTTGCAAGGTCTGGCTTATTCCCAGGGTTTGGAAGTTGAAGATGACATTAAAATAAACAATCCAAAACTAAACAGGACCCCACTGTATGTAGAGTTTCAGAGGCTTTCATTTCAAACCAGAATTGCTGCCAAAAGGCCCCTTGTTGTTGACTGTGGGCAGGAGTGGCCTGTTTTAAGCCTCTAATTCAAGGGTATAACAGAGATTTATGCTATGCTGGCCCAGATACTCAAAGTTGGACAACTAGAGAGGTTTTTGTCTTCCTGACTCAGGCCTATTTGAAGCCTGAGCATCAGTGGAAATCACAGAATCATGGAATGGTTTGGGTTGGAAGGGACTGTAAAGACCATCTAGTTCCAACCACCCTGCCCTGGGCAGGGAGCCTTCCACCATCAAGTACATTTAGGTATTTATCCACAAAAATGGGGAAATAGAAACTCTTACCTTTATTTTGTACTTAAGAGTAATTAAATTTTAAGCTGATTTCCTGGTGCCAGAGGCTGTTCCTCCCCAGGGCAACACTTGGAGTTTCCCTTTGCTGAATTCCCCCTTGTCTTCAGCATGTCCAGATCCCTGTGGATGGCAGCACCTCTCTGGGATAGCAGCCACTCCTCCCAGGTGGCTCCTTATTGGCCAGGGCATTAATTAATGAAGATATTAAACAAAATCAGATCCAGTATCAACCCCGGGGCTGCACCACTAGTTACTGGCCTCCAACTTGACTTTGTGCCACTGATCCCACTCCCTGGGCTCAGCTGCTCAGCCAGTTTTCAGTCCACACATCTTCAGCTTAGGCCCTCCACTCAATCCACATGATCTTTAATAAGACGTTTTTATTATTATTTGTACACAGCTGTGTGAGTGTCAAGTAGTGTCATGTCTGTAATAACAGCAAGTGTAACAAGTTCAGTCCAGGACAGGATTGAACTTGGTCCCTTTGCTGCCTTGAGAAATAGCTGACTATACCAATAATATTTCTTAGGAAAACTTACACTGGGGATGTCTTCTACACTTACAAGTCTTGACGTGGCAGACTCAGCTGGACACCATAATCTTTCAGGCAGTGGTTGTTAGTTAGACTGAGGGATTACCTCAATTAAATACTTTATACCCAAGTTCAGGAGCAGGTGTTTTCCCTTCCCCAGTAAAAGAATCCACAGGTAGGCCTTTAACTTTCTTCAACCTTCTTCCTTGCTCTTTCCTGATCTTCCATGGGCTGTGTCTGCTGGGCCTGACACGGAGCTCCAGTACCTGTCTGATACATCTGGTTTGCTGTCAGAAGCCTGAACTGACTGTCCCTCGGGAAAGGATCTGCACCATATGAGCCAAAGGGCTCTCTTCTCCTGGAAACTTCATTTTTCATTTGTACAGTCGTGCCACGCGTTGGTTTGATAAGCTCAGAAGAAGCTTTACAGAGATAAATGAACCAAACCCCATCTCTGGGGAGAGGAATAGCTTTACCTTGGCCCCGGGGAACTTTCTTTTCTCCCAGCAAAACACAAGCCTTGGGACGGACGACACAGGGAGCGGGGATGGAGGATTTCACCGTGGGTCCGTGCAAAGAATTGTGCAGCTTAAGCTGGACCATTTTGGTTTCAAAGGGTGTAGAGATCTTTTTCATAGTCAGAGAATCGCTGTGCAGTCTCGCACGTCGCAGCTGGTCTATCTGATCTTCCTTGTGCTCCAGGGGGGTTTTGGACATTGGTACCTTTTGAGGGCGGCGTTGCTGATGTTCCTGTGGGCATTCCTGTGATTCCCTGGCTCTCCCGGAGTGCTCAGTACTGGAGCTGACTGGGGCTGGCGTGCAGCTGTTCTGCAGTGTGTTGATTGTTAGGAGGAACTTGTAAAGGGACATTGGATAACTTGGACCTTTCCTTGGTTCAAACTGCAAAGTGGCTTCTTCCTCGTCAGGATGTGCAGGTGCAGGCAGAGAAGGGGCTTGTTCAGGTTCATCATCTGTATCCAAAAATAAAGCAATACATTTGGATTTGAGCATAGTTTTTGTGGCAGTCGTTGGCAGGGCAGTACTTGAGAGAGAGACCAGGGATGGGGACTGGATTAACAGAAGTGGACAGTCCAGGTTTAGCTGCAGAACTGGCAGCATAGGAAGTACAAGCCAATGGTGCCATTGGTGTTTGCTCATCCTTGGCCTCACTATGACACTGCCAGAGGTAATTCTGCCTTGGATGGCTAAGAACTGTCCCTTGCCATGAACTAGAGCCAGACTCTGTAACAGACGTTGTGTTTGTGTGTGGCTGGTTTGGTGTCCACCTTGTTTGAAACTATGGTTTCTGAAAGCCATGAGGTTCCCCAGCACCTCTCCCCGTGGCCCCCCTCCTTGCCCTACAGTTTGTGCTTTGGGAAAAGGCTCCAAGACAAGTCAGTTGCTGCTAGAAATCTTTGATTATTCCATCTGGGAATCCCTTGGAATCATCACTACTCAGAGCTGCACTTGGGAATCCCAAGTCATTCCATAGCCTGGCTCTGCTGCCCAAGGGCTAACAGAGTAACCTGTGCTGTGTGACACACACCAGGATGGATTGTGTGATTATGACCTTGTCTAGGATCTAAATGTGGATAATGACACAGACTGTAAGACACTCAGTCCCATGTCTTTGCCACAGCCATTCATTTGTCATTTGACTTTACAGTGTCACGCTGTTCACGCAGCATTTCTTCACAATACAAGTCTGTTCCTCCAGACTTGTTACCTGAAACTTCTGCCCTCTAGAAATGTGTTTCAGAGTACATTTACAGGGCAGAAAGGCAGAATACAGCAAAAAACTAATGAAAATTCTGCTTGTTTCTCCGAATTAATAGAATTTAGAG
Organism: Grallaria varia; assembly: GCA_013396735.1. Lineage (NCBI taxonomy): Eukaryota > Metazoa > Chordata > Aves > Passeriformes > Formicariidae > Grallaria > Grallaria varia. Next base: position 405,610 of record VWZG01008673.1, read on the forward strand.
CTGTTTGATCTGCACATGACCCTGTGATAACCAACCCCAGGAGTCTGGGGCTAGAGACCTTCAGCTGGTACAGCTCTTCTGAAGGAAGATGTCAGAGTATGTCTGAAAGTTTAACATTCCAACAGATTCTGAATATAACACCTGAGAAAAACTAAAGGAGACACATGCCATATGGCCACAGTCCCTAATGTGGTCTCAATTCTATCTCATTTTCAGGTTTCAGGTTGCCATGTCTTTGCTGGCTGACACAATTTACATATTTTTTTTAAACAATTTTGAGTTGCTGCTATTGGTTAAATACCAACTACTTGAATAAATTCTGTGCTGAATTCTCCTACATCTGATAAAAGAAACAAAAAATAGGACAGCATAAAAACCTAGATAGCAGAGCCCTATATCTTGAGCTCAGCACCTGCCCTGTGTATTTGATTGATTTGAAGCAGCTCCTGTAGCCACCCCAGGCTCTGCAGGATCAGTCTTGCCACTGCAGACCTGTAATCCAGAATGGGCCTGGCTTCTAGAGATCCTTTAGCTTTGTATTAATCCCTTTGTTTATCTTAGGTGCACTTGTTTGAGGAATTACTGTGCTACCTGGCTGCTGGCAAGATGCTGATTCCTTCAGTTTGTGGGAGGGAGCTGGTAAACAGAAGAATAAACTATCTCTAAATATTGCTGGTGTTAATTTTTATTTTATCACACAAAATCCCCACAACTGATGGGATTTCAGGTCTTTGCTACTCTTTTGCTCTTATCACAGCTTCTAAACGTATAGGTATTAGAAATAATCCAAAAATACTTGATTACTAGAAAATCTGACAGAATTCAAAGACAACAGCAAATGTGAATTTTTAAAAATATTATCTATATGCAATACATACTTTTTTGCAACTAAAATTAAAATATTCTGCGCTCCCTGTTTGTTTCCTGTTTCTACAGCTGTAGGTCATAGAATCATAGAATCAAAGAATCACAGAATATCCTGAGTTGGAGGGACCCATCAGGATCACTGAGTCCAATCCCTGGCCCTGCACAGACACCCCAACAATCCCACCCTGTCCCTGAGAATGTTATCCAAAGGCTCCTGGAGCTCTGGCAGCCTTGGGGCTGTGCCCACTGCCCTGGGCAGCCTGGGCAGTGCCCACCACCCTCTGGGGGAAGAACCTTTTGCTGCTAAACCTAAACCTAAACCTAAACCTAAACCTCCTCCAACACAACTCTAGCTGTTCCCTTGGGCCTGTCTTTTCCAAGTAGAGCTGCATCCAGGAGGTTGGCATCTGATGGCATCCTCAAAACATGAATACTTTCTTAGCCCATCAGATTATTTGCAATATACAGTTTGACTGTGGAGCTGGAAAATTTGTGGTACATACTGTGTTGAATAACTTGGATTTTTTTAAAAAAATAACAGCACTATGCTGCAATTTAAAAGGTGTCTGTTAATGTGGAGCTGCATTTCCCAGTGATGGCAGATCCTGAATAAAGGTGTTCTCTAACTTTCTAGAGTATTTTTAATGAATAATTCAAGCTCTGAATCAGCAGTGTGTTTCCATGCCTGCCAGCTGTAAGAATATGAACACTGCTGATGATTTCTCTTGGAAAATGACAGTGCCTGCCTTGAAAAATCTGTTGAATTTGTACCAAACCTTTCTAAAAAGGCAGAAAGGTTTTACAGAAGCCTAAAAACAACAGAACTATTGAAATGCAGCAGCACATCTACCAGACTGCTCCTGAAAACTGCAGCATCTGTGTATTGACTGGGATGAAGGCAGTGGGGACTTGAAGTTACTTCTAACTCATTTTTAAAAAGCCAGAAGCTGAATGTAATACTTTTAGATTTTCCATGGCTTTTTGGTGACTTGCTCTTCATTTTCTGGTGCTGAGGTGGGGGTTTGCTTGACTTCCCCTTGGGCTTTTTCTCCTTCACTTTCACCTCTCTGTCGGCAGGTAAGGAATAGTCCCATGTGACTTCCTTGAACTGGAACAGCAACAGCCGGGTTGGTGAGTTGATCACAATCCTGGAGAAGGGAAGGAAGAGCCACTATAAGCACAGGCACCATGGACATGGCAGCTCCTACTTGAGGGACCCATTTGTTTCTGGGCCTTAAACAGATCTGAGATAACCATCCCTTGTTGAAGGAAGCAGCACAATTAGCCCCATCAATCAGACACTGCACATTTGAACTCGTACTCTCTCTGAATTCTCTGTGGGCTCTTTTAATTCACTTTTATGGGGAAAAAAATAGTTTTAAAATAATTAGGATGAAAATTGCCAACAGTGGACTGAGCTAGATCCGTGCAGTGCTAAAAGAAACTGGAAATACAGTATTATTAGGGACATCAAAGTGTAGATTAGAGGGGTATGATGAGTCTGGTTGGGATGGAGTTAGTTTTCTTCACAGCAGTCCATACATGACTGTATTTTAGAGTTGTAGCCAAAGCAGCATTGAAAACACACCAGTGTTATAGCTATTGCTTCCACAAAAGCTGGGAACTACCTTTCATTAATGGTGCAGGAACTTGGGAGGATTTTCCATTATTGGCTTTTTTAAAGAAGCTGTGGGTCAGGGAAAGACAGCAGGGGGCCTTGGCCTGATTCTCCAACCTCTTAAAAAAACTGGGTTGTGAATTCAGCTCTACAGTTGGGTTTGCATCTTAAGTTGTACAGAAGCAGGAAATTGTACACTGCTGAATGACCTGAGAAAATATCTTTCCAGCCATTGTGAACAAATTACTGAAGCATTCAGCAAGTAGTAGAGCCCTTTAGAAGTTATTTGTGGGAAGGAAAAATACACGATTCCTTAAATTACAATGTAATCTACGTAATTTTGTTCAGAGACTGATGGCAGCTGTTGTCACCAACCTGTTTTCTGCCACAAAGAGAGAAGACACGGGGTCCCCACTGCTGTTGACCACCAACACTTTCAGGCAGGTTCCAGTCAAGAAGTTAAAGACACGAATCTTTCCGTCAGCACAGCCACTGATGACTCTGAGATAGAGGAACTCCAGAGACAGAACTTCCCTGAGAACACAGCAGGTGAGAGTTGGCACATTCCTCATGCCGTCACAAGGAGACACAGTGAACTATCTCCTTTGTCCTGGAGGAGATGCAAAGGTCTGGCTCCATCAACAGGCTAAACTGAGGAGCTCATCAAGATATTCAAAAGCTCCAACAGAGAAGACCTTCAGAATCACTCCACGTCCAAATCAACCAGCCCAGTGCATCATTCTACTGGAAGGTGGCCCTGCCCACAGCAGGGGGTTGGAATGAGATGGTCTTAAAAGTCCCTTCCAACCCACATCATTCTGTGATTCTGATTCTATGCTCCCCATAGCAACCAGTCTGGTTCTGGCCATCTGCTGCATTTTAAATTTCAGTTTTAGGTAGGAAAGTCAAAGAAAATCGTATGACTCTACGGTTTTCACAGTTCTATATATAATCAAAGTATTAGAAAATGGCAGAACATACAGTTTTTCAGGTTCAACATGAAACTGGGCCACCTCCAACACAGACAGAGTCTGTTCCTGACCGGGCAGTGTGATACATTTTGGCACATAGGTTGGGATCCTTGAAATACTGGACTATGCACTTAGTCATCCCTGTTTGTGAACAAGTGGCTGTGGATTTGCATTTCTTGGTGTTGCAGGTCTTAACTGAGGAATGCTGGTTGTGATCACGTGGGCCCTGACACAGCCTTTAAGATGAAAATTTTTGAAGGTGAGGATATTTCAATTACAAAGACTGACAATTAAGGCGTTTTCTTTTCCTATAAGGGATGCATTTCCTTTACAGGTTTACTACACTGTTGAATACAACTCGAAACACATCTGATTCCTACTTAGGATGGAAGAAAGCTATTAGGCGTCTCCTGAAGTTTCCCAGCATGCTCCATCCGAGGACAGATCCGTCACTGCCTCCTGTGACGAGGTGCCACTGATCAAAGGACAAGCAGTTCACCGGGCCTTGGTGCTTCTCTAATGTCTGCAAACCAAAAGAAATAGGTACAACACTGTCAGCAATCTGGATTCAAATCTGCTGAGGTATCTTATGGCATTCAGGACACCAGCCCTATACCCTGTATTGTTTTATTGGGTGTTATTGTACCAATGCACCTGATGGATAACTGTCTTAGTTTTATAGCCACTTAAAAGAAATATTCTGGGCTTGTTGCTGCTGCTGAGCTACTAGCATGGAATTAACATCCGTTTTCCATCTTTGTAATGTGTGATAAATCGATGTTACTGCCCCAAGACCTTTGTGATCTCTGGAATGTTCACCAAAGAGGGAAGAGAGTGGGCTGCCCTGGTTACAGGAGAGAGGCAATTGAAGGCCGAGTTGGGCTGGAGATGGAATATCTGAGATTCTCTCAATTTGCAACTCTCTCGCCCACAGGTAAAGAGCTTCACTTCTCTAACAGGTATGGACTAATAATAATTCTGGATGCCTGCTAAGGTAATTCATGGACTCTGGCCTCAATCCTTACAGTGCTGAGCAGTTACCCAACTCCTTCAGCTTCACAAACTGGTTCTGAGAGCAATCTTCACATTTTGGGCCTCCAAATTTTGTTACCTCCAGATTTTAATTAAGTCAGAAGTTAGCTGAGCCCTCCCACCCTCCTCACGGGTTCTGAATGTTTGTACCAGAGCAGAGATGAACATATCTACAGAGAATGAATAATGTTTGGTGTGAAGCAAGTCAAATCAAACCCTGCCTTAAAATGAACCTTTGTTTGCAAGTCAGTTCTTAAATTATTTGTGATTTCTTTTATTGCTTGAGACTTCCTTCGTGGCTGTCTTGGGGGGTCTATTTTCATTTTTAGAAAGTCTCTGGCAAAAGCAAAAAGCAATGATGAACCAGCGCAGAATTTCGATCATTTAGCACAAAATTATCCACCTACAAAGCAACTCACCTTGATCAGAGCACCTGTATCAGCACACCAGACCTTCACCAGCCCTTTCACACACCCACTGACCACGTGGGTCCCATCCATTTTCACTGCCCAGACAGCACTGTTGTGCATCAGAGTGTTGAGACATTTTCCACTCTTCAGGCTCCACACTGTTAGGGACAAAGTGGAGAAATATTAAAAACCCATCTGCCCAAATGATGAGTTTTGCTGAGTAAAACATGAATTAAAAAATACTGTTGGAATTACAGTCAGATCTTGTACCTGCAGCTCTGCGTGAAGCTAGTGTTGACTTAAAAAGTACAATCGCATGGCAAAAAAACTGAATGTGAAGTCCAGAAAATAGCACATCTTTTTCATCCTTACTCTACAAGGAACCTCTGACAAAGCTGAGAGTTGATAGCGCTTGCCCAAGAGTTGGTCTGGCGTTATAGCCATAAAGCCATTCATAATGAATAAAAACAAAAATAATGAGAATTTAGTCAGAGACAAGCAGAGACTGTGTGTGTGCCTGTGTCCACAGCTTTGGAAGCAAAGATATGGGACACTAAAATTCACCTTCTGACTTACACACTCCCTCCCACACTCACACATGCCTGTGTCACACCCATTCCAGCTCCATGTACCCTGTCCATTATCCTCTATTGTTGGCCTTTGGCTGAAAGCTCCGAGTCTTGGCTCTTACCTTTCACCATCCCATCTCCAGCTCCTGACACAAACTGCTCCTTGTGTAAATCCAAGCAGGTGACTGTCTCATAGTGACCATTAAAGATCTTCTGGCATGCACCGCTGTGTATATTCCAGCATCTACAAAGCATCGACCGACGAGAGAATACAGTGGTCAATTTAATTGGTGGCTTATTCATCTTATTCATTAATAAGATGCTCAGAGAGGTCATAGATGCCACCTCTAAGATTGCCCAGGGAGTTGGTAGATGCTCCATCCCTGGAAGTGTTCAAGGCCAGGTTGGACAGAGCTTGGAGCAACTTGGCTAGTGGAAGGTGTCCCTGCCCATGGCAGGGGGGTTGAAGTAGATGGCCTCAAAAGGTCCATTCCAACCCAAACCATTCCATGATTCCATGATTATCTTGTACTTAATGTGCCCAACTCTTCTCCCACATACACAAGGTTAGAATCAGAAGTTGTTCCACTAAGGTGTCCGAGAATTTGGAATGATCAAGTCAGGCTTAGTATTAAAACCTACCCATATATTTTTATTCTCCCTAGGTTTGCCGAGGGGCTGGTGTCCCATGGCACAGCCCCAGCTCACCTGATGCTGAGATCAAAGTTTGCAGTGAGCAGGAGCCCTTCCTCCTCACTGAGGTAGAGGGCTCTGATGCTCCCAGCGTCGCCGTAGAGCAGAGGAGGCACTTCTTTCCCTCCTGGTGCACCAGGCAGCCTCACACTCCGGCTGGCGGAGGCAATGGCTACCAAGTTCCCACCACTGTAATGGATTAGTCTTCTTTTGTCTGATCTGGATAAGAAACAGTGACTGAGAAGAGCTCTAGCCAGCTGCAAGGTACAACAGCTCTGAAGCTGTGACAGGCACTTCTCTGGTGCTCAGCTGAGCAACCTGACGGGCAAAAGTGGGTGAATCCTTTGCAGGGCACCACAACCACAGTCCTAGTTCTGCACACCCAACAGGAGGGTGGGCTTAAAGAGTGGTGAGGGCTCCTCCCAGCACCACAGCCCTTGTGATACACGATGGATTGCTAGCCCTTATGCCTTTAAAAAGAGCTTATCTTGGTATCGTTATTAAATAAACAGATTTGACATGGAGATTCCTTAACACTGATGCCGAGAGACCTTTTTCCAGCCATGCATTCTCATAGAAGGATCACAGGGAGTGGGACGGGTTTTCTAAAGCTGCTCTTTACCCCCACAGTCAACTCACTCGTTCAGGAGGACACGGATATTATAGGAGCCACAGAAGACATTTCTCTCTTCCAGCTGGATGCTGTCAGTTTTCAGATTATCATAGGCTGCATGCAGAGTGACTTCCTCTGTCTGGTGGAAAGAAAAATAGGGAAAAGTAACTCAGGAAGGGAGAAATGCAGCATTATTCCATAGAATTAAACACACTGATTCCCCCTATAGTGATGGCCCAACAGAGACACAAAGTGTTGCTAAGGAGCACCCAGAGAGCGGGAAGTCCTTAGTTAATAAAGGGTTGTTCCCATGTTCCATGGTGAAAATTGAAGCCCTGAGAGCTGCACCCTTTATTTTGTGGGAAGAAGGCCCAGCCTTGGCAGCACTCCTGGCCTCAGGGCAACTGGGAATGCATGAGGATGAGGCAGGATTTTGGGAATGCAGGCTCCCTCCCATGTGAGAAGGTGCTGGGCAAGCCCTGATCCTAATGAACTGCTCACAGTGGGGCAAACCAGAAGCAGGAGTGGGAGAAGAGCAAAGCAACTCCAAATTCACTGTCCTGTCTTCCAAGGCAAGTCCTCCTTCCTTCCCAAATACTCAAATACAGGATCTCTGGGAGGCAAACATCTTCCAACATACCTTTGTTTTGGTTTTCTGCTCGGTGCTTTTCTCTTCAATGACATCACCCTCTTCATTTAACTGTGGCGTTTGCACACTGACTGTCTTAGCATAGTTTGAAATGGTTTTACTAGGACACAACTCCTGGAATAAACCAGATGAGGCAACAGTTACTGCAGAGCCCATGCAAGCAAGGGAAGCTGCTCATGTGCTGATGCTTCAGCATCTCTATGGGATGCTGAAGTTACACGCAAAGTTGACCTGCACAAGCTGCCTTATTGTTACTTGCATTTATTACCTTTTTTAACTAAGGTTTAATTTCTTGTGAAAAGTAATTGCTGCTTTTGTCTTCTGCCACTGCCCCCCCCCCCCTCCACCCCACCCCAAACTCTAGTCTTAAGCTTTTAATAAGAAGCAAGATTTTGAGCACATCTCCTCTTTGGCAGGCACTTGGTTGAGAACCCAAACCCACTGAGATGAGGCGTTCTCGAAACACCTTGGTCAACATTTAAGATTCATTTTTATCATGTGAAATCTCCCAGGAAGCCTTCTTTGAAAGCTAGCACAGACCTGAGCTTCTGTGCTCACTTCACAAATTCATGCGAAGACTCCTAATTGTCTCTTGGGGTATGTACCTTTACACAGGACAAGCCTTTCCCACAAGTTCTGCTTTCCTGTGTTCCAACCACCGACTCCAACTCCTCACATAGAGACATTGCAATTCCACTGCCCTGTCTGGAGCAAATAAAGCTCATTTCTAAGCTGCCTCAGGGAGCTGTTGTAGCTCTGCCCTATCTCTCAGAAGTCCAGTATTTTCACTGTGACCAAACTCTGCTTTCTTGATGATAAGAAAGTTTTGATCCATTTTTGGAGTCACAGGCTCTCTAAAGGTCAGTAAAAGCTGTTATCGTGTGCTTACTTGAAACAGTGTGAACTGGTAACCTTTTTTCCCTCTGCAGATGGAGGTAGAAGGGACTGGCAGAGTTGGGAGGCAGCCTCTAGTACAAGTATCTCCGTGCAATGCCTTGGGCAGCAGAAAACGCCCTCTTTTTAAGGTGAGTAATAATGGCAGGAGCCCAGGGGTCATACCTTCAAATACAGGAAATCCTTCTGCACTGTTGATCGGCACTGGTGTTCCTTCTTGACTTCTCCAACCAGAAAAGCCCAGTGACTATTCACATCACAACATGCCTTGAGGGACTTTTCATCCAAAAGCCCTGAGAAATTAAAGGGACAGATTGGCTAACCCCAATCCACACTGGTGACCATTCCTTATCCTTAGGGGAAACCACCCTTGGGAAATCAGAGCAGCTTTACCCAGGATGTACATGGAGAGCTGAAGAGGCAGGCAACGAGTGAAGTCCTGGGATTGGCTCACTTCAGAGCATGACTGGAGAGATGCAGGAACCATGGTGATGTCTTGATCAGCTGAAAACATAGGTGAGTTGTCCTCTGCATCAGGACCCTCCTGAACTCAGTGTTTTGGGGTTGGGAGCATGTCGCTGGTAGTTGACAACCTAGGGAATGAAGAGCCTGCATTTTGGTGGCCATTAACAGCACTGCTGTTAGTGAATTCCTGCAGGAATTGGTTGGCCTTAGTCTGACTCTTCTGGCCATTATTTTGGTACTGTATTAATCAAAGCAAAATGCTGAGAACACTTCAAGTCTGGCAGGACACCTCGCACCAGTGGGATCTGAAGGGGCAGGATGGCAACCCTTCCTCCTCACCCCTGCCCTGGAGAGTGACCCAGAGTGGCCACAGGAGACCCTGGATGAGCTTGGTGGGGGTGAAGTGCAGCAGTTTTCGCTTTACTATCACAAGGCACCTTGTCTCTTCCACATCTCCCTATAGCATGGGAGGGTGACTGACCTGGACCCTAAGGGGGCCCACCAAAACCACCTCACACCAAGGACATAGCACTGCTTCACTGAAAGGAGTGGAAAACCTTCTCTTCCTCTACATTTTCTTCAGTAAAAGTACAGCTAGAGCTGTGACATCGCTGAAGGAAAGAAAGGGGGACAAACGACCCTGTTGTCCTCAAGGTAACAGAAGGTTTAAACGCAGCTGATGCCCCTCTCGTGTCCGCAGTTGCTGCTGCTGTCCGTGCACCCCTCGAGCATCCCTGCCATCCTCAACACCGCCTGGGCTCGGCCTCAGAGGATCCCTGGTCACCCTCCAGCCCAGCACACGGCCAGGTGAAGGGGACTCCCTGTTGTCCTGCGTTTTTAAAGAGCTTAAATTGAGAGGAACCTCTTGATGTGCCATTTGAGAATGTGGTAGTTTAAATTTTAGGCTTTGGTGAGGTTTGTTGTTCTTTAGGCCTTCCTTAACAACTGGGGCAGGGACAGCAGGTGAGGGGCTGGCAGCACCCCCAGGCTGGGGCTGGCAGGGCTGCCCCCTCCTGCAGCAGGGTGGGCTCCTCTCCACGCCAAACCTCACCAAAGCCTAAAATTTAAACTACCACAGGGACTTAAAAGGAATGTGGGTGACAGGGGATTAGGGGGAGATTCCACTCCTTGGGAGGGACAGGGACCCCTGGAAGAGAATGACAGCCCTTTCCCCCAGGAAAGCAAGCCTGGAGCCTCGGGCTCTTCAGGGCACATGATGGACCTCCCTGGGCACTCCAGGGGCAGCAGGACCTTTCTGGGCTGACACTTTTTACCTGGGAGTAATCTTTGTTCGTATGTAAATGTAACTCTAAACCCAACCCAAACCCTGGGAGTAATCTTCGTCCGTATGCAACCCTAAACCCAAACTCTAATTCTACTCTAACCCGAACCCTAAGCCCAACCATACCTAACCCTAACCTTACCCTAACCTAATCATAAAACACAACCTTTCCCCAATCCAAACTCTAACCTCCCGGAGGGGATCCCCATCCCGGTGCCGCTCCCCTGCCTGGCCGGTCCTGGTTTGGTGTCACTCCCCTGCCCTGCCCTGCCCTGCCTGTCCTGTTCCCGGTCCTGGTTCGGTGCCGCTCCCCTGT
>VWZG01008673.1:417406-430666 GCA_013396735.1 Grallaria varia
TTACCGTAAATCCCCGACCGCCGGCCGTACTCCTGCTAAGAGCTGCGCAGCCCACGGGCAGAACGCGATGACCGGGGAACGTCGGGGTGACCGGGGTTGCCAGGGTGACGGGGGATGTCGGGGTGTGTCGGGGAATGTCGGGGTGACGGGGAATGTCAGGGTGACAGTGGCCGCTTTGGGATGGGGTCCCACAGGCAAGGAAGGACAGGGCACCCCGGGACCCTTTCCCCCAGGAAAGCAAGCCCGGAGCCGCGGGGTCTCTGGTGCACGTGATGGGGCTCCCGGGACACGCCAGGGGCAGCAAGACCTTTCTGGGCAGGCACCTTTTGCCTGGGAGTAATCTTCATCCACGTGTTAGTTAATCCTAAACACCAACCCTAATCTGAACCCTAAGCCTAACCGTACCTAACCTGAACCATAAGCCCTAACTTTGCCTTCACCCCCAAACCCTAACCCTAACCATAACTAGCCATAAAATCTAACCTTTCCCTAACACTAACTCTAATGACCCTAAGTATAACCGTAACCCTAACACTAATGACCCTAAGCCTAACAGTAACCCTAAACCTTACCCTAACCCTAATGCACCTAAACCTAACCCTGTCCCTAATGATCCTAACCCTAAACCCCGACCCTAAACCCAAAGCCTCCCCCTAATTGTGACACTAACCCTAACCCTAGTGACCGTAAGCCTAAGCCTAATCCTAATGACACTAACCCTAAATGCAATGACCCTAACTCTAAGCTTAAGCATAACTCATACCCTAACGAACATAAACCTAAACCTAACACTAAACCTAACCATAATGACCCTAACCCTTACCCCTAATCCTAAACCTAACCTTAACACTATACCCTATCCCTAATGACCCTAACCCTAATTGTAACTCTAACCCTAACCCTAGTAACCCTAACCCTAGTGACCCTAAGCCTAACCCTGTTCCCTAACCCTAAACACAATGACCCTAACTCTAACCCTAATGAACCTAAGCCTAAACCTAGCACTAAACCTACCCCTAACCATAATGATCCTCAACGCCTAACCCCTAAGCTCAAACCCTCACCCTGACCCCAACCCTATATTTTGGCGCATGTGGCAATAATTGGAGCGCTCATTTGGGATTTGTAAAAACCAGGTTTCGGCTGCTGCGCCGCTGTTTTTGCTGCGGGTGGCGGTGGCTGTGTTTGTTCTCCGGGTGGCACTGTGGGATGCGATTCTTTGGCTGTCGCTCCATCGTCCTGCCCGCAGGAACCAGCGCGGCTGTTGCTGCGCCGTCGGTGCGTTTGCTCGCTGGAGGGCAGCGCGCTTTGTAACGCTGTCCAATCGTGGGTTCATCCTTTGTGCTGTCGACAGAATGGGGTTCATGAGAACTCCTCCCAGGTGGGACACATGGTTCGCTGGCAGCTCAGTGCCCTCCAGGCCAGAGTGAGGGGTGGTGGAACCAGCCAGAGTGAGGGGTGGTGGGACCAGCCAGAGTGAGGGGTGGTGGGACCAGCCAGAGGCTCCAGGGGATGTGGGGTGGGTGAACTACCAGGTGGGCTTTGGACTGACAGCTGCCCCATGCGGGGTCTGTGCTGTCCTTGGGGTGCAGGTCATTTGGCTTCCAATACTGCCTTGGATCTGCAGCCTGTGTGCCTTCCGTCCTGGCCCCTCCCCTGACACAATTCAACCCAATAATCAAATAATTGGGTGACTGAAATCCAGTTTCTCCCAGCAAGGGACTGGAAAATAGAAAAGAAAGGTAGGAAAAGGGTCGCCTGTGGGATTCTCCTTTTTATATTGGCACATGACATTCCTGCTGTCTCTCCTGCTGGGACTGGGAGCGGGTCCAGCGCTGCCAACTCCTCCCTTACCTTCTTGTAGTGCCTGTAGAGGGGCAAGATGTCCTTTTGCCACAGGTTGCCCAGAATGGGCCCCGGGGCTGGTCTGCAGGCAGCTTCTCTGTGTGTCACTTCTCCAGACCAGGAGCCACAGGATGGAGAAGAGAAGGAGGAGAGTAACAAGCACCCCAGCTGTTCCAGCATCCATCCTCACCTGCACTGCCAAGCAGGGGAAAAAAATGAAGAAATTCCAGGGAGAAAATCACAACTAAGCGATGACAAGTGGAGCCAAAACCTGCTGCCTCTGCCCTTCCTCATGCTCTGTGCAGGTACAGCCTGTCCAAAGCACGAGGGGCATCTCCCTGGGCTGTGAGTGATATGGTGACACTGGTTTCTCCTGTCCTGGCCCCCATCAACCTGTGATGAGTCTCAGAGAACCATCCTGGGGTGCTGAGAGCTTTGAGAAGCCCAGTGGGTATGCCAGAGGAGACAGTGGCTCTCCCCTCCCCATGTTCCTGAGTCACTTTTTGCTCGGTGCTCCCTTTTGGTGCCACATGCTCCAAGCAGCTGTCACTGTCCTGGCCAAGCCTTGCATGTCCCCTCCAGGTCACTCCCCTGTTTGTCACGGCCCTGCTTCCAGTGACCCAGGAGGAGATGTTCTTGCAAACAAGGGAACCCAGGAGTGGCACTATGGCTGGCCACACATCTGCTGGGTGAGAATTTCCCATCAAACTCCTTTCTGATGGAAAATGGATGAGAAAATAGAACACATACATTTTTTTTTCTGGAAAGATTTTGGGGCTCTGCGTGGGGTTTGGAGGAACATCAACCCAAGGTGTTGCAGTTGTTGCAGGTGTGGGGTTAACTCCTCCTAAGGCTTCTTCAGTTTGTGTCTTGCTCTGAGCACCAGCACATCTGGCTGCACATGAGCACATCTGGCACAGGCTCAGCCACCACACCTCTGTCTGAGAGCGCTCCCAGCTCTTGGCAGAGCAAGCTGGTCACAAGCTAATTCCCAGCAAAAGATGTGATTCCTCGTGGAGAAGAGGGCTGGGGGAGAAGAGGGAGGAGGTTTGGGTCCCTGCTAGTCCCTGCAGAGGAAGGAGACCCTCAGCAGAGGGAATTAAATGATGTTGGTGGAGAGGAGCCTGTCCTGCACCACTCCCCCAGAGCAGAGCAGAGCAGCTCCCAGTCCAGCCACAGGATGGATGGCTGGGAGTCAGGATGTGTTGGAGCAGGACCAACAGGACCAGCCAGGACCTCTGCGCCTGCATCTGTTTTTGGCCATGTAGCAGGACAGTTTGCAGGTGTCAGGCCAGGCATGTTTGATGCCACCACTTGGGCTTGTCCCAACTGGACTCTGGGGGGTGGTGTCCTTACATCTCTGCACCGAATCTCTCTCAAATCACCAAAAAGAGACTGGCAATGCACCTCCACAGCCCTGGGATGCCTCTGTTCCAATGTTTTGACTCTTTCCCCCTCTCCCATACTGCTGGTGGCCAGAGGGGTTCCTGCCCCCCCCAGCTCTGCAAACACACTCAGCCAAAGTAATTTGGAATCCAGAAGGGATTTGAGGGGAGAGGGTTGTGGTGCCTGGAGGGGCAACCCACAGCAGGGCCAGGATCCCCATAATGAGGCCAGGAGGTCACTGTGACTCACTTGTTTATCCCACCCCACCCCATCCTGTCCTTGTTCTTCCCATGGATTGCTCTAAATTCTTGGCTTGGGTGCCTGCAAGTGGGGAACTTTGCTCGTGGGGAGGTGATGGAGTGGCTGGAATTTTGGCAGGGAGTTGAGTAGCATCTCAGTGACTGAGGCCGGGTTTTTTTTCCATGCCAAACAACACAAAGAAATCACTGGAACAACAGGAAAAGAAACAGCCGTGGCGATCAATTGGAGCTGCAAAGTTTAAATCCAACAGAAAATTCCCACTTCTGTGGGTGAGCTCAGGCAGAGCCTGTGGCTGCCTGCCTGGACACTGATGGCATTTCAGTGCAACACCTGTTGCCACAGTAGGGTTTTTGAAAGGTAAATGTCTTTAATTAAACAAAAAATATTTGCTATATTTTATTACATTTATACTTCGATTACATTTCTATTACATTGTGAAATATTCTATGTAAAATAGGTTCAGATATATATGCATTTATGTACTTTACATTTTATATGATTATTACATTTATTAATATATAAATTTAGATAAATAATCTAGTAATATATCAGTGCATTTTGTTTGTTTATATTTTATTAATGAAATAGAGGAAACAAACAGATCACCCTAGAATTTGTGAGTCGAGCTCACCAGACAGGAAGTTTTAACAAGAAATAACTCTCAGGGTTGATGAAACTTTGCATTTGTCTTCTTGAACTGCTCTATGGAACTTTGCCATGAGTTTCTCTTCATGACATATAAAACGAATTGAACCAAAAGACCCAAAACATAGTGTTGGTGTAGTGTCTCTTGTCAAGTGTGCAGGAAAAAAAGGGGAAGGTAGAAGTTGCCAAATAAACTTTGATCAGCTGATCCACTTTGCCTGAGGACAGGTCAGGAGGGAAAAGCCCAGCTGGGCTTTGGTGCAGCCACCTCAGCACTTTGTGGGGCCAGGACCTAAAGTGAGTCCAAACCATGTCATATGGACCCAAAACCAGTGGTACTTTGTCCCTTTTTCTGCTGATTTTCATCTTAGGGCTTTTGGAGAGCCGGGGTCTGTGGAGAAGCAGAACACTGCAAGGCTTTGGGATGCCTTCAGGAGCAGCTGGTGAGACCTTTCTGCCCAGAAATTAAAATAACAGGGTAGTGTCTGGTACAAACCCACATGGAAAGACCCACGTGACATGAGCAAAAAAGAAAGAGTGTTTTGACTCCTAAAGAAATCAAAAAATTAATTCAAAGTCGTGTTTTGGGAACTAAACTCACACAGGAACAACATGTAAAAGCAATGTGGAGGCTGAGCAGATCATGTCTGCCCCATGTTGTATGGATGCTCCCAGGGGAAGAGGGAATGTCTGGTCCTGGCCATTCCAATCCCACTGCCAGGATGGAGCCTGGATCCCTCCTGCCACGCCACATCTCTGCAAAGGATGGGGAAAAGATTGCTCCATGAAACAGTCCAAGAATACATCAGAGGGAGTCAGAAGGACTCCTTACTCAAGTGCTTAGAAGTGATGCTCGAGGGGTGTTTTCAGTTGAGATACGTATTTGGACAAGCTGGGAGGCAAACACGGCAGTGCAGACGTGAGAGAAGATGAGCCAGTTAAATACAGAAGTCAATTAACCGCCTGGGTTATTAGATCTGGGAAAATCTGCCAGAGGAAATCATGATGGGTGTTCCTGTCTCTCAGTCAGTGTCAAAAACCCTTGGCCAGGACCCAGACATGTCCCACATCACAGAGAGGAGCACGGAGAGCAGAGCCAGGGCACGGCATGGATGGGAAGAGGGTCTGATGGGGGGGTTGTAGTCTCAGAATCACCGAGTTGCCAAGTCTGGAGGCACCTCTGGGAGTCATCTCCAAACTCCTGTTGCAGTGGGACCAGTGGGAAGAGCCTGATCCAGGCCATGTCTAGTTGGACTTTGAATATCTCCAAGGACAGAGACTCCACAACCTCTCTGAGCAACCTCTTCCCACACTGGACCACCCTCCCAGTAAAATAGTGTTTTCTTATGTTTAAGGAGAATTCCCTACGTTTCGGTTTGTGCGCATTGTTTCTTGTCACTTGGTACCTTGGAGAGCCTGGCCCTGCCTTCTTTACCCTTCTCCATCAAGCATTTATCCGCATGGTAAGATCTCTTGAGCCTTCTCCTGCCCAGGTTGAATCATCCCAGCTCTCTCAGCATCTCCTGATCAGAGGAATAATTCAGGCCCTTGGTCTTCACTGAACTTGAGCGTGTCCACACCTCTTTTACTGCAGAGCCCAGTGTGTGACACGACACCCCCATGTGTGTCCGGCAGGATCTGCCCCCAGCCTGCTGGAGATGTTCTACCTGGTGCAGCTCAGGAGGCTGGTGGTCCTCTGTGCTATGACAGTGCATTGCTGGTTCCTGGTCACTTTGGTGGCAACCAGTGCCCCATGGCCTTCTCTGCCAAGCTGCTCTCCAGATGGGTGTCCCCAGCATGTTCTGGTGCCAGGGGCTGTTCCTTCCCAGGGCAGCACTTGGTGCTTCCTCCAGCTGAATTTCCACAACTTGTCTCCACCCTGGTCCTCCTGGGTGGCAGCCCCTCTCTGGGGTGGCAGCCACTCCTCCTGGGTGGTGTGATCTGAGGCTGCCCCCTGCCCCCTCAGCCAGGGCGTTAATGAAGGTGTCAAACAGCATTTCTGGAGACTTCTGGTCCACAGGCTTTTGAGCACAGCCTTCATGACAGAGCCCAGGAGCAGACCTTACACCGTGTGAGGCTTCAGCCTGGGCTGTGGAAAGCCCACCCAACCTCCCCGCCTTTCTTCTCGCAGCCTTCGCATCAAAGCCGATTTTATGGATGATTCCCAGCGCCCAGGATCAGACCTTGCACCGTGTGAGGTTTCAGCCTGGGCCGTGGAAAGCCCACCCAACCTCCCCGCCTTTCTTCTCCCACCCGTCGCATCAAAGCCGATTTTACGGACGATTCCCAGCGCCCACTTTGGGCACCAGGCAAAGCTGCCCCCCCCAGGTCTCCCTGACCCTGCCTTTGCTTCAGCTCTGCGGGCTTTGACCAAGCTGTTACACTTGCACAAGGCAATTAATGTCGCCCTAATGCCATTTCCCCCCCAGCAGCCCAAAGCCCCTGAGGTGCTGCGCTCACCTGGGGGCCTCTTCCATGGGGAATGAAGGAGGAGGAAACCCAGCTACAAACCATTTCTGTCTCTCCTCCTCTCCACTCCACCAGCCCAGGGGTGGGGCAGCCCCATCAGCCGCTCACTGCGTGGCCCAGACGGGCTAATGACTGAGCTGGGAGTATTTTTGGTTACTCTTAATAATGCAGCAGAACTCGCTGCTTTTGGAGCTTGGCCATAATTACAGGGTGAGTGTCATTTGTCATCACCGTGGTCCCTTCTCGCTGTGACGTGGCTCCATGGCACCATGATGCTAAAGCCCCTGTCACACTCCTAGGGGGTCGTTTCTGGGGTTTGCTATGGGATGCCTCAGGAAAATCCAGTTTTACACCGTTGACCAACCCTGAGATGCCCCAGCATGTGGGAGAGGCACAGTTTGGTTTGTTTTTGGTAATAAAGTGTGTTTTCTTTCGTCCCAGGGCTTTCTCCTGGTGTGAGGTAGGCAAAGTAGAGGCCAACACGGCATCACTGGTGGCTGATGAGGAGCCAAAAGCCAAGAGGAGGTCAACAGTCGCCAACCTGGGGTCAACCATGACTATCTCAGGGACAACGGTGACCCGCATGACATGAACAGCAGCCAGTGTGAGGTGAACAGGGACCATCTTGGGGTTAACCACAACCAACCTGGGACCAACAATGACCATCCTGGGGTCAATGGTGGCCAGCATGGCATCCCTGGAGGCCAACACGGTATCTTTGGTGGCCAGTGAGGACCCAGAAGCCAACAAGAGGTCACGTGGCCACCTCAGGGTCAACACAGACCAGTGTGACATCAGCAGTGGCTGTGATGGGTGAAGCAGTGGAACTGTGGCTGTTTGTTGGAGATGGATCCCACTGGCATGTTGTGGGCTCAGCTCCTGGTGACAGCCCTGGCAGAGCAGGCCCTGAGCAGAGCTTTAATGTACCTGAGGGTCCACCCCTGCACCTTCTGGGGATTCAGCACTGGAGCAGCATCAGGCCCTTCCTTCATCTGTCTGCCCATTGCAGTTACACCAAGCAGACAACTTGGCCAGGTTTTCCACAGCTTGCTCATCCCAGGAGGAGGATGTTGTTTTCTCCAGTGCCAGAACACTTCTCCTGGTCTGTGAAACATCTCAAAGGCCTCTGGGAGCCCTGTGGACACCAGGCATGGGTCCTGCTGCAGGTGTAAGAGGTGGCCAGGTGGTCCTGTGTCCCGCCTGTCCAAGCAGAAAGGCGTAATTCCGGGGGAAGATGAAGTAAATTCTCTTTTTGTTTCAATAAATGTCGTCAAACACCTGCTTCTGGTCTACCACGGTTTTAATTTTAACAGAGTGGCAGCGGATGGTCAGTACAGTGGTGGCCGAGCAGAGCAGAGCACAATCCCATCACTGGCAACAGCCATGGGAAGGGTAATGGTTAATCAGGAGCTGCCAGTCTGCATTTGGATTCTTTCCGTGGCTGGGAAAAAAAGAGAGACAGACGTTCTGCCTGTTAATCAGAGTTTGCACAGAAGGCAAAGGAATGCATCCTCTGTTGGAGGTGCCTCCAGGATCCATCCCTCTCCAAAGCAATGCACATCACAGGTGGACGTGCCCTGCAGGTCACTTGGTGTGGAGACAGCCCAGATATCTATTAACCCTTGGCTGGGACACATCCCAGGTGGAGTGCAGTCCTGCCCTGCTCTCCCTGCTGCCACACCAGGAATCAGACAAGCCCAAGGAATTGCCTACAGTGGGAATACATCACCACTGCAGGGAATGATCTCCAGCACCAAATTTGGGATGGAACCGAAGAATATGACGAAACTTTCTGCTAGCATCTGAATTTCTAATCTTCCCCCTGTTTCATTGTGCCACCCATCCGATGTGTGTCTGGTGTAAAGAGTGAGGGGTGGCCATGGGGGATTTTCAGCTGCTCCAGGCTCTTCCCATACAGCCCCTGCTTGCTTAATTACACCACGTCTGTTCATTTATTCCTCCTGCAATTCCCTGGAGAGCAGGGCTGGCTGCAGCAGAGGGGGCCTGGTTTGGGCTGCTTGTGGTGGGGTCTGGATTATGGACAAAGGGTGCAATTCCATGCTCTGAATCGCTCCAGGAAAAGAGCCTGCTGCTCTCCCTGAACCCTTCGTCCTACTAGAACCAGAGTCTCGCTCCCAGTTCTCCATAAACATGGCTCTGCTCTTAAGCAATGTTTGGAGAGGGCAAATCTTGCACTGTGCTCCTGGAAAATGAGCCGTGCTTTGCCACGCTCCCATTTTCCCTGCTGGTGTGATGGGCATCCCAGCAGGATGGTAGGGAGTTGTTACAAAAATCATCTACAGGATTTAAAATCATGGGATGCCTTAGAACAGCTGCACTGCCCTGAAACCTTCCCGTCCTGCTGTTCACCTTCCTGCAATAATTATGGAGAGGAGAAAAGAATCCCCCCCTTCTCCTCTGCTGCCTTGCAAATGCTCCACGTCCTTACCCAGGAACACGCTGCTCCTTTGCTTCATGTGTGTGTGTTTGCCACGTCCATAAACCTCATTAAAACCTGTTAATTCCAAGAATAGGCAAAAATAGCACTTGCACTTGCCACAATGGAGAGTGATGATCACACCCTCCCAAGCAGGTCTGGGAGAAATTCACCCTGGGATCTGGGCTGGTGACTTGGCACTGGCACCATGTCCCTGTGGATGGGACATGTTCCCTGGGGATTGGGAGCTCCTCCGCTGGGGCTTTCCAGCTGGAAGTGAAACACCTTCCTCGGCATTTTTGGAACAAGTACCACATCTTGGATTTTGGCCCTGGTGCCCACAGAAGGCAGGCTGGGGCTCGGTGTGCCTTGTGCATCCATCCAGCTGTCCCTAAGGGCTTTGGGCTGGGGACAAGGGGCTCTTGCCACCTCTGTCCCTCCTCCACCATCAGCCAGGTCCCCTCTCCCAGCGGATTGAACCCCTGGGGTCTGAGCTGGACCTTTCATGGGAGACACCAGCACGGCCCCAGGCAGCATCACCACTCTTTACTTGGCCAAAAAGGGGCAGCTCCAGTGCCATATGCCACGCGGTGGGATGGGCACCACAGAGCCAGGCGAGCAGATGGCAGGTGGAGCAGAACTGCCCTTCCCGGGTGCTCAGGCACGTGCCAGGTGCAGCAGCCAGATCCAAGTGGGAATGGGGAGGAGAGGTACGCTGCAGGCACCCAGGCATGGCATCACAGTGAGCCCCGCTGCTTGGGAATGTGCTCCTTCTCAGTGCCCTAATGATTATTTACACTTGCATGGGACTAAAGCAGGGATTGGAGAGCCTGGTGCCTCCTGGTGCCTGGGGAATGGTGCTATGGAATTGAATGGAATGGAATCCTGCAGAGGATGAAGGCTTGTGCTACAGCAGCGGCTCAGCCAGGACAGAGCAGGGATTTGGTGATGGTCACAGGGCAGTTGGTGCCAGCTGGGTTTGGACAAGCTTGCCTGGGCAGGTGGGTGGCCACCAAACCTGGGAAAAGGGATGGGACCCCACTGTGAGCTCCTCGACTGCCTCCTCTTCTCCTTTTCTCCCTTTCCTCCTGTTTTCCTGCTGCAGGGATTACAGGCACCGCTTCCATCCTGCCCTTCATTATCTCTGCCTCCTGGAACAGAAAACAGGCAAATAAGATCAAGGCCCTTTCACAGGGAACTTACCAGCTGTAGGATGGCAAAGAGCTCCATCACTGCTGGGAGAGCATCCCTGGTGCTCAGGGGGTGTCAGCAGCACAGCGGGGGCTGTGGCTCCTGGTACCTCCCCACCACAGTGCCCACCAGACCCTGGGAAGAGGCGGGGTGGGATGTGACATCTGCTTGTGATGTGTTTGGGGAGCAGGCTGGGTCATGGAGGGATGGATGGATGTGGGTCAGGAGGAGCCCGCGCTGCACCTGCGGGTGGGGACAACTGGGCCAGTGCCTGCCTCACGTCATTATCCACTACAATGGGCCGCTCTGATGCTGATGTGCTCTGACCCATCTGGGCCGCCGCTATCAGATCTTGGAAGTTCAACAGCATCAAGATGCTGGGGGTGGACGGGAGGGATGGCTCTGTCACTGTGTGCACAAAGAGAAAGGATTAAAGCCAGAGGCAAGTCAGGGTGGTCAGATTGACATTATTGGCAGCGCTGTGTTGGTGAAGGCAAGAAGATCCAACCCTGATGCGGTGTTTTGAAGCTGCCTTTGGGCCAGGAGAAGGTGTGCACTGTTACTGTGTCCTACAGGGGTTTTCCCAGGATTGCGCCTGTGAGTGTCACCCTTCCTGCTCCAGTGGAAGGCTGTACACCATCTCACTGCCAGTGTCTCAAAGATCCCATGGTAGGAATCACAGCTCTGAACCACAGCTCAGCTCTTTGTCCCTCTTCAAAGGAGCCAAAATTCCCTTTCTCCACCCCCAGATGCCCCATAAAATATCTCCTTTTTCCATCCCGCAGTAACTGTGCTATTAAGAGTGGAAAATTTGGTAGAGCAAGTGCTGAGGCTGCACCAGCTGATGCCAGGGGAGATGCCAGGAGCTCCCTGGCTGGAACACGTTCCTGGATCCTAAGAGAGGTTGTGGAGTGTGTTGCATCAAGAGCATCATAGGGAGGAAAGGCCCCCCTGGGCGCAGCCTCCCACTCCTGTGGGCACAGTCCAGGGGAAGACCCCACACTGGGCATCATCAGAGGCTTTATGTTCCTGCAGCAGGAGCCCAGATCCCTCGCCCCCATCCCTCTGGATGGAGGTGCTCAGAAGCAGCTGAGTGGAGCTGGAGCTGCTGCTGGGGTTGCCCCTGGTGTGTCCCAGCCCAGCGAGGGAGCTCGGCCACCACCTTCCCCCCCATCACAGCAAGCCAATCTCAGCCCACTCAGGCAATGGCGAAATTTAGTGGCAGATGCTTGTTGTAGGAGCTCTGGAGCATCCTTCTTGGGCTCCCTCCAGCAGCCCAGACCCCCCAGCAGCCCATGAACTCTGAAATGGGGCTGTTGTCCCATCTGTCCTTGCCCTCCCACACTGGGGTGCCTCGTCCTGGAGCTGGCAGGGAAATGCCACTTCAGGGGTTGTTTGGACTGACTAAAATAGCAGCAGCAGCATCCCATCATCTTTTTGGGGGGGGATGATCAACAGCCCATGGGAACTGCTGAACACTGGAAAATCCCCTTGGTCCTAAAAGAGGCTGTAAAATTCTTGGGAGCACCTTTCTAACCCCGTTTTTCAGTCAGGAGGAGAGGATGAGGGTGGTGGAGAGGTGAGGGAGCAGATGCTTTGCAGGGTGAAGCACGGACACATGGAATGGGTCTGGGAGTCACATCAGAGCTCAGAGCCCGGGGCAGGGACTGCCCTGGTGCTTTCCTGCCTGAGCCTGGGCACTGCCATGGGAGAGAGCAGCCACTCACACAGCCCTGCCGCTGTGGGACTGTCTCCAGTCATCCCTGAGGGTTGGATCCAGGTACAGGACAGGGAGACCGGGATGGGCAGGATGCAGCTGCCCACAGGGATTGTCACTGGGGCTTTTCCTAAGCAGGTTTCACATCCTCACAGGGGTCGCTGCTGCAAGGTCTGTTTATTCTGCATCAAGAAGCTCCAGAGCAATTAAATCAATCAAGTGTCCTTCAAACCGGGAGCGATGCCAGCACGGGCAGAGCAGCCCTCTTGGGCCCAAGTGCCCTGCAGGCCCTGGGTGGGTGGGCAGCAGCGCCCCAGCTTTCCACTGGGTCTGCAGAGCTGAGGGGGCACAGGACAGCCAGGCAGAGGGGTCCCCCAACCGGGACCGGCTCCTGCTGCCCTGCCCGGCTCCACAGCAGGGTCCAAACCCATCTCCTGCTGCCCTTCCTGGCTCTGCAGCAGGGTCCAAACCCATCTCCTGCTGCCCTGCCCAGCTCCGCAGCAGGGTCCAAACCCATCTTCTGCTGCCCTGCCCAAATCTGGGTCCAAACCCATCTCCTGCTGCCCTGCCCAGCTCCGCAGCAGGGTTTGGACCCATCTCCTGCTGCCCTGCCCAGCTCTGCTGCAGGGTCCAAACCCATCTCCTGCTGCCCTGCCCAAATCTGGGTCCAAACCCATCTCCTGCTGCCCTGCCCAAATCTGGGTCCAAACCCATCTCCTGCTGCCCTGCCCGGCTCTGCTTCAGGGTCCAAACCTATATCCTGCTGCCCTGCCCAAATCTGGGTCCAAACCCAGCTCCTGCTGCCCTGCCCAAATCCAGGTCCAAACCTGGCTCATCAGGCACTGCCCAGCCAGGTGCTGCTAAAACCTGCCCCAACCCTGAGCGTTCCCAGCCCCGAGTGTCCCCAACCCCGAGTGTCCCCAAGCCCAGGGGCTCCGGAGCGCAGAGATGGGAGATGCCGCAGGAGGAAGCCGGGCGTTGGCAAGGAGTGCCGGAGTGATGCTGAACCCGCGCCAAGGGATGCAGGGCTTTGTTAGGGGGTGCTGGGGGAATTCCAGGGGGGATGCCGAGGGATGCCAGGAGATCCTGGGGGATGCTGGGGCCATGCCAAGGGACACCGAGGGGATGTCGGGGGGTTGCCAGGGGACGCTGGAGTGATGCTGAGCCCATGTCACGGGATGCCAGGGGATGCCCGGGGATGCCGGGCCGTGCCTGAGGGATGCCGGGGGGATGACAGGTGATGCTGAGGCCATGTCAGGGGATGCTGAAGGATGCCGGGGGGATGCCAGGTGATGCTGAGGCCATGTCA
>VWZG01008675.1:0-14606 GCA_013396735.1 Grallaria varia
CTTGGGATAGGTTTAAGCCTTGGGATAGATTTAACCCTTGGGATAGGTCTAACCCTTGGGACAGGTCTAACCCTTGGGACAGGTCTAACCATTGCCAGCTGTCCTTTTAGACAGTGCACGGTGCAGAAAATGAGCTGAGCAGCCACCACGGAAAGCACGCAGACCTTGGGGTGCTGGCACCTTTGTCGGGGAGGAATCTTTGTCTGTGTTCAATTTGGGCCCAAAAATGGCAATTCTGCAGAGGTGCTTCTGCCACCAAACGAGGGCCCTTTTCCCCAAGGAAGCAAACCCACAGCCTTGGGCTCTTGGCACCAAATGATGCGGCTTCCCTGGCACTTAACACTGCAGGTAAGGTGCAAATTTGTCTGCTGGACTTCGGAGTCCAAATTTTTGTCTGATGGACTTTGGAGTCCAGATTTTGGTCTGGTGGACTTCGGAGCCCAGGTTTTTGTTTGCCAGGTCCCCCCAGTCATGTTCTGCCTTCCAGGGACATCTCTGTCACCCACCCACGAGCAGGGTGGGCAGTGGGCACGGGGGGGTTCCTGTGAGGTTGGCATCCTTTGCAAGGCCCCCTGGTCCTGGCTGTGCTGCCCTGGAACAGCAGGAATTCCTGGGGTCAGAGGGATTGGGGTCAGAGGGGTTGGGGTCAGAAGGATTGGGGTCAGAGGGGTTGGGGTCAGAGGGGTTGGGCTCCTCAGCTTGTTGGTGGGACCTTAAAAGGAGAGGTGGAAAAGCTGGATGCACATTGATCAGCAGATCTGGACTGTAAAGGGAGGGTTGGGGAGCAAATATTTGAACAGCCTTCATGCCCCTCTGTGCCCACAAATGCCCTGGGGCAGAGGCTGGACGTCCCCTGTGTCCCCCCCTGTCCCACAGGCTCCACATTGGGAGTGGGGTCACCCACCCTCCCAGGAGAACAGCATCAGGCTGCTTTCATTCCCGGCAGCAGTTCTCATGAGCATAACATTTACTGGATGAAAAGACTATCAGAAGTCCTTCTTCCAGTGCTAAAAATGTCTGAAATTCGCTTCCTTTAATCACCTTTTTGCTATTAATTAACTCTGACCACTGTTGCTGCGGTGCCCAGAACCCCCGGGGGCCAAGGTGGCCTGTGCCATCTGTTTGTCCTCACTCCATCTGCCTCCCGTGCCAGGGCCAAGCTGTTTCTCCTTGTGCTGTCGTGCTGGGCGAGAGGAAAGGGAGGCTAAAACAGCCCAGGCTGGGTTATTTTTTGTTAGGACAGAGCGATGGCCCAGGTTTAAGGGCACAGATAAGCATATGGCTTCAAAGTCACCGCCTTCCTCCTCCAAAGACCCCTCCAAACTGGCTTCTCCTCTTTTGTTTTGTAAGTACAGTTATTAATGAACCAGGCAGAGGCAAAAACACACACAGACACACCGGAGTAGTTTTTAACCTGGCTTGATTAATGCTGTCAAGTTGCACATCTGAGTGTGAGCTCAGTGGGACTGTTGCTTTTGTTTAATACCACAAGACACCTCAGTCTGGATTGTTGCATTACAGTACAAATAAAAAACAGAAACAAAACCACATCTGCATCATACAAGGTGAGAAGAATATGAGAATTCTAAATATTTACAGAGAAGGGCAAGTGGGGAAAACCACAAAAAATATTTACATAAAAATACATGAGCTTGTCGGCATATACATTTTACACCAGTTCACAAAAAAAGACACTATATAAATTAAAGTGAAGGGAACTCCAAAGGTAACCCAAGACTTCCTGGGATGTTTCTCTCATGCGGCTCAGGGAAAGAAAAATCAAGTCTTCCACAGCAGGAAAAGGAACGGCAAAACAACCCTTTTCTCCCCCTCCCTCCCTCCCTCCCTCCCTCCCCACCTCCCTCCCCCCCAACTGGACGAGGCAGGACTCTGCACACCAGGAATCGTGTGGCTCACACCAGACCATGCCTTTCACGTTGGGAATTTGGGAAAAGCTCTGGGAAGAGGTGCATGCCCAAGCCGCCAAGAACGAAAGGAAAACGATTTCTCATCCAGGTTTCCTGACATGTAACACATCACTTCAGTCCATGCCCTGGGCAGTGGCAGAGCACACTTGAGGTTCTGTCCCTTTTCGGGGCTGAAAGAGGAACAGGATGTTTTCAAGTTGGTTTTGGTTTTGTGTAGCAATTTACTACCACTGTGCAATCCTTACTGATCCCTCTTCCCACGGAGAGAGGAAAAGGAGGATCCCTGCAAAGACATAGGCACAAAGTTGGGGGGGGGGTTTTCTCATAGATGCATATTGGTTTCACCTGATAAGACTCTTCAAAAAAAGCAGAAATCAATGCTTTAATTAAGACTTCACAGGGACTGGGCCCTCGTTACTCACCTACCGCCTGCATCCCCCTTCCCAAGGGAGGTCTCCTATGGAATGCAAGTCCCACTGCACAGCAGAGGTGAAAATCCAGAGCTGGGTCCCACTGCTGGCCCGAAACTCCTGCGGGCACCCAGGACACCTTGTGCCAAGTGCCAGGAACCACCGAGGGGCAGAGCTGCTGTCACCTGGCTGGAGTGACTCACTGAGCCTGAGCACTTGGACCAGAGGGTTATTTGCATTGCTGTCCCCTTGCCCTCTGCCACCCCTCTGCTGGGACACCGAGCCCTGAAGTGTCACCTGCCCCTGACTGAGACCCCCGGTGTCATCTCCCCCCCTCGCCCTGACGCACTTTCCAGTCTCACCTGTGACTTTTGCAAAGACCCAGCTGGATGTTTTATAACGAACCAATTAAGGAGGATGTAAAAACTCCCTCTGAGGGCACCAGAGCAGAACGGCAGAGTCCCCTCTATGGCTTTGGGGGCCGGGGGGTGCTGAAGCCACAGGCAGCAGCAACACTAAAAGGAAGGTGCTCGTCTGTGTTACCTGGGAAAAGCTGGTGCCTCCACCTCTCTTTTTAATTCTGTGGAATTAAATTTAACTGGCTCAGCAGTGGCGGACACAAGTTTGGGCTCTCGGAGAGCTTCCAGCCCTCGGAGCACACCCTGGAGGGGAGGGACGGTCACTTCTCTGCAGGCTTTTTCTCCTGGAGACCTCCTCATTCCCAAGGAGGCTGTTTGTAGCAGCCCCCTGGCTCAGGGCATGCCCTTCCAGAAGCCCTTTTGGAAAGGTGCCGACAGCTTTGTTTCCCATGGGATGAGCACCTGGCACTTCACACAACGCAGGGAGAGCCCAGCCCGGGCAGGGCTGTCCAGGGATGGCACTTGGTCTCCCAAGGGAGACAGTGGCTTTGAGCAGGAGAATCCAGAGGCTTTTACAATGAGTGGGAGCTGGGCTCAGCCCCCTGCAGTCGCAGGATAGTCCCGGGGGACGTAAGGCCAAAATCAGGAGGTCAGGAGAGCGGTGAGGGGCAGGAGGGGGGAGTTAAGGCTTTCACGGAGAGAGAGGTTCCACCTACAGCTCTCGTTCCCTGAATCCCAAAGAGCCTGAACCGAACACTTGTCCCTGCCCCAGCGGAGACCTGGCAGGTCACTGGCAGCTGTGGGGGGACAGTGCGACCACCCAGCCCTGCCGAGGGCAGGGATCCAGCTCATCCCGAGGGAACTGGGCAGGGCAGCCTTTCCCCGGGAGGTCCCAGCAAAGGAGACAGGCTGGCCCACGCCATGGCCCACCTAGTGGCCCCTTTCTGTGTGTTTCTGGTAGTTTTGCTTGAAAGAAAACATGGCAAAAAGCATTCCCTCACCAAAACCCCCGACCCCTCTACCTGGGAATTCCTCATGAGGACATTGTGGTAACCTAGATCACAGTGCTGCTTTTTTTCCTTTTTTTTTCTTTTCTTCCTTTTTTTCTCTTTTTTTCCCTACTGCCAGATTTCGTCCTGTAACATGTGAGAACTCTTCTAAACAAAATGCTTAAAACATCAGCATTGCACAATAAAACAGAACCAGAAGGTAGTTACTGAAACAGCCCCAGACAAGGCTCCAAGGTTAAAGGAAGCAAACAGTTACAGACTAGTCAGCTACTAGAAGCAGGTTTTCCTTAGGATTTAAAAGTCCCAAAATAGCCATGAAACTTTCTGTCCAAAAACACCACCTAAGCTCCCTTTTAGCAGCTGTGTGCTAACTGCAGGACCTCCAGGCTTTTAATAAAAGAGATTCAAAACAGGTAGAGCAGTTCTTCAACCACACACAACAGGAATGGCCTTGGAATTAATCAGTGAACATTTAAAAACTCCTAAATCTCAAGTATTGCTTGCAAGCCCTGCCTAAATGGGATGGATGTGCTTTATTTATAGGAGGGGGGGTTGAGTCTTGGGGTGTCTGAGAGGCAGCACAAGGGGCTGCCTGGCTGCTTTTACAGTGTGAGAGCTTTTCAGCAGCTTGGACACTGCTATCAGTGTGTTCTGGGGTGCACTGGCCATCTGTCCCTACTCACTGGGGTGTGGGGGGCAACACACGGCACAGACAGCTCCGTGTGTGCCCCAGTTCCAGGGGGATCCCTTTGCTAACACAGAGCTGGGAGGTCACAGAGAGCCTGCAGACCTTCAGGGGAAGGTCAGCAGGAGCATTCCCTGCTGGAAGAGCTGCAGGATCTGGCCCAGGGCAGGTAACTCATCGCTCTCACAGCTGGGAGGGTGGGCTCTCATTTACAGGCTGGACAGAATGCCATGGAGAACTCTGGATTTATTTTAACTGCTTTTTTCGTGAGATGACACAGCCTGGCCAGCCACGAGATGGGATGAGCTCATCTGGACACAGACAGCTCAGCAGCAAGGAGGAATGGGCATGGAATGGGTGTGCTGTTCCCGGCTGCCTGTGGAGGGTTTGGTGTAGTTTTGTGTTCTCTTTCTTTCCGTGTGAGAAATGCAAACACGCCCTGCTTGGCTCCCGTAGCTGGCCTCTGCTTACACCAGAAAAATGCAGAGTCATTTGATTTCTTGTGGGCAGAAGCAGCTCCTTAAGCAAGGAATGCAATGAGTGTGTTGTGTTTTCAACTTGGTTTAGAGCCTATTCCACAGGCTTGGAGTGAAAAGCAGGCTCCCACCCACTTCAAAGCAACTGCAGAGGGTCCACTGTGACCCAGGGAGAGGCAGGACCTCGGCATTAACCAAGGAGAAAATCCCTGGGGAGTCCTGCCCCCTGCCCAGCTGTTGGCCCCACTCCCGCTGTGCAACTTGGAGAGGGTTGGGGAGCCCCTTTTTTGGGAGCCAGCAGTGGGAAGGAAGGGCACTGACCCCGGGAGAAGACCTGTGTGCACAGTCCACTGTGTGCCAATGTCACATCTGGGCAAGGAAAATCTCCTTCCCTCCCTGCCAACAGCATCAGTCTCACCTCTGGACACATCTGTGTGCCAACAGCCTGCCCTGTCCTTCCAGTTGTCTCGAAACTACATGAAAAAGCTAGAGCTCTACTATGTAAAAACAGTGAGTGGGGCGTGGGGGCTGAAGGGGCTTTGTTTTGCTCACCGGGGCAGGGGTGGGGCGGGTTGGTTATTTTTTTGTTTGTTTGTTTGCTTTTTTTTCCATCACTGAAAAAATAAAACAGTCCACTGTCCAGCAGAGGCTGCTTAGACTCTATCCCTCGTCCCCCCCACACCAGCTCACTCGACGTGCACCTCTGTCTCGGGCCTCTGCAGGCACAGCTCGGAGGGCAGGAACGCCCCCTGCCCCAGCGCCGTGGCGTAAGTCCGGCCGTGCACGTGGGTGAAGCCGGGGGGCACGAAGCCCCCCGCGCCGGCGTAGCCCCCTCTTTGGTGCTGAGGCATGGTGTGGTAATCCTCCAGGTTGTCGTACTGCGACACCACAGTCAGAGTGCTTTGGCGCTTGCCCAGGGTTTGGTAGGGGTAGAGGAGGGCAGGGTCCCTCTCCAGGGGCTCGGGGGGCTGCATCCGCAGGCTGTGGCTGCGCTCGGGTTTGGGCGGCGGGGCCACGGCGGGCACGGGGTGCTCCTCCTCCTTGTAGCAGTCCCTGGAGTGCTTCTCCGCGGGCGCGGCGGCTCTGGCTCGGCACCTCTCCACGTCTGGCCTGTCCTCTGCCAGCCTGCCCTCCTTGTGGCTCAGCCTCAGCGTGTCCTGCCCGGCCGGGAGGTACTTGCTGCCCACGTGCTGGTAGCCCATGGGCTCGGCGGGCTCGGCGGCGCCGCCTTTGGGCCTGTACTCGGGGTAGGGGGGCCCGTTTTTGGGCTCGGCGGGCTGCCTATGGCTCGCTTCCTGCTGCAAGTGCGTCCTGTGCTCGGGGGCGCCGCCGCCCGCCTCGTGCATCTTCCTGCTGCGGATGCTGCTCTGCTTCTGGGGCAGGGAGGGCTTCTCGGGCTGCCCGTTGCCGTACCCGCCGTGGTAGTGGGCTCTGTCGGGCTCGGGCTCGGGGTGCTGCAGGTAGTACCGCTCCTCGCCCTCGGGGGTGGCTGCCTTGCCCGGGTACCTGCCCTCCTTGCCCTCGGCCACCGTCAGCAGCCCCGTTTTGCCGGGGTCCGACTTGCTGCGCAGGTGGACGGCGTCCAGCCCGCCCAGCTCGTCGGGCAGCAGCGGCGCCACGTTGTCGTACTGGGACATCAGGGGTGCCTTGGCCTTCTGGCGGGCGCGGCTCTCGCGGCGGATGGACTGCATGCGGTACTTCTCCATGTCCTCCAGGTCCCAGGACATGTAGAGGGGCTTCGCCTCGGGCGCGGGGGGCACGTCCCTGCTGACGAAGCTGTGCTCCTTGCCCGCCAGCGGGGTGACGAGCCCGGGCCGGGGGTAGGCGGCCAGGCTGGGGTGGCGGTACAGCCCCTTGCTCTGCAGGCGCGCCGCGTAGGAGCCCAGGTCGCGGGCGGGCAGGGCGTGGAAGGGCCGCGCCCGCAGGGTGCTGTAGGGATCCAGGTCGTAGAAGCCGCCGTCGGCGTAGTAGGAGGAGGCGGAGGAGCTGGAGTAGGGGCTGTAGCGGTAATGGACGCGCCCGTTCTCAAAGTAAGGCTGGAGCTGCGTGACGTGGTAGTCGGAGTGGGGCTGGTATGGCTTGTACTGGTAGAGGGGCCGCGGGCAGTAGAGGGGCTCGTCGTCCGGGGGCACCTCGGTGCGGGAGATGGGCACGGAGCGGATGGCGGCGGCGGCGGCAGCGGCGGGCACGTGCAGCGACTGCACCCTGCGGATGGTGGGGTACGGCGCGGCGTCCTCGGCGTAGCGCAGCGCCGTGGGGCTCACCGAGGGCGCGAACTCGGCGCGGCCGCGTGGCTTGGCGTGTAGGGCAGAGCCGCCCTTGCCCTGTGTGGCGTAGGTGTTGTAGCGCGCGCCCGCCGAGCCGGCAGCGTCCGAGCGGGCCGGGTAGCCCTGGTGGGGCTCAGGCTTGCCATGATACACGTGGGTGGGCACGCCCTCAGGTCTGTACTGATGGACGGGCGCCGGCTTGGCGTGCAGGTAGGCGTCCGGCCCCGCGGGCTCCGGGATGCTCTCCGGCTTGGGATGCGGCACGTACACCGTGTGCTTGGGTGGTGGCGGCGGTGGCGGCGGCAGCAGAGCCTCCTCCACGGACGACGCCAGCACGGAGGAGGCCAGGAAGGCGTGGTAGTTGGCGCTGTTGAGGGTGTCGGCGTTGTTGGCGTGCATGGCCGCGGCGATCTTGCTCTCCAGCGTCCGCACGGGCGGCACCGGCGGCGCGAAGCCGTAGGAGGGGTGGGTGGGGACGGACTCGGAGCGCAGGTGCAGCGGCGGCGCCCGCGTGGGCTCCCGGGGCTTCTCCACGTGGCTCTGGGGGGGCACGGAGCAGGAGGTGCCACGGGCTGTGGAATTGCCCTCCGGGACGAAGTTGGGCACGGGCTCCGGGGGCTTC
The DNA here is from genome assembly GCA_013396735.1 of Grallaria varia. Lineage (NCBI taxonomy): Eukaryota > Metazoa > Chordata > Aves > Passeriformes > Formicariidae > Grallaria > Grallaria varia. Next base: position 7,758 of record VWZG01008675.1, read on the forward strand.
TCAGGTGCAGTGCTGCTCCACACCTGCAGGGAGGGAAGCAAAGTCAGCGACGGGCAGCTCGCCCCGCTCCTGTTCTGTAGCTAAAACACCACAGACACTCAGAGGGATTCACCCAATTTCAGCACCTCTGGGCCTCTGCAAGGAGGGGAGTGCAGGCTCCCCCTCTCAGCAGGGGCAGTGTGGACCCACCACAACCGTGAGACCACAGGGAGGGGAGGACGTGGCTGTCTCTTCAGAGCAGCAGGTTCAAACATTTACCCAATGCCCCCAGTGTTTTGTTTGGCTGCTCTGCTTTTACGTGTGTCATCCTAATGAAAATGTGCCTGGGTTCAGCCTCCTCAGACCCTGTGAACTGATCAAATAGTGGACACAGGGCAGAAATCCCTGCCCCTCGTGTGGCTGTGGAGCTCAGGCCAGGCTGCAGCTGGACATGCTCCACGGGGCTGAGGAGGTTTGGATTCCTGAGGGAACACTGCACAAGGAACCCCAGCATAAGGGACCTGACCTGCTTGGTTAAACAGAACCACAGAATCACTGAGGTTGGAAAAGACCTCAGAGATCACCAAGTTCAACCTTTGACTGATCCCCATCTTGTCACCCAGCCCAGAGCACCAAGTGCCATGTCCAGTCCTTCCATGGACACCTCCAGGGGTGGGGACTCCAAACCTCCCTGGACAGCCCTTTCCACTCTCTAGTCACCCTTTCTGTGCAGAATTTCTTCCTAATGTCCAACCCAAGCTGCACAAGGGGAGGTTTAAGACTATGTCCTCTTGACCTATTACTAGCTGGACAAGATCCTAAATGGGATGTTGGAAGAGGACATTGTCAGAGGATGCAAAAATTCCTGTTTCTGGGCCCTTCTGAACGGGCATTCCCTACACCACTCCCCACCACAGATACTTTTATTCTTTAAAACCAAGACAACTGGGTACATCGGGATGTTCTCTTAGCAAAGCAACACAGGATTTCCTCTGAGTGCCTGTGTTGTCCCCACAGCACTTCCAGGGAGCTGGGACTCCCAGACCTCCCCAGAGCTCAACCCCTGTGGTTACGGCCCCGCTGTGCCCGGGCAAGGACATACCTGAGCAGAGCCACCGGGAGCTTTGCTGGCGGCTGCTGGCACCTGGCCCGTGGCTGCCTGGTGGTCCTGCCTCTGTGCCGGGCTGGGCTGGCTGGCCGTGGCTGTGCGTGGCACGGCAGGGACGGTGCCATCGCCCTGCGGGGGCTCACTGGCCGCGCTGGGGATGGTGGTGAGGTATGGCACCGGGGCGCCTTTGTCCCCGGGAGGAGACTGCAGGTTGTCCTCGGCCGTGCAGCTGGGAGTGTGGAGCTTGTCCCCGGACAGGCAGGCACGAAGGTGGGGTTTGTCCCCGCATGGCTCCGTGCTGGGTGGCTCCCGCTCCGCAGCGTGCTGGTGCTCCCAGTCCCCTGCGCGCGTGGGGCAGTGCTCTCTGTCCCCAGCCTTGGCAGGATGGAAGCTGGACGGCTCCTGCTCTGCCTCTCTGCCCCCAGGCATGTCCCCAGGGAGAGGAGGGGGGTCCTGGCCTCCAGGTGCACCCGGCGGGTGGTTCTGCTCCCCGGCCACCGCGCCGCTGCCTTGGAATTCCTGCTCTACGGGCGCAGCGGGCTGGAAGTGGAGTCGGTTCTCGGGCAGAGCAGTGTACGGGTGGAGCTTGTCTGGAGCACCAGCAGAGAGATGGAGCTTTTCTAGAGCTGAGCCAGCTTCAGCCTCTCCGTTATTTGTGCTTTCAGCATGAGCATCTCCTGGCCTTTTGTGGGACTGGGCGGACGCTTGCTGCGCCGACTCGGCTAACGCTAGGGCCAGCATGCGCGCCGCGTTTTTCGGAGGAGGAGGAGGGATAAGAGACACAGAACTGACGGGAACAGGATCCTGGGGGGAGTCGAGGGCAACTGCTCCTAATGGGGGGAAAATCGAGAGAGAGAGTGATTTTATGTTACCCAAGAAGGAGAGTGACCTTAACCTTAACGACTATCATAAAAAAATAGATGCTCTCCACGCTTTCACAGTGGCAGTTCCTCCTGGTGTGAAACACTCGTGTCTCACGTGCAAAACGCTGCTCAACAGCACAGCAGTTCATCACAAAGAGGGAAAAAAAAAAACCACAAGAGATTGTCTAAAGGCTCCTCTTGCATTTCTAGAGAGGTAGGAAGGAGGTAGCAGAGAATGAGATACCCCTAAACAATTTTGATCGTAAGATTTTAGGCGAAACGGTCCCTTCTTCAAGTGCTGGCAGGTTTTTAATTTAAAAAAGAAAAGCCTTAGATGGTCTTATTGGCTGAAATGGTTTGAGAAGGACATGCTAGAGATTTTCACGCATGACAGGATGGGGGGAAAAAAAAAGTGGCACACAAAGCATCATGGAAAATTATCCGAGATTTGGGTGGTGCAGGGAGAAGGCAGAGGTTAAGACCCTACTGATCTGCAGAGCCCTGCAAGACACTCGTGATCAGAACTGGTGGGCACATCCCCTCTCCTAAAAGGCACGCAGAGGAGGGAGGTTCTGAGTGCAGGTCCCTTGGGAACTTAAAGAAAGAATGGAGGAAAATGCACTGTACCTGGCTGTGTGTGTCCAGTGGGTACAGTCTTAGTCTGACTGCTTGGCATGGGTCTCTCCCCTTCTTCTGGCAGCTCTGGCTTGCCAGCAGCCACTAGCTGGGAATGCTGCAGCTCTTGGTGGGCTCCATCCCCTGCTCCTGTTTCACTGCTTTTCAGGGGCAAGGACATCTGGGTTGGGGACCTGTTTGTGATCTCAGTGATGCCAATCCCTTTGCTCCAGCTGGAAGCAGAGGAGTTCCTGGATGTGACGGGCACTGCTCCGATGGCTTCTGGCACACGGCCGGGCAGTGCAAAGGAGGTGGGTTCTGCAGGCAGTGGTGGAGATTTGATGGGCTTTCGGCCCGTCTTGGGAGAGAAGGTGAGGGGTTTGCAGGGCTGCTCCTCTGTGGGGCTCAGGTCCAGCGTAAAGAAGGGACTCATCTTCTCCTGGAAAGGGGAGACTGGCTCAGAGCTCGTGGCACTGCCCGGGGTCTGGGACTGGCTGCCCGACTCTAAATCCTTCTTTAGCAGGCTTGGCTTCTCCTTGTTGATGTCAACGGAGTCCAGCAGGGAGGTGCAGTCCAGGCACTCGGACTCTGCCTGGGGGGGGCTGCACTGGAAGGACATGGGGTCAAAGTCCAGGCTGGCCACTCCGATATCCGGCGGGCTCAGGTCGACGTCCTCGGAAGAGCGAGGGGAGATGAGGGCGGGCACGTGGATGAGCCCCTCGTCGCCGTCGCTGTCGTCGTGGGGCAGGTTGTCGTAGGAGTTGCAGCGGTTCATGTTGCCCAAGAGCTCTCCATTGAAGGAGGCAGAGAGGGCGTCGCTGCTGGACCTGGGCCTCCGGGGCCGGAACAGTTTGGATTCACCTGGAAAGCAGGAGAGATTTGGGAGGGTTATGGCAAAATCGTGGTGCACAGGGGGCCAGCCTGGTGGGGGAGTTAAAGCAAGAGCTCAGTTGGTGAACCCTGCACACAAAAGCAACATCAGCAGTAAATGCTTATTACGTTGGCTCCAACTCTTATTAAGTCTGATTTAGTCTGAAACTAAGCTGTGTGCACAAGTAAAACCAGTTCCAATGTGCTGCAGGCCTAAGGCTCTCTCAAAGAGCATTTTCCTTCATGATGCTGCCTGTCAGCCTTGGAATAGAAAGGGCAGGTGGCAAGGAATGAACATAAGCAGTGCCAGCTATACCAGAGCAGGAGGTTTGGTTTTTCACCTTAGAAGGAGAAAAAGAAAAGAAGAACATTTCTGTGACACCCATCTGTGCTGGGCAGCTCTGTTAATCAGCATGTCCAGCCTTCCCTGGAGGGGTGGAAAACATGCCCTGTGGAATATCTGCCCCCAGGAATGTCAGAGTGCCTTCTTTAATCCCCATTTATCAGAAGTGCAGGCAGGATTGAGCCTTACCATCCACAGCATGCAGAGAGGTGAGCGATTCCTCACTCTTGGCCGAGCGCAGGGTCCCGCTGTCTCCTCGTCCACCTGAGGGAATGAACCCACATGGGGGAAAGGCTGAGTTGGGAAAGTGCTTTATATTTGGTTGTGTAATGATGGCAGGAAAAACACAAACAGGTTTCCAGCAACACTGTCCTGAGAGTAATTTTGCTTTGGGGATGGGTTCCTGATGCTCATTTTAGAGTCCTGGGAAAGGTAACCCATCCAAGTGGTCCCTGCTGCAGGTGACAGGTTGGGGAACAACAACATCATCCTGCTACACACTCTGTATGTGCCTGGGATAACTGGCTGGCTCCTGCCAGCAAGGAAAACCCCTCAAAAATGGGCAAGAAAATAGTATTTACCCAACTTGTTTTATGGGCACTGAACAAGCACGACTTCAGTCTGCAAGGGGACAGTCCCAAAGGGCATTTATAGTGTGTGAGAGTTGTAATTTGAAAATGGGACCCGGGAGAAGATGGGATAAAAGTTCTCACTGGCCCACGTTTTGGGATTTGTGGTGTGTTTCACTGCAGAAACACAGTGTTGCTATTTTTAAATGTGTAAAAAGAAAGAAAATTATATCTGGGAAAGGCTGAGAATTCAGCCCACGTATGCTGGCTACAGAGGGATGTGTTCTCATTACACTGGTACAGAGAGCCTTTCCCTAATTTAGTCTTCTCAGGGCAGCTAAGGGAGCCAGAACTATATTCCCATTTCATAACCAGGGTGCCAGAAGGAATTATTCTGAGACTTCTTACAGCAGCACCCACATATTGTCACTCCAAAGCTGCAGAGGTGTGAGCTCTGCGAGCTGCCTGAGATCCATTTGGGAAGGAGCAGCTTCCCTGGAGTGCCATGCATGGCTTGGACGCTAGAAGGAGATAAAAGCTCACTGGATGTGTGCTGCTGAGAGCTAGAGGGAGACAAAAGCCCACTGGATGTGTGCTGCTGAGAGCTAGGGAGATAAAAGGCCACTGGATGTGTGCTGCAGAGAGCTAGAGGGAGACAGAAGGCCACTGGATGGGTGCTGCTGAGAGCTAGAGGGACACAAAAGGCCACTGGATGTGTGCTGCTGAGAGCTAGAGGGAGACAAAAGGCCACTGGATGGGTGCTGCTGAGAGCTAGAGGGACACAAAAGGCCACTGGATGTGTGCTGCTGAGAGCTACAGGGAGATAAAAGGCCACTGGATGGGTGCTGCTGAGAGCTAGAGGGACACAGAAGGCCACTGGATGTGTGCTGCTGAGAGCTAGAGGGACACAAAAAGCCACTGGATGTGTGCTGCCAAGGGCCCAGATTCCAGGGGGGGACTGCAGCTCACCTGCCAGGGCTATGGCTTTCATCTCCGAGGGCTCGCTGGGGTTGCGCTGCAGTTTGCGCTTGGACACGGAGGAGGATTTGCCCAGGTTGAAGAAGGAGCGCCAGCTGCCCACTGGGGACTTCTTCATCTTGCTGGGAGGCCTTTTCCTGGGGGGAGCAAACAGAGCACAGGGTTGGAGGGAGAAGCTGCAGGCAGGACCCTCAGCACTCTCTGGTTTCTGCTTGGAAATTCCCTCTTCCCAACAGCTGAGGATGTTTTCATTCCTACAGCTCAGCCCTGAAGTCCTGCTGGATGGACTCCCCCCCAGCACAGAAGCTGAGGGATACCCCATAAAGGCACCATAAAGGTACCCAAAAGCACCTCCACTCGTGCTATAAAATCACCTTCACCTCCTCCCACTGGCACATTTAATTTCTTGTGTCACCAAGCCTGTGCAACTGCTCCACTTCTAAGAGGAGCCTGGAGTTGGCACAGGCACTTAGTCCTGAAACCTGGAAAACTCCAATGTCTCCACGAGGTCACTCTGTTTATACCTCTCTCTGTGTGACTAATGCTGTCACCTCTATGCATCACACACAAGATGGATTTACACATGTAATGACAACCCTGCTAAAAAGAAGGGAGTGGTGCACATGTAAATGAAGTCCATGAGGACACTGATAAAAGCTGAATACTCACAGAGTCCAAAGCAGGTGGAAAAACAGCTACAACACTTCTCATATGACCAGTCTCAGCCAGTATCAGCAGGTTTTTGCTGTATTCAAAACAAACTGGGAAGGGACTGGTCCCTACCTTTCGGATGGGAAGTCTATGACCGTGTGGAATTTCCCCTGCAAAGCTGCTGGGCCCTCTCCCACTTCGATGTACTTGCTGTCTGCCACGATGGGAGAGTTGATCTGGGCCTGTGTCCTTGCCTGTGCCTCCTCCAGCGTCAGCAGCTTCGTGGAAGGAGAGGACACCAGCAGGGACTTGGGCCGGGACAAAGAGCTGTGCCCTGCAAAGGGAAAACCACAGGCAACAGGGAGGGTGAGAAAACAGCAGCGCAGAGATCAAAGCTCAGCTCTGTGTGTCAAGGGAGGTGCTGTGTTTCTCTAGGCCTTTGTTATCCCAGCCACTGAAAGACGTGGGCAAAACGTGGTCAGAGATGTGTTTGTGACAACAGGAATCTCTTACTGAGTAGCTTGGTGTGTTAAATTAAAAAAGGCAGGGGGAAGCAGGTAGGTCAGAAAAGCTTTGTGACATACTCCACTTGAACCTTTGGGACATACCCTACTTCAGCTTCACCTGTGTACAAAAGGATGGTTTTCCTTTGTATAAAGCTTGGCTGGGTCATTCCCAGGTTGTGACAGGAAACGCCATGCGTGACTGAGCTGCTCCAAGGCACTGTGCAGATGCAGCCAGCAACCAACCTGCTCTGTGCCCTGTCCCCTGCAACCAACCTGCTCTGTGCCCTGTCCCCTGCAACCAACCTGCTCTGTGCCCTGTCCCCAGAAACCAACCTGCTCTGTGCCCTGTCCCCACCAACCAACCTGC
>VWZG01008675.1:14780-52212 GCA_013396735.1 Grallaria varia
CCTGTCCCCTGCAACCAACCTGCTCTGTGCCCTGTCCCAACAACCAACCTGCTCTGTGCCCTGCATCCAGTAACCAACCTGCTCTGTGCCCTGTCCCCTGCAACCAACCTGCCCTGTGTCCTGTCCCCACCAACCAACCTGCTCTGTGCCCTGTCCCCACCAACCAACCTGCCCGTGCCCTGCCCTGGTGCCTGGTTTGGGGATGAACACATAAAAGTCTGTTGCTGCTGTCACCTTTGGTGCAGAGGGGATTCCAGCAGCTCTCTGCTGTGCCCACTGCTTATTGTGCAAGTGTTTCTGGGGCTGCTCCCAGAGGAGTCTGGGGCTGTGGGGGAAATGTGCCAACACAAAACATCCTGGTGGGATCCCTTCCCACGGCTCCTGAGCGGGGTGGGCACAGTCTGGGGGGTGTGTGAGCTGCAAATGCTGCCCAGGTGAACGGTGGGTTAACACAGGCTTGGCAGCACCACTTGCACCTCCTGCAGTTGGGTGCAGGGGCTGTGCTCAATCCCAGAGGCTCCTGAAGCTGTGCTGGAGTTCAGCATTCCTGCTAAACATGCTGCCAAACAGCCCGACCCTTCTCCCTGCCAGTCTGGTGTCCAAGCCCACTGAATGTGAGTGACCAAATCATTAAACAATTAGCTGAATTTACACGGGCCATTCTAAGCCTGGATAATCATCTGGCTGAGATTCTGTGCATGCTTATCTTCCCCTGGCAGAGCCAGCCTGCTGGGGGCTGTCCCTGCTCAGCCAAACTCTGGCTCCTGCTCCCTTAGAATTCCCTTCCAGGAGGAACAAAAGCTGGACTTGGAGCAACTCCGCTCTCCTAAGCAGAAATAGGGCTTGTTTAAAAGAGGGGGAGCAGCAAATAGAGTGGAGGAGGAGCTCCCTGCACTGCCCAGGTGGTGATAACTGCATGTTTCATGGGCAGGGCAGGCTGTCAGGGCAGATGGTGCACCCTTAATGCTGCTTAGGAGCACAACAGCTTGTGGTGGCCCCACTCGTTGATCTGACATGCAGGGGAAACCTTCTTCCTGGTGTAACTCTGCTCCTTTTCCATGGAACAACAGCTACCAGAAGGAATTTGCAGGTTTCAAGGCTGAGTGTGTTTCAGGTGCCCCAGGGTTGGGCACAAACGTGTCCTGGTTTATTCCCCATCCAGAAGCAACAGCAGCAACCGTGGGGCTGGTGGGCCCTGCCCAGGAACCCACACAGGCTGTGCAGAAGGAAGAACCAGCACAGCAGGTATCAAAATAGCCCCTGTTAAGAGCCAGAGTAAGTTTCTCAGCATCAGCATCCCTGAACACAGCGAGCTTGCTTGAAATCCTTCATTTCTACACGTGTTCTAAGGGTAGGGATAAAGGTAGGGAGAGCTCAAATGGGTCAGTGTGCAGCAGCATTGACAGTGGTGGCTTTAAAAAGCAGAGGGAGCAGGGGGGGACAAAAATTTTAGTGATTCCTTGGAATTTCTCAGTGGTAGGTCATAAAAGCAGCAGCCAGATGTTACTCTGTGAGCTCCTGTGGGGTGTCCTTATGCTGGCCTCTTCTCACAGGCAACCAGCAGCAGGACAAGAGGACAGTCTTAGGTTGCACCAGGGCAGGTTTAGGTTGGACATCGGGAAGAAGTTCTTTACAGAGAGAGTGATCAGACATTGGAATGGGCTGCCCAGGGAGGTGGTAGAGTCACCATCCCTGGAGGTGTTTAAGAAGAGACTGGATGTGGCACTCAGTGCCATGGTCTGGTAAACGAGGTGGTGTTGGGTCAACGGTTGGACTGGATGGTCTCAGAGGTCTATTCCAACCCGGCTGATTCTGTGAGTCTGTCCTTGGTCCAGGCACTGACAGCAATTTCTACAACCAGGCCTTATTTGCAGGGTTCTGACATCATAACCCTGGAAATGTGTCCTCCAGGTGAGAATAAAAACATATTGCAAAGGTCCCCGAGGAAGCCACTCACCTGCCCCGTCCCGTATGACCGAGCTGAGCTTGGAGCTGAACAGAACATCCACGTGGTTGAGGATGAACTCCACCACCACCGACTGGATCCGCACCTCCATGAAGGCGGCCGTGCCGCTGAAACACGCGGACTCGATCTGCTTGGACCTGAAGAAGAGGATGACATGGAACAGGGATGAAGCTCCTCCATGGAGGAGTCAGTGCCACTGAAACACATGGACTCGATCTGCTTGGACCTGGAGAAGAGGATGACATGGAACAGGGATGAGGCTCCTGGGCTGCTGCTCCTCCTCCTCCTGGGCTGGGGCTCAGGCAGACAAGGCTGCAGGGGCAGTTATGGGGTTAAACCCCACCAGAGTGTTCCACAAATGACTGTGCTGGTTGTAGGGATTTAAAGCCACATTTTTTTCTGAAATGGCAAGAGGAACACTGGGCGAGAAGGAAAAAGGGCGTGAGGCAGGTCTGGCTGGAGGTAAATAAAGTGAATGCCCCAAATGGGGAGCTTTTTGTTAACGCACTTCCAGATGCCACGACTGGCACAGCTTAATGCCATGGTACAAACCTCACTGGGGCCTCTAGTGGGACTTTCCCTGGAGCAGGGAATGTCTCCAACTGATCCTGCTCAGCGAGTGCCCCCAGATTCACCAAGGCAAACTCAAACATGAGATCACTCCACTGCCTGGGGGTGAATTGTCAGAATGGGGAGAGGAGCTCACCTGCACGAACTGGAAGTGTCCAAGGCCAGGTTGGACAGGGCTTGGACCAACCTAGGCTAGTGGAAGGTGTCCCTGCCCATGGCAGGGGGTGGCACTGGGTGATCTTTAAGGTCCCTCCCAACCCAAACCACTGTGGGATTCTGTGATGAACTGCACACTCAGATTTCTCAGGTTGGTAAGAAAAGCAGTTCAGAAATCAACACAGTAAAGGGCAGGGGGGTGGTTTTTTTTTTCCTTTAAAGCAAACATTTTTAAATAACGCCATTAATTTTAAACTACCCTATTACCCACATTCAAAACAAATTTTAGAGGATAGATTTAAGCAAGCTCATTTCAGTAAGTCTGAATTCTTGCAGCCAGAAGTTGTCACATCAGTGGGAAATCAGCAATGCCAAAGAAATTTCCCAGGATGATTAAGGGCATACTAGTCTCATCTAACCAGGAGATGGAGGAAATGATCCTCTAGAAAAGAGGGTTGAAGGAATTCTTCCTTGCCCCTTCTGACTGACAGCAGTCAGTGGAACTGAGCTGTGTGGGCCAGAATACCTGGGGTGGTTTTGGGGTGGGGGCTCTTTTAGGAATTTGCCAGTTGCTCTCAAGTCCTGCTTAGAGTATTTTCCCATGTTTTACAGGAGGATGAAGAAAGGAAGAGCATTTTCCAGCTGCTGGAAGTCAGGATTTTCCCGAGAGCGGGTATCTGCCTGGTTTTTATAAACATAAAAATGGGAAAATAAGAAGTGGGAAAAGCCTGGAGGACCTGAGGAGGTTGGGAGCCCAGACGATGGCCAGGTTCTTGGTGTGCATGTTTGTGATGGAGCAGTAATCAGCCAGACGAGCCAAGTGCCTCATTAGGAACTCCAGTGTCCTGGAAAACAGGAGAGAAGCAAATGTTCAGCACCACTGAGCAAAGCCAGGCTATGATCCCCAAGCAAGCCCAGCTCATTATTTCCTTCTGCTCTGGCAGCTCCCAGAAGGAAAGGCTGGACTGTCCCCCCCAAGACCATGGTGAGTGTTCAGCAAACATTTATTCAGACACCCCAGGATAGGGAACACCAGCAAACCACAGCCGAGTTCTGCTGCTGAGGTTACAGTTTTGTTAGGGGTGGACAAGGCAGACACAAGGTTAAACTTCAGAGGCTTGTGTTCCCACCAAAAAATGGCTTTTTCTGTATTAAACACCGTGGTACCCCCGGGGGAGGAGGAGAGGGAGGTGGAAATGCTGATCCATCCTCCTCAGTGCTGGGCTTGGCAGCAGCCCTGACTTCTGTACCTTTGGGTTTGGGATGGGGTTGGAGCAGAGGGGGGTGTTTTGGGGCTCAAAATTCCACAAACGGACAAGCCTTGAAGGGAGGACAGATGGTTCTGGCTGGGAACAAAACTGACATCTTCTGCCTGCGGCTTCTCATCACTCAGTTGCAGAAAAATAAAGTGTTTTTTCAAGGGACCAGCATTAAACACCCCACACTCGGCTGTGCCTCCTCTCCAGGACTAACACAGGTACCAGCACCAGCTTAACCAGCCCATGGAGTAAAAGTCAGTTTAGGGAAAGGTGGAATGCCCTGGAGAAACTGAACCCAAGGAGATGAGTTCATCTTTGAGAAGGCCATGCCCCCTTAATTAACACAAATAAAATATTATAATTAGTCACTAAAAGTACCAGCTGCTCCACTAACCAGCCAATGCTATTTACTGAGCAAGCTGTAGCTTAGAACAATTAGTTAAATCCTAGTTAACCACTGTAATTAGTTATTTATAGCACTCAGGCCCAGCACTGCAGTTGTCCCGCTAATCACCATATATCACAAGAATTGAAATTCAAAATACTTGTTAGCAGAAATTATTAGAAATAATTATCGATACCTATTTCTGTGTGTTACAACTGGACATCTATAGCACTGAGGGTACAGAATTCTAACTAGTCCTGCAAATTAACACATCTAACAATAATCAATTGTGATTATAATGCAGCATTAATTACTAATAGTTACTATTTAAACTCTCATTAACGTGTATGTTAATGTTATGTGTAGTTATTAGAACCAATCACCACACCAATTGTCTGATGCCTTTTTACCACACCCTGACATAATTTTTAATACTAAAAACTGTTAAAATGTTGTTATTCTTAGTCAAGACTCATTACCATATAGCCCAAATTAATACTAATTAGTTTGAATCTAGTACTACGAGTGATTTTTGAACACCCTATTATATTAGCTATTCTAATATAGAACACTAATATAATTCATTACACTAGTTATTCTAACAGGGAACTGTTATTATTTCCTAGTTACTATTATTGTTGGAGAGGGAAACTGGAGAAAAAATATGCTTATTTCTGGGCTATATTTCATTTTTTAAAGTGACATTCTTAGAGCTGTTTTAGTGCCCTCCCAGCAATAAAATGATTTATCAGCCCCCTCTGACATATCGAGGTTGTATTTCCTTCCTATACAGAGTTTCCAAGGATGTCAAATAAAACCATGTATAGTACAGAGTGTTGGTAAGGAGCTGATTAAAATATTTTAAAAAAATGGCTTTATACAGCCATTTCAATATGCAGAAACACCTCCTGAGAGGGAAACAGGAATCCTGCCATTGCCCTCCCAGAATTCCAGCAGAGGAATGGCCTCACCTGTAGTGGGGAGGGGGCAGCTGCTGGATGACATCGTGGATCTTCACCAGCCTCTCCTCATCCGTGGCAGCAGAAACAGCATCCTGGAATGAGGCGGGGAGGGAATTAGCTGGAAATAAAGCCACAAACCTGCACCTTGCACCACATGGCCACCCCTGCAGCAGTGACGTTGGATCTCTTGGGTGAGGGGGTCTGCCTCGGGGACAGAGCAGCACACGGGTCACGTGAGAGGGACCAAGTCAGTCGTGCCCTGGGACACTCCACAGGTCAGGTCCTTGCAGAGGCTGTGCAGCTCCAAGCACTGTTGGCTTCTAATCTCACTCCTGTTCGAGAGACCACTGGGGAATGGCAACCAGCAGGGAATTCCTGGTTGGTGGCTTCCAGTGGCATCCCTCTGGGGACGTGCAATGAACACACTGTGGCACAGGGGACAAAGGGAGTGACCTAAAGGGGAGCAGAAAAGGCACCTCGGGCTCCCTGCAGCCTCCTGCACTGCCTTCTGCAGTGGCAGGGTGGGAATCTGGTGCGTGGGCAGCACAGCCCGGTCGCTGCCAGGCGGGTGGTTTTGGAGATGTGCTCTCCACATCGTCCTGAAAGCCCCAAATCAAGCCAAAGCAGATGGGAAGGAGTGTGGGAGGCAGGTTTGTCTTGCTGTGGGTGCCCTCGGTGTTCCCCTGCTCTGCCTGCAGTCCCACCGGGGTGGAAGAGGCTCCCACGTGCCCCTGCACTCACCGAGAACTTCTCGTAGAGCTGGTAGGTGAGCAGGGGGTTGGGGAGCTCACGGAAGTACAGCTTGCACAGGGAGCCCACGCAGTGGATGTCCTGGATGTAAATGTCCTTGGTCAGGTCGGGAATCTGCTCCGAGTCGAACTCGTGGCTGCAAGTGAGAAAAGGACAGAGGGGGTTGAGGAGGGGCAATGGAATCGACCCCAGCACAAGTTACAGTCAAGCAAAGCAAGGGTTTCCTGATTTACAGGAAAGAATAAATCCTTAGTCACCAAAGCCACGTGACCCACAGCTCTGGGGTTGCTACAGGGGATTTTTCCAAAAATCACGCTTCTTTTTTTTTTCTCCAATAAGGCATTTTCAGTCAGTTTTACAACCAGTTGGCTGCAATCCCTTTTCCTGCATCAGGGCTTTTCACAAAGGCTTCAGAGAAAGCCTCGCAGGACCACGAGGACAACCCGTGTAAGCCCCAAGGGTCTGATGGGAGCTGCTGGCCCTCTGCAGTTCACAGGCCAGGGAAGTGCAGGGATAAAGCAGTGCCAGGGGCAGTGGCTGAGCATGAAAACCAGTGTGTGCAGAACTCCTGGGGCACAGACTGCTGAGGTGAGCCTGCCCCTGCCACAGTGGGAGGAGAGCCAGGAACCACAGGAAGAAAATCCCTGAACACTCCCTTGGTTTTCAGAGAGAGGGAAAAAAAAAAAAAACCAAAATCACAAACATTTATGAAATAAAAAGCTGAGCTCAGAAGGCCAAAGGCTGGAATAAGTGCTGTTTTAAATCAGGCCAGATGTGCAGGGATGAGGGTGGTGACGGGGGAACACGGCTGGTCCTGCTGGATCCTGAGGTCCCTCCGAGGATCTTTGGGATCAGAAGGGCTGATCCTGCCTGCACTGCACCCACAGCTGTGTCTGGGCTTGGGGACAACACCCCTGGTCTCTGCTCCATCCAAACCAGGCAGTTTGGAGCCCAGAGGCAACACAAAACCTGAGCAGAGCCCCAGCACTGAGCCAGGGCACCAGGGCTGGTTGTAGCTGATCCCTCCCAGGGTCAGGACCAGCTCCTTCCATCCCCACACATGGACACAGCCATTTACACTCTCTCAGAGGGTGGACAGTCCACCCCTGCTCCCCACCCCAAAGGCAGCACAGAAGGAAAGGAAGGCTCCTGTTTTCCCCCACGGATGGGCATCCTGTGGCCACAGCCCTTGGGGTTCTGCACACAACCATTTCCAGAGGCACCTTCTCACTCACCCCTTCCTCATACCTGGGAGAGAAACTCCTTCCCTGTTCATTCCCAGAGAACAGCTCAGAAAGGAGAGCAGGGACACTCAAATCCTCTGCCCATATCCTGCCCTACTCCACTGTATTTTCCTGGGAATAAATGTCCCACCATGAATACTCAGACCTGTGAGTATGAAGTGAAGAGAGAGAATTCCTACTACACCCAGCCCTTCTCCTCTCTGCTGTTTCAAGAACTACACATTATTTCTTCTGACCCTAAAGGAAGACTCTGTTAGTAGAAGAACACAACTCCACGTCTCCCAAAAAGGGCCAGGATTCAGGGAAAACACCCCAAATCAACACTGGCTCTGCTTGTCCCCCTGTCACATAAAGGCAGCTCCCACCCTGCTGAAGATCCAGCCCCTGTCCCATGGAAATCTCCCATGTGGAATCGATTCTCCAGCTTTCTCTCCAACCAAAAAGCCTTTCAAATCCAGGAGATCCAACTGTTCTATGTGAAGCCTAAGCACAGGGATTCATCTGCAAGGACACTGCAGCTCCAGCTTTGAAATGAGCCTAATGCCCTGTTTACACAGCTGGGAACTAAAGCAACACAGCGAGCCCTGCATTAATCAAACACAGAAAATCTGCACTGACTTAGGTGGACAGGGACAGTGTCAATAAGACACGCCATGTACTCCCTCCCTTTTGTCTTTGGAACGTCTCAGAAACCTGGAAAACAGGCTGGCACTTCATTCTCTGCACTACAGCAGGGAATGATGTCATTTAAGTCCTGGAAAACCATTTCTAAAGCACCTTCGATACACAATGAAGGAGAAAATGGTCTTGGCAACACAAAAGGGAAAAATGGACTGAGGCAGAGATTAGGATGGTCCAGCACAAGTCAGAATGGGGAGTTAAATGGATGTGACTGAACCAAAGGCAAAGGTTTTATTCAGCCAGGACTGCTGTGGGCCACAGTTCCAGTGGCAGCCTTTGGATCCTGCCTGAAAACCCTTGGGAGCAGATTTTTAAAATGGGACTTGCTGCAACGAGAAACAGGATTAATCTGAAGCAGAATAAACCCATCCACCCGGGGGGTTGTACAGTCACTGTCCCAGCTCAAACCTACCCACCGAGCTGGGGAATAGCAGGTTCAGAAAGGATATTCTGCACATGCCAAACACCCCCGTGTGCCTCTGGCAGGCCCAGGATCAGCGCTGGAATTACTCACATCCCACTTGGCACTCACTCTCAGTCCCTCCACAGCAGAACATTCCACTCCAAATGGCAGCAGGAAAAACAGCCTCACAAAGGGACAAGGAGAGTTCACTGCGACTACAACAGCTCCTGACCTGGAGGACACACACCTGCCCTCTGCCTGCACAGCACCCAAGGGTCAGCCACGTCTCCTCTGCACATTCCCAATGAACTGCTAACGGGCCAGGACTCCAAAAACAGCCAGCAAGGAAAAACATCAGCTGCTCCAAAGGACTCCAGGAGGGAGGAGGAACAGCAATGAAACAGGACAGCACAGTGACGCCGTGATCCTGGGAATTCATCCTGAAGGAAAGCTTCCTGCAGAGCCAACGTGGCCCTGGGAGCCCAGCCTGTGCCCTGCCCGTGCCCACTGGTGCCACAGCCAGCCCTTACCGCAGCTTCTGGATGTTGGAAGCGATGCCGGAGAGCCGGTAAATGCCATCGACGATGCCGTGCTTCTCAATGAACTCCGTGCAGCTCTTGAGCACCTGGGGGACTGAAGGACAACAGCTGGTGAGTTGGGCAGGGTGTAAAGTCCTGTTCAGGCTGTGGGCTTGCCAGGTGCCATAAACTCCCCCCTGGCTGGGCCATGCCTTTAGTCCTCCCTTCGAGACAAAGCCTGTAAGAAATTTCACTTCAGGAGCTGATGTGGAAATGGGTCAGTGGTGTTTATTTGAATAAAGAAATGCCAGGATATGGATCAGGTTGAAAAAAGTCCATTCTGGTCAAGCAGAGACAGCTGACGGGCGCCATCATTATTCCCGTGGTGTTAAATCCCATCCCAGAAGAGCTATAAAATGGAATAAATACTATCTTTCAAACCTGCACAGGATTAATCTATACTGCTTGGTTTCAGCAAATACAAACATCAGGGACGTGCTATGTTTGGCACCACAGCCAGGAGAGTTTTTACATCTGATAATTTCCTCCCCAGTGTGTGCTGGAGCGTGGCTGGACGTGGAGAGCTCCACGATATCCCACACTCCCAGAAAGTGCAGACAGAGCAGGGGGATGACAGGATGGAAAAATCAGCCCAGAGGACATAATTAGGTGTCAGGTTAATATTCCAGCCGCTTCACCAACCGATTCCTTCCAGTTGGCTTCCCAGGCTCACTCACAGCCACTGCTGGAGCTCAGCGGCCAACCCCTGCAGGCTCAAGGAGCAGCAAATCACTTGATTTATAAAAGGGAGATAAAACTGCCCTGAACACACAGAGAAAATCAGGAATGAGCTCTTGTGAGCAGCAGCAAATCCTCCTGGGCACAGCTGGCACCCCTGTGCATCCCTCTGCCAGCCACTTCCCTGGCACAGCTCCTCTGGTGATGTGGGTTTGTCCTTCCACAGGATGCCAGGGCTGCTCCATTTTCCCTGTGACAGATTCCCAACAGGTCACGTGGCAAATCCTCTCAGACCTGGTGGCAAATGCCATCTGCCACTCAGCCCTGCTGTGCTGGATGCTCCAGGTGCCCCCAGCCCATTCCCAGCAGGAACCACAGCTGGAGAGAACTTCAGTGAGATGGTTCCCTGGAAAGCAGCAGGTGTATCCCGGGATAAAGGCAGGTCTGTGCTGGGGCATGGGATGGAATGAACCTGTAAATCCTGTCAATCACACAGGCTCAGCTAGAGCAGATTAGACCCTGGATATTCCAAGACACCAGGACAGAACCAAGGCACTCAGGCTCTGGTGTTACATTCCCAGGCTTTTACAGCATCTCCCATGGTTTTCCAAAGCCAGGTGAGGACTTTGGGGCAAGCAGAGCCCTCGTCCATTCAAAGAGCCTTGGAAACCAAAGGCTGCTTTTCTGGGGGGAAGGAAAACCACCTTCTGCTATCCCTGTGGGTGCAAGGAAATGCCAGAAGGACACCTTGGCACTGCTGGGCTCTGAGCAGGACCACAACTGTTGGCATTTCCAGGTCCCACAGGATTGGGCAAAGCAGTTTTCCCAAGTTTTCAGCTGTTGTGGCAAGATCTGCTAAAGCTGCAAATCCCAAATGGCCTTAATGGTCCATACTGGAACCTCAGCAGTAGTCCCCTTGAAATCAGGAGAACACATTGAAATAAATAAAGAAAGAAGAAATAACTAAATAAATAGGCAATTAAATAAAAAAGTAAATAAATCAAGAAGCAAATTTTAAAAAGCAGCAAATAAATAAATGGTACATTTCCTGCCTGCCCAGTTCCCTCCAGGGAAGGGCAATACTCACATAACCAGCTCTCCTGTTCACCTGCCCACCGTGGGCACAGCTGGAACATCTGCCTGCACTTCCTAATGGAAGGACTGTGTGCAGTGAGCTCTGGGTGTGCCCATCTCATCCCTCTGGAGTTAATCCAGCTGTGCAAACCCCCAGCATGGCAGACCAGCACTTATGGGGCAGCTGAGCTGAGCAGCAACCCGGGGTGATGGTGTGGATCAGGAGAGGAGGGAAGGTGAGGGCTGGAGCACCAACCCACTGCCTGAAGGGCTCCTGTGTCAGGGAAGAGCCTGGGCACAGTTAGAATAATTAGTATATCCTGAAAAAATCCTCGCAGGCTTGTTTCAGGCATTTCCTGATCTGGTTACCAGGACGATGTGTTCTTTAAGCTAAATATACCACGGATATTTTGGGGGAGAAGGGACTGAAATTCAAGAAGGGCTATAAATGTACCTGGGAGCCCTTTGCTGGGGTGGTGACTTCATTTTTCAGATTTCTGAGCAAAGATGACACCTGACAACTGGACGTGTGTTTAACATCCCTCTGCCCTTTGAATCCCACGCCCTTTAGCTAAACACACATTTTTATAGATGAATATCCACACATATGGAGGGAGCAGCACCTGTTTCCTCCCGAGTGAAAAGACAGGATGACAGCACCAGCTAAGACTTCATTTTGTGAATGTCAGGTGTGCCCAGAGCATCACCTGCATCAGCTGTGACTGGGTTTTTTAGTACCTGTCTCCATCTGTTGCATAAATTCCTGCCCTGCTGCAGGTGAACTTCCCAGCACTTGGGATTTTGGCTCCAGGATCCCACCCCACATCCCAGATTTGAGCCAGACAGGTATCACAGTGGGGAACCGAGGGAGATTTCCTCTTCTGGGATGCAGCAGCAACAACACTAAAGCTCTGTTAATGTCAGTTAATTACTGTGGTTTCCTGCAATTACAACAATCAGACTGATGACACACGTGGCTGGGCTGGTGACAGCGCCTGGACCCAGACAGCTTCCACCTTTGGAAAAGGGGCAAGGAGGAAACAGGGAACACTCAGCTCTCCCTCCAGCCCCACCAACCCTCTGCTCAGGGAGCCCAGAACTGGTGCCTGTGCTTATCTAGCCCAGCTCACAGCCCTCTCTCCAGTGCCACGTTCCCAGGCAAGTGACAAAAATGACAGATCCTCAGGGTGCTTTTATTCCTTTTCTGAGCCTTGGGGTCTTCAGCCACCGAAGCCTCCCAGCAGTGAAGTCACTGGCTGAGCTGCAGGTGGCCCAAACCCTCTGCCAGGTGGCCACCCACCTCTTCAGCAGAGCACTGGGCATGGCTCCCATCCCCAAACCACCTCTCCCTCCTTCCCTCCCTCCCTCCCTCCCTTTGCTGTCTCAGGCGGCTCCAGGAAACAAAGTGCAAAAGGCTGGACACGTGGATGCCTCACCCAAGGGGGACTCAGCACATTTCTTCCCCACGGCAGCTCAAGGAACCCGTTGGGCTCATTCCTGAGCATCTCTCAGCTGCTCTGAAAGGTTTATTGCATCTCCAAGGGCTCGTTAACTGGTTAATTCTCTGCCATTAACAGGAAGCAGAAGTTTTATGGGTCTCATTCCGAAGAATCAGGCACATTTCCTTTCCTCTCATCCTGGCTTTATTGTATTCCTTTCTGAATCTTGTGCAAAGTCCCCTCCTTGGGTTTTGGGAGGCTCAGCTCGTGCTTTGTTTTATTTTCTTAGCACATCACTGGAATCAGAACTATTGGTTCAGCCTGGGGCACGAGGGCCTCCCACCAAGCTCTCCTGGGGCATCCTGGTTTTCCCAACACCCAGCAGGGAATGAGCCCCAGCTCTGGGCTGGGTAATGACCCAAAGCACCCAAAATGCTGCCCCTCAGCTGAATTCCACACATACCAAACTCACACAGGGAGCCAAACCTCCAGGAATGTGGAAAACCACCACGCTGCACCACCTGAGCAGGGGGGGGATAACTGTGATGGAGAGCCAGGAGACTTGGGAAGCTGAGTGACAGAAGGTTGTTTGGAGCCACAGGAATGGAAATTGAAACCATCAAATCAAACGTAGGTGTAGCAGCTCACTCTTGGCTGTCCAGGATGGCCCTTGGATCAGCCAGGAAGGACAGGCAGGGCATGAAGCACCCCAGGAACACCCAGCACAACACCAGGGGTGCCACTGCAGCTTGGACGTGCCCATTTCCTGGAATTCTGTGCCCAGCTGAGACTTTGACAACTTCCAGGTGTCTGAAATGAGGCACAGAAATCCCAACTTTCTTGCCACTAACATGGGATTATGTAAAGCCTAACAGGGAACACCCTCACCTGAAGAAATACAGATGCTTTTACGACCAAAATCTTCCTATTTAACTCAATTTTAGAAGCGTTAACGTTGGGAAAGACTTCTAAGATCATCAAGGCAAAAAACTGCCTGAGTATTTTCTTAAAAAAAACCCCACTAAAAGACCTGTAATATTTGTTCCAGGATCCTCATTTCAAACTGCTCCTTTCTGGAGCACTTTCCTCCCCCTCGGAGGGAAGGTCACACGAAGGTGTAAACCAGCACGGGACAGAGGTTAAGAATTTTATTTTTCTTGTTCCCTGCCACCCAGCTTTTCCCCTGCACGTGTCACTTCACAGGCACACAGACCCCACCAGCCCCTGCACGCTCAGAAGAACATCAAACCTCAGAGGATTCTCTTCTCAGGGGTGTTGCCTCACTCCTAAATCCCTGCCCTTCTGTTTGACCACCAGGAACAAGACAGAAATACAAGACCAATTCCTTTGAGATGGTCAGGGTGTTCTAGGTCAGGTTGGACAGGGCTTGGAGCAACCTGGGCTAGTAGAAGGTGCCCCTGCCCAGGGCAGGGCAGAGGGTGGAATGAGACAAGTTTTGAGTTCCCTTCCAACCCAAACCAGTCTTTGATTCCACGATTCTTCAATTCTCTGCCCCTTATGTCCAAGAACTGACCCACATTAAAGTTATTCCCACCGCTGATGAGTCGTGTAAAATCCAAGCCCCATTTCCTGGTCACACACAGAGATTTCACCTGGACTTTGGCACTTGGGGACGTGCTGGAGGAGGGAGTTGTGACCCAGGGGCTGGACCCAGGAGCAGATGCACGCACAGCTGGAATCAGCACCGGACTCTGCTTTTCCAGCCTGGACTTCTCTTTTATGGCAGCTGAGCCAGGACTGCGTGTGAAAGCAAAGTGCAAAGTTCAAGCCTGAACAACATAAATACTGGGTTGCATCAGGCAGGGTCAGGGCCTGGGGGATCCACAGCATTCCTGTGTGTTTGGAATTTCGGGGCTCCAGGGGGAACTCACTGCACTTCCAGCAACTGCTGCAGATGTGGCACAGCAAATCCTGCGCCCACCCAGCCCCCCGGGGTTGGCTTTTATTGCTTTTAATACAAAATATCACAGAATCGTTAAGGCTGGAAAAGCATTCCAAGACCATCCAATCCAACTGCTTCCCAAGGCCACCTCTAACCATGTCCCCAAGTGCCACATCCACACAGGGATGGGGACTCCACCACACCCTGGGCAGCCTGACCAGTCCCAATGCTTGACAAGCCCTTCAGGGAAGTAATTTTCCTAATATCTAGCAAGATACTACACTCACACTGGTCCTGTGTGCTGGGGTTTTTTATTCACCTCAATTACACAACTGGCTGGGGGAAAAGTCCTCCCCTCTATGAGCAGCAGGAGAAGAGCACGAGCAGTTCCTGTGCTGACTGTGACATTTCTCCTCGTGCTTGTTTCCCCCTGCAGCTGCAGCAGTTTCGAAATGCACATTAATTTTCAACTCCCCGCTGTCCTCTGGGTCACTCAGGCACAAAGAATTCTCTCCTCGCAGCTGCAGGGCAGGGGCAGAGGGAAGGGGAGAGGGAAACTGTCTCTTTTGAAGCAGCACGGGCTCGTGCTCCCTGCTCAGCAACCCCTTCCTGCAGGGATGTCCCTCAAGCAAGGAATTCTCCACGGGGGCTCCATGTCCACCTCTGCATTGCTGACCCTGTCCCCAATAACCTCAGGCTCCAGCCATTCAGGGGGCAGATGGTGAAGTAAAACCAGTGCCAGTTGTGGTTGGAAACGCGCCCAAAAAGAGCTCCAACCTCTTGGCCTTGCGAAGTCTCCACTTGTGGTGGGTTGGTGCAGCATCTGCAGGAAGGGGAACGTTCTCAGCCAGATCCTCCTTGGCCATCACACGAGGTTGGGGGTGCAGAGCCACCACCACCCACCCCCAAAGGGACACTGGGGCACCCAAAACCATCCACGTGCAATTCCAGGGAATTCGGTGCCGCTCGGTTTCCAAACCACTCGGAACGTTTGGATTTGGGATGCAAACCCCACCCAGGAACACAACAAACAGAGGGAAAACACACAGGGCAGCTGGCTTAACTCCTGCACGCATTCCCGACCGGATCTCAAATGCCAATCTGTGCCAACACTGGAATAAAATACTCCTGGATATTCGTATCACGCTCCTGATCTCCCCAGTACCTCGTGGGGATTGGGAATTTACCTTGTGGCACCTGGAGGGCAGGTCTGGGTTATTAGTTTGATTTTACAAGCCTGGAGATGGAATGGGAGATAACAAACCATGGAGATAACAAACCATGGAGATAACAAACCACGGAGATAACAAACCATGGAGATAACAAACCATGGAGATAACAAACCAAAATGGGAGTTCCCCAAGGCTCTGAGCTCCCAACTCACCTGCCAGAGCTCTGATGGATTTTGGATAAAAAATGACCATAAATCTGGAAATACCCCAAGAAGGCTGGTTCTGGCACATCTGAGGCTGCCTGGCTTCAGTGTGTCACCACTCTCCTAAAAAAAGGGACAGCCAGGACAGCAGGAGGGAGGGAAGGGGATGGCTCGTACCTGTGAGCTCAAAGAGGCTGCCAAGCCACAACTGCATAACATAAACCAATATATATATATAAATACTACTAAGAGAGGCAGAACAGGGAGATTCCCAGTTTCCTCAATACCTGCATTAGATGGGCTTGTCAGGAAACATGGGATACACCCCTGATTTGTGAGCTGCAGCCTCACATGATGATTATCTATCTATCTATCTATCTATCTATCTATCTATCTATCTATCTATCTATCTATCTATCTATCTATCTATCTATCTATAAAAATATGTACATATATGAAGACAGACAAAGCCCAGATATCCAGGAGAGCATTACAAAAATTCCTGGATGAGGAAGGATGCATTAATTTTCCTGCTGTGCCAATGCTGAAGTCAGGATCCACAAGGTGATGCAGCCTCCAGACATTCCCATCTGCTGGGATAACAGCTCCATGCCCAAGAGTAAAAATGAATCCCACTTTAAAGGACTTGCCAAAGTCACACAAGAAATGTCTCAGCAGAAAAGAGAATTGCAAACAGACCCTTCAAAACTCTGATTTATGTCCTAATCACGAACTCCTTTAGGCACAGAAATGCTTAAAAATAGAAGACAAAAGGAAAAACAGGATAGCAGGATGCCAGAGCTGAACCTACTTGGTGGTTTGAAACTTTTCAGTTCACATTCAAACTTGTCCCTTTGGATCCTCTGGAAACCCCCCACTGGAAGCACAAAACTGGCCCGAGGGTTCATCCACAGAGGGAACAATCCAACACAGACTTCAGCCCCATCCACAGCCAGCATTCCCCTGGGGCCAATTCCAACACCTTGAGGGAGATGCCACAGGTCACTGCAATGTCCCCTTGTCCAGGAACAAGGAGCTGTTGCTTGAGCAAAGCCATGGTGGGTGCCAGCACTCAGGTCCTAACAATTCCAGATGGGAAGTGCAGGCCAGGCTGCTGTGCTGCCCTGGAGCTCTGCTATGGGGACAGGTGAAAACTGAGGATGTGGTTCCCAGGGAAGCTCTGCACATGCTGGAAAGTCTCTCTGAAGTGACAAGGACATCACCTGGGCCTTCAGTACACGGACTCCCAGGATGGTTTGGGTTGGAAGTGACATTTAGGACCATCCAGTGCCACCCTCTGCCATGGGCAGGGACACCCTTCCACCAGCCCAGGTTGCTCCAACCTGGCCTTGGATCCTTCCAGGGATGGGGCAGCCACAGCTTCTCTGCCCAACCTGTGCCAGGGCCTGCCCACCCTCACAGGGAAGAATTCCATCCCAATATTCCATCTATCCCTGCCCTCTGGCACTGGGAAGTCATTCCCCCTCATCTTATCACCATAAATTGGATGTCAGTGTTTACAGTTACTGATAGTATTTAAAGAATGGAAGGAGGAAAAGCCACGATTTTGTAAATATTTAGAACTTTTTGTTCTATTTCATTCTCCAGCAGTAACAGGGAGAGGAAACTGGTTACATTGACCCTCTCAGAGTTAAAAGAAAACATCAAGCAAAACTGAAATTCCTAAATATGTAAGACTCAGCTGTCCTGAATTCCAAATCAGGGCTTCCTTCACGGATGGCAAAGATCCAAAGCCAGACAGGCAGACTTTTATTACAATGAAAATGATCAGCTGGTAAAAGGGACTCCTCACATTAACACCAGGGACCAGTGGGATGACATTCAGATCCTGCCAAGGCACTGCCAAGATCTCATTCCTTGTCCTGGTTGAGTGTTCTCCCTACACCCCAATCTGCCATAATTAACAGCAGAGGCAGCCAGGGCACGGCTCCAACACCAGAGGCCCCCCCAAAAAGTCCTGGTGGCAGCAGAAACCCCCAGGTGCTACGACAGAGTTCCTCTGAAGAGCATCATAACCAGCACAAAGGAATAAATCCATCCCCAGTGCCCAGTGAATAACGGGATGGGGATGCCCAGCCTGCTACAACAAGTTCTGAAAGGGCTCAGCTGCCATTTTAATTTTAATTTAATCCCACCCAACCTGCCCAAATTACTGGTGAATAAATTTGGGGAACAGGAAGGACAGGGAGCAAGATTAGGTGTGTTAATGAACTTTGATAGGTAGTTCTGTCTTCAGCAACAAGTCAACCCCTCTTCCTGTTGCCTACAGATCACTGGCGTTGTATAATCACAAAAATGAGGCACAGCTCCTTCACTGGGGGGAAACTTGTCAATTGAAAATGACATTTCTAAATTTAGCTTTCCCAGTGACGGAAGGCGGCAATGCATCAATGTGACAAACACACAAAGAGGCACAAAAAATGCCATTTAATGCGGATCCAGCTGGGCTGTGCTGATGGGTTATCTCTGGAGGGGAACACTCCACACCACTGCACTGGGGCACACCAGGGTTAAGCCTGTGCTCAGTCTGACTGCTGAGAGGGAAAGGGTCATTCCCAACAAATGCCAGCAGACAGGAGCACTTCTGGCACAGGAGAACAGCTGGGATTTTACTCCCCATCCTCTGCAGCCCAAGCAATCCCAGCACATTATTCCCAGCAGCACTGGAATAAGAAGTCTATGGTGCAGTAACCCCTCCTGTGCCGCAGCCCACGAGTCCCTCCCTCCCAAAAAGGGGATCGTGGCTTTTCCCTGGGGTTGCTGATCCACCCCATGGAGCAGAACGGCCCTGGACCTGCAGCTCCATCCTCCACAACCCTGTGACCTCCACCAGGGACCCTTGGGAAGGTGCCCAGCTCCCCAGCTGCTGCTGCCACCCTTGGGGCCGTGCGGAGCTCCCCGTGGAGACATCCCAAGGCACCAACTCAGGACACGCTGCAGATGCTGCAATGCAGGACACGCTGCAGATGCTGCAATGCAGGACACGCTGCAGATGCTGCAATGCTGCACTGGAGCAGCTCCCACACCCACGACACACTGCAGATGCTGCAATGCAGCACTGGAGCAGCTCCCACACCCACACACACCAGATGCTGCAATGCAGGACACGCTGCAGATGCTGCAATGCAGGACACACTGCAGATGCTGCAATGCAGCACTGGAGCAGCTCCCACACCCAGCACACACTGCAGATGCTGCAATGCAGCACTGGAGCAGCTCCCACACCCAGCACATGCTGCAGATGCTGCAATGCAGCACTGGAGCAGCTCCCACACCCAGCACATGCTGCAGATGCTGCAATGCAGCACTGGAGCAGCTCCCACACCCAGCACATGCTGCAGATGCTGCAATGCAGCACTGGAGCAGCTCCCACACCCAGCACATGCTGCAGATGCTGCAATGCAGCACTGGAGCAGCTCCCACACCCAGCACATGCTGCAGATGCTGCAATGCAGCACTGGAGCAGCTCCCACACCCAGCACATGCTGCAGATGCTGCAATGCAGCACTGGAGCAGCTCCCACACCCAGCACATGCTGCAGATGCTGCAATGCAGCACTGGAGCAGCTCCCACACCCAGCACATGCTGCAGATGCTGCAATGCAGCACTGGAGCAGCTCCCACACCCAGCACATGCTGCAGATGCTGCAATGCAGCACTGGAGCAGCTCCCACACCCAGCACATGCTGCAGATGCTGCAATGCAGCACTGGAGCAGCTCCCACACCCAGCACATGCTGCAGATGCTGCAATGCAGCACTGGAGCAGCTCCCACACCCAGCACATGCTGCAGATGCTGCAATGCAGGACACACTGCAGATGCTGCAATGCTGCACTGGAGCAGCTCCCACACCCAGGACATGGTGCAGATGCTGCAATGCAGGACATGGTGCAGATGCTGCAATGCAGGACACACTGCAGATGCTGCAATGCTGCACTGGAGCAGCTCCCACACCCAGCAAACATCCCCTGCAAGCACCATCCTCCTGACTGGGGCCGAGCTAAATGGTTTCCTTCATGAGAAAATTCGGGGGGATAAAAGAATCTCTGCCTACAAAGGCAACAGAGATTGGGGAGAATTTGCTGCACCTCACAGTTCCATAAAACTGACAGAAGCCAAGGTATGGCCTGGAGTTGTGTCAGGGCAGGCTCAGGTGGGATCTCAGGACAAGGTTGTTCCCCCAGAGGGTGGTCGGGCACTGCCCAGGCTCCCCAGGGCAGTGGGCACAGCCCCAAGGCTGCCAGAGCTCCAGCAGGGTTTGGATGATCCTCTCAGGATTGTTGGGGTGTCTGTGCAGGGATGATCCTTGTGGGTCCCTTCCAGCTCAGGACAGTCTGTGATTCTGTGCAACCAAACCAGCATGGGAGGTGTGAACAGCTCCAAACCAACCGGGAGCACCTCGGAGGGTGAGGAAGAACCAGCTACTCCCTCCTGGGCTTGGGTTGCTTCCAACTGGCTCTGCCCTGGCAGGGAAGGATCCAACCCCAGCAGCAGCCAAGGCATGAGTAAGGTCTGGGATGGGGTGCAGACTGGAGAAACGTTGTGCAAACCAACGTGCTTGAAGGGAGCATCACCACAGGCTTTGCCAGATTTAGACCCAAGCGAGGAGTTCAAAATCCCTCTTATCAAAAACCGGTTTTACCCCTGCAGGGCCCAGCCCATCGTGCAGTCTGACATGTGACAGCAGAGGAACCACAAGCACTGCTGATACTTTCACCTGGAGCACTGTGGCTCTTAATTCTCACTTTCCCAAGCAGCTCAAAACACAGATGATTTTGAAAAACCATCCTGTGATCTGCCCACGACTCAGAACTTCACCTGAGGGGCAGGACAGGGATGCTTCCTGCCCCTCTCTGCCCTCCAAGGGCCTTTGGGACAGGACTGCTGGCACCACGTGGAGGTGGAACCCCATCCCTGCTCGGAGAGCTGAGAGTGTCAGCACCACACAAACTGGAATGAAACAACAAACACACCAAACCCAAGCCCCAGGACACTGCCCAGTGATCACCTCCAGCCCCACCATGGATCACCAGGCACACAGGAGGATGTGATGGTGCACTACCCATCCCTCACGCTGCTATTGGAACCAAATCCTCACCTCCCTCCCTGTTCCTGCTCAGATCCACACAGGACAACCAGGCAAATGGCCAACCACATCCTCTCCGACCAGGAAAGGCAGCAGCAACACCAGCCTGTTGCTGCACCCATCCCACCTCATCCAGACACCCTGCCCTGAGGAGAACCTCTGGATGACATCCCAAAGTGCAGCAGCTGCAAGTTCTGCCATGCCAGCCCGAGAGGCACCTGCCAGCAGGGACAGCGCTGGCCTCATCCCAAAAACTCACCCAAACTACATCCCAAAAACTCACCCAAACTACATCCCAAAAACTCACCCAAACTACATCCCAAAAACTCACCCAAACCTCATCCCAAAAACTCACCCAAACCACCACACAGAGTCAGGGCTCGGTGTGTGCTCAACGTGACGTTTTGCAGGAGGGGACCCTGCTCAGGAACAGCAAAGCAGGTCACTTTTCTGCATCACCTTCCCCCTCTGTGCAGCTCCTGCCTGTTTATTCTCCTTCCCAAGGAGGCTGCACAAGGAGCAAGGACCTGCTGAGCCCTCAGAAAGACACGGTACTGCAGGAGGTGGAACATCTCCTCTGTGACTCTGAGCCGGCTGCCCCAGCAGAGGCTTTATTACAAAAATGTCACACCTCGTGCAGCTCTTGTCCCTTTTCCTTTCATTCTCTCCTTCCACTCTGCTTCTCCCTCACCATTTCCCACCTGAGAGAAGAGCAAAGCCACAGAAATTCATGGCTGCAAAACTGGGGCTGCTCACATTTTACAGCACGTTTTTGAGAATTTAGGCTTTGTCAGCTTCCTGAAGCTGATAATTAATAAAATTCTTAATGTGACTCCAGTTTGGTTGGATGTGAGCATGTGTCACTCATTGCAGTCACTGGGCATGGTGTTATTTGCTTCTTCAGTCCTGCTAAATGTTTTTTGGATATTGGACATTCACCTATCAAAACTAGAACTCACTTAAACAAATCAATGAATATGTTGGGTTCTTTTTGTTCTGCACTCAGCTGTTGTAGGCTGTGATCCCAAAGCATCACCGGCAGGTACCACACACAGGCTTCAGCCACAACGTGCTCCTGGAAAAACATTTGTTCTGGTTATGCTCTAATTCCCCTCAGAGTCTCCTGTGACACCTTCCAGCAGGTCAGCACAGGCTCCAGGACTGCTGGGAAGGAGGGGATCTTCAAATGCTGTGCCTGCACAGAGCTCCATCCCTAGGGAACCCAGAAACGTCTCCACAGAACCCATCCCGGGGATTACATCACTTGGAATACAGGGCAGGAGCTGAATCACCCAGAAAACAACCACCCTGGCTGGCAACACTCACACGGGACCTGCTTCACTCCAGGGACTTAGGAAAGAGTTATTAAACCAAGGGGAAGCAGCTGGTGACTTCAGTGAGGGGACCTCATTAGCACGGCTCAGGAGAGTCACCCCGTCGTGTGTGTGACAGTGGGCAGTGACCAGGGCAAGGACAGACAGAGACACTGGCAAAGAGGAGTCAGGACAGGGTGGTTCAGCTCAGGCTGTGTCTCTGAAGGCTGAACACAACACCCTTCAAGCCAAGGGAAGAGAGGGCAGGGCAAAGCTCCAGCGGGGGCTGACTCGTGCCTAAGGAAAGCAGACAGGGCTGGGGATGAAGGAGAACTCTGCCCTCGCCATGGATGAGCTCACTGCTGGCCTGGCCCCTGCCCACCGGGACTGCTCCCACAGCAGGAACTCAAACCCAGTCCCAGAGCCCCCCGGGCTGTGAATTACCCCCTCCTGCTGCAGCTCTGACATGGCTTACACCCTGCTCCTGTCTCCAAACCAGCCACTTTCTGGCTCTCTGATGCTTTCCAAGCCCCAGCAGTTCAGATCTCTGCTGGTTCCAATTAACAGGCCTTGCCACAGCCCCAATTCCACAAGAACAAGCTCATATTATTCACCAACTGGTAGTAAAACACTTTATGTGAGGCGAGGGAGTGCTGTTACCAACCAAACCCCGTGGAAAAAGGGCATGGAATGGCTCCCTGCCCTTTGCCAGCTCTTTTCCAAAAGGCACTTGGATGACCAAGGAGTCTGAAGCACCAACACATGCCATCACTTCAAAAGCTGGGAGCCCTTGGATGAGCAACTCTGACACAAGAGCTGCTGCAAACCCTCTGCAAGGAGCAGAACCAGCACACAGATGGTGCTGACACAGCCAGACAGTGGGGCTGCTTCCATCCCTGATTTCCTGATGGCTTTAAATCCCAGACAAACCCACAGCTGCTCCATCCTGCTTTGCTGAACACCCCTCAGCGTGGGCTGTAATGGAACCACCTTGGCTGGTGACCTGTGGCAGCACCCGAGTCTCTGTGACAGCACCCAAGGGCTCTGTTTGCCCCCTGGCACCTCCAGGTACTCCCTTGGCACAGCCTGGGCTGGACATGGCCCAGAGAGGGCAAGAAAGAGCAACTGGAACCAAAGTTCATCCTAGGAAGAACAATTGTGTCACGTTTTCTTGGAAGGGAGAGCTCTTCTCCTCTGCCTCCCTGATGGGGAGGTGGAAGGGACAGAGAAGGGCTACAGAAATCTCACCCCAACAAACAGAGAGAAAAGTAACCTGGCATGAAAAATAATACCCAGTTAATTCCTGTGAAATCAAGGAAAAAAGGCAGGAAAGGACTTACACTGCAAACAGTGCTACAGTCGTATAAAGGTAGTGAGTTAGAGAAATGTAGGCATTTAACACACCAATTAATCACTGACACTGACATATAAACAAAGCCTGCTTGCCTGGATTAAAAAAAATAATTATTTGAAGACTTCAAGAGGTTGAAAGCTCCCCTTCACCACCCACACTGAGCCACGACGCTTCCCACGTCAGATGTTTGCTCCTCAGCACCCCGAGTTCCCCTTTCAGCCCCCGATTTTTGTCACCCTGTCCTCCCCCAGCCCTCTGGGGCCACAATGGCCCTGCCACCACCCTCCCATGGGAGCAGGAGCTCTGCAGCACGAGCGTTTCTCACCATCATGGCCAGAGTTGAGCAGGTGCTCCCCCAGGTCGCAGCCAAACACCCTCTCCTTGAGGATCCCCCTCTGTTTCAGCTTCTGTTTCGTTGGGCGTGACTTCATGAATGTCCGCAGGAAGGTGATGAGCTTCCCGTGCTTCTTGGACACTGCACAGCAAAAGAGAACAACCACTTCAGTTCCCACCCGGCCACCTCAGGAGCATTAATGGCAATTATTCACAGGAATGCATTTCCCAAGGGTCAATCCCAAACAGAGACTTGGCTGCTGTTCTAATCCTTGGTCAGTGCACAACGAACAGGAGTCGGCTGAAGAATTAGCACAAAGACACCTTTATCTGCAGGGCAGCTTCAGGGAGGAGCTGCCTGGGATGGTGGGCAGCTCCCAGGAGCTGGAATTCCCATCTCGGGAAAAGGAACAAGGCCAAACCAGCAAAGCTGGTAATCTCCAGTGCAAACACAGCCTGCAATCCACCCTCGGGAACAAATGATTTGTTACTGGCTCACATTCTAGCAGTGAAAGGCACCTCCAGAACACAGGGATGAGTAACCAGCTCTGAGGTCACAGGCTGTCTGCAGCTCTCCCAGTGCTGTACCTGCCCTTCCAGCACCCCTGGGCTCCCACTGACCCTCCCTGAGGCTCCTCAAGCCAGCACAGAACACAAACACAGAGTCACACAACCACTGAGGTTGGAAAAGACCCCCAAGACCACAGAGCCCAACCTCTGACCAAACACCACCTTGTCCCCCAGCCCAGAGCCTCGAGTGCCACATCCAGCTATTCCTTGGACACCTCCAGGGGTGGGGACTCCAAACCTCCATGGGCAGCCCTCGTATTATTTAATAGTTAAGTAAGGCAGCTGATGGAAGAGAGAGACCAAATTTATCCCCTCCAGAATGAACACAAGAACCTACAAAGAGAGGAGGACGTGGCTCAGGAGCCCTCCCTCCACACCTCCTGCTGGTCCCTCTGCCAAAACCATCCGGCCCTGCTATGGAGTTAATTCCCAGGGGAAGGAGAAGGAGACTCGGGCAGGGCAGCAGTGGGTGACACAAACAACCTGGGGAGCAGGGGCTGGGCTCAGGTGGAATGGGAGCAGAACAATGCCCTGGAATGTCAACTGCCCTTCCAGAGGCCCCTCTGGAAGGGACAGGGCTCCAGCCTCCGGGACAAAAGTGCCATTGTGTACATGATTTAAAGGCACTTCAACTTCAACGGAAGAGCTCTATTGAAGAGAACAAACCTCTGGGTATAACGGAAGCCTTTACAGCCCAGGAAGTTGTAAAGGCTCCTGCAGCACCAGCAATCCCAGTCCCCTGCTCCTCCCTCCCATCGCAGGCAGGGAAGACAACCAGCCACATATTCCACCTGCACTAAACCCAACTGCCATCAAATGTCAGCAGTGAGGAGCCCTGGGGACAAAGGGCCACCCCTTCAGGGTCAGTGTGACATCCAGGGAGCAGCTCTGGACCTGGGACTTGGCAGAGCAGAGAAACAGGGATGGCTGGAGCAATGGCTCACCCAGGATATCCTTCAGCCAGGGACACCAACAGGGATGGCTGGAGCAATGGCTCACCCAGGATATCCTTCAGCCAGGGACACCAACAGGGATGGATGGATGGAGCAATGGCTCACCCAGGATATCCTTCAGCCAGGGACACCAAGAGGGATGGATGGCTGGAGCAATGGCTCACCCAGGATATCCTTCAGCCAGGGACACCAACAGGGATGGATGGCTGGAGCAATGGCTCACCCAGGATACCCTTCAGCCAGGGACACCAACAGGGATGGCTGGAGCAATGGCTCACCCAGGATACCCTTCAGCCAGGGAACACCTTGTCCCATGTGAAGTTTCATCCCTTCCCACAGCTGAGTATTTTTCCCGTCTATTTTACCATGTATTGATGCAGTCCCTCTATTTATATGCATAATAAACCTGATTTCACTTAACACATGTGAGTAGAGCAAACTTCTCCCTCTGCACAAAGCCCCCTTTAGCAGAGTGACACCACCCCGATCCCCCAGCACCATCTGAACCCCTGGAACCCTAAAACCTCCCCCAAACCTGCTGCATCCTCTGCAGTCAACTCCAAATCATTTAACAAACACAGAAGCATCGAGCATGACAAACTGTGGCTGTGGGGGCTTCAATTAAAGGAGTGTTTGCAGCTTGATGGGGTTTTTTAATTACACACAATAAAGGAACAGATTGTGCTGACGTGCCAAACAAAGTCAGGATGGGGTTTGGTTGTATCCATCATCACAGGAGAGTGAGGGCTCATTTATCATCTCCTGTCAGCCCAGCTCCAGGATAAATGGAGACAGTCTCATCCTGACTTGTGTGGAATTCCAGAGGCTGGCACCCTCAGGCTGCTGTGGGAACAGCTGGAGGTGAAAGACCTGAGACAGATGGTTTTACAACAGGCAAACAGACAAATAAAGCACTTACTAACCCCAAAACCCAATTATTAATGTGTGTGCTCATTTGAATCATTTCACACACTGTACACAATTCTCCATGAAGCACCTTATGAAAAATGAGCCCATCAGAGAATGGATTTTAAATGGAGTAAAGTACATCCAATTCCAGTCCTACAGAAATTCTATTACTGACGCTGGTGACCAGCTCAGCAAGTGACTTCTGGATGTCACCTGAGGCACTAAACCAGAAAAAGGTGCAATGGATGCACTTCCATGATTCAAAGACATACTGTTTGGCTTGGAATTGATGCTTGACTTCACTGCCCAGAAAAGTGACCCAAGTTTTTAAAACACCATAAATCTGCTCTGCCTTTAAGCCACTCGGTGCAGGTTAAAATAATTGTCTTGTTTTCTGCCCCATTAAACAGACTCCCACAAACTCCCTCCCACAGGGAACTGGTGCAGCAGCCCAAGACTGTCGGGGCAGGTCCAGTCCCCAGAAATTCCCTTCTCCACTGCCTGCTGGAATGTTAAACAGCTCCTTGGTCCCCAATTCCTCTGTCCCCAAATCACTGTAGGAGACTTCCTGAGCCTAAGCCAAGCTCAGAGTGTTAGACCCACGCAGGAATGATTCACTGAGAGCAGTGAGGCTTCTCCTGGGTGGGGAAGAATAGGAGAATAGCAAGAAAACCCAAGCAGTCATCTCTGGGCTGACAGGTTATTAAAAAGAACAAAGAGCAGGTGGGTGTGTGACAGGAGCAGCTCCATCCTGCTTCCCACCCCTCTGCCACCGCTGACCCTCAAACCACCAATGCATCCTGAAAGATAAATTCATTTATTCTCCATTAGTTCATTACTGCATTCTGGTGCAGATGAAGCTGATGAACATGAAGCTGGTTAGAAGAGCAGCCCCAGTTTCTGGATAAGCACCAGTGCCAAGGGCTACCAGGAATCCTGCAGGATCCGTGTTTTCTGCTCCAAAACACTGGTGCCCAACCTTTGCTGCCCCTCAAGTGCCAGCAATGCCCTTCTGCTGCACCACAAACATTTCTCCTGCACCCGGAGCAGGTGACTGCAGGGAAATTAGGGAACCAAGGCATGGGGTTTGGATCAGAAACAGCTCTACAAGTGTTACAAACCAAGCAGATGTGGATAAAATAACCAGCCCTTTCCCACCTTTGTTGTCCCAGCAGTAAAAGAGGGATGTGATTCATCTGCTCCACTCCCAGCCTGCCTCTCCACACCAGCTGCTCAGGCTGACAACTGTCACAGAGTAAATTCAGAAACCAGATTTAAATGGTTTAACCACCATAAAACACGGAGCCTTTCCTAGAAGGAGCAGGGGCTGCTTTCCCTTGGAAAGGCAGGACTGGCTCAGTATCTTGGCCTGAACAAGGAAAGGCAAATTGTCCATCTAGTACAGCCTGGCTGCTAAAAAACCCCAAATGAAACCCCCACCTGAGGCTGGGCCACTCCTGAAGTTCTGCTGGCACAAATGTGTCAGTGAGGAGCAAGAAAAAAGGAAGGGAAAGGAAAAAGGAAAGGAAAAAGGAAAGGAAAAAGGAAAGGAAAAAGGAAAGGAAAGGAAAGGAAAGGAAAGGAAAGGAAAGGAAAGGAAAGGAAAGGAAAGGAAAGGAAAGGAAAGGAAAGGAAAGGAAAGGAAAGGCCGTGCCAGGTGGTTTGTGGTGGTTTGGGAAGCCACCACGGTGCCTCCCTGAGGAACATTTATCGACCCAGCCGTGCTGTTGATGTTTCACCACCAGCTCTGGCAGTGTAAGTGAGGCCCAAAATTCTCCTGACGTGGAGAAAAACTATTAAATAACAATTACTTCATTAAAAGCAGGACTTGCTCACCCTCAGGCCCTTCAGGATTTGCTTTGTGCAGCCATTTACTGCACTAACCTGCCAGCCGTTGGCTCTCCAGGCAGTCTCATGCTCTTGTGCAGCACAACGTGAGCTCCTGGGTTAGGCAGGAAGCTGCTGGAAGCCCACTGGGATACCCTGGGATGTGCTGGGGGTTCCTGTGCCTCCCTCCGAGTGCACAGCCCATGGTGGCACTGCTGTGTGTCCCCACAGCCCATGGTGGCACTGCCGTGTGTCCCCATAGCCCATGGTGACACTGCTGTGTGTCCCCACACCTGCGTCTGGTGCTGCTGTGTGTCCCCACAGCCCATGGTGACACTGCTGTGTGTCCCCACAGCCCATGGTGACACTGCTATGTGTCCCCATAGCCAACAGTGGCATTGCTGTGTGTCCCCACAGCCCACGGTGACACTGCTGTGTGTCCCCACAGCCTACAGTGACACTGCTGTGTGTCCCTACAGCCTACAGTGACACTGCTGTGTGTCCCTACAGCCTACAGTGACACTGCTGTGTGTCCCCACAGCCCATGGTAACACTGCTGTGAGTCCCCACAGCCTACAGTGGCACTGCTGTGTGTCCCTACAGCCTACAGTGACACTGCTGTGTGTCCCTACAGCCCATGGTGACACTGCTGTGTGTCCCCACAGCCCACGGTGACACTGCTGTGTGTCCCCAGAGCCCATGGTGACACTGCTGTGTGTCCCCACACCTGTGCCTGCCGCTGCCCTGGGAGCTGAGCTGTGACCTGGATTAGGAATAATCTGCTGCCCCTGATGCTCTTAGGGCAGAGCTGGAGCAGCACAGGTGAGGGGGTGGAGGAGACAGCCCAGGAACAGACCTGCTCCCTCCTATTGCTCCTGGTCCCTCCTGTGCCCCTGTGGATTCCCCAGGGATGCAGTTCCTCGGGAATTACAGCCCTAAGGGCAAAGCACAGCCCAACAACACCTCGTGTCTCAGCCCAAACTGCAGCAGTGCCATGTCTGGCCATAAAGCCCTTCCTCAGATCACTTCTAGAATGTAATATTTAATTACAATTACAATGTTTCATTTCAATTGCCCCGAAGTGCTGACAACAGAAGGAAAGGGAGGATGGAAAAGAGAAGTGGCTGCTGACTCCTTGGATTATGGAGACCTTTCAATAAACTCAGCCTTACTGTGTCCCCAAATCTGTTTTGTACAGGCGTTTTCTTTCCATTTTCAGCAAGAAAAACCCCATGAGGCAAAGGCTCCAAGGACAAGATAGAATCCAGCCAAGGCTGCCGGGTGGGACAGCATCGCCCACCTGACTCCCCCTGCTCTTCCCGAAGACCAGTGACAGATTTTGAACAGGATCACAGAATCCCAGAATGGTTCGGGTTGGAAGGGACCTTGAAGCTCATCTTAAAGCCACGGGCAGGGACACCTTGCACTAGACCAGGCTGCTGCAAGCTCCACCTAGGATATTGAGAGCTTCCTCCAGGACACCTTCCCAAACCCTCTGTTTCCCAAACCCTCTGTCTGCTTCCCAAACCCTCTGTCCACTTCCCAAACCCTCTGCCTGCTTCCCAAACCCTCTGCCTGCTTCCCAAACCTTCTGCCTGCTTCCCAAACCCTCTGTTCCCTTCCCAAACCCTCTGCTTCCCAAACCCTCTGTTCCCTTCCCAAACCCTCTGCTTCCCAAACCCTCTGTTCCCTTCCCAAACCCTCTGCTTCCCAAACCCTCTGTTCCCTTCCCAAACCCTCTGCTTCCCAAACCCTCTGTTCCCTTCCCAAACCCTCTGCTTCCCAAACCCTCTGTTCCCTTCCCAAACCCTCTGCTTCCCAAACCCTCTGTTCCCTTCCCAAACCCTCTGCTTCCCAAACCCTCTGTTCCCTTCCCAAACCCTCTGCTTCCCAAACCCTCTGTTCCCTTCCCAAACCCTCTGCTTCCCAAACCCTCTGTTCCCTTCCCAAACCCTCTGCTTCCCAAACCCTCTGTTCCCTTCCCAAACCCTCTGCTTCCCAAACCCTCTGTTCCCTTCCCAAACCCTCTGCTTCCCAAACCCTCTGTTCCCTTCCCAAACCCTCTGCTTCCCAAACCCTCTGTTCCCTTCCCAAACCCTCTGCTTCCCAAACCCTCTGTTCCCTTCCCAAACCCTCTGCTTCCCAAACCCTCTGTTCCCTTCCCAAACCCTCTGCTTCCCAAACCCTCTGTTCCCTTCCCAAACCCTCTGCTTCCCAAACCCTCTGTTCCCTTCCCAAACCCTCTGCTTCCCAAACCCTCTGTTCCCTTCCCAAACCCTCTGCTTCCCAAACCCTCTGTTCCCTTCCCAAACCCTCTGCTTCCCAAACCCTCTGTTCCCTTCCCAAACCCTCTGCTTCCCAAACCCTCTGTTCCCTTCCCAAACCCTCTGCTTCCCAAACCCTCTGTTCCCTTCCCAAACCCTCTGCTTCCCAAACCCTCTGNCTTCCCAAACCCTCTCCCTGTCCCCTCCAGCCTTATCAACCTTTTTTAAGGGAAAACAAGCTCCACAAACAAAGAGCACCTGCCTAATGTTCTGTTGCCAGCACTAATATTCTGGGTTTGAACTCGTGCCTCCATAGGATCCCCTTCACAGGGTCCCAGCCCCACATTTTCTGATGCAGGGCCAGCAAACTTTGACTCCCAAGGAGAAATCTTGGGGGGTGTTTGGTGACCAGCATTCCCAGCACGTGGCAGGCTGTTTGTTGCTGTGATTCCCAGGGATTTCACAGGGTCACGGCACCCAGAGTGGCTGCAGAGCTCCAGAAACCCAAACAGACTGCACCAACAAAATCAAAGCCGGGGAAAAGGTGTGGGAATGTCGCCAGGAAAGGTGTCACAACCCCAAAGTGAAATCCATCCCCTCTGAAGGGCCATTTACAGCAAGCCATGCAAAAAATGTTTCCAGGCTATTAGTCCCTCCAGAGTCATTCCCCTCTAAAATTAAACTGCTGCAGGGAGGGAAAGGGCAGCAAGAGCCTCCTTTGAAGAGCTGGTGGGATGAGGAGATGAGAAGCTGGGTTGGTTGTGCCACAGACTGTGCACACACTCAGGGGCACATTTAATGGTGTGAGCAGAGAGTTCAGCTGGGTCTCCACAGCATCAGCTCCCTGACCCTCCTCCAAACATCACTAAAGAGATTTAACAGCCATCTCCTCACACTTGGAAAAACACGCTCTGCAGACCCACATCTCACGGAGCAGAGATGATACAAAGCCAAGAACTGAGTCACATCCCCCAGTTCTCTGTCATGTTCCTTAGCAACAAGACATTTTCCTCCTCTCCTCCTGCCACATCACATTCTATTTTGGAAGCTGATTTATACAGCCCTAAAAACCCCAACCAGGATGTGGGACCACGCGCCACCAAGCACCATCCTGGATTCCTTCAGCAGGATGCTGGGTTTGAGGAAGGACCAACCAACACATCAATAACCTCATTAATCTCTACACAGGGCATAAAGATTTCCAAGAGATATCTTAAAATTCCATAGACATGAGAGTTTAAAAAAATCCCTCTATCTCCAGTCACCTCCACGAATGAGTACGGACTGATCTGCTACAAAAAGGAGAAAAATTAAACCAAAATGCTGCATGTTTTCTGATGCTGCAGCATTTACCTTGAGCCAGGCTGCCATCAGTGTTAGGAGAAGTCATGAAAGATGGTAAAGGTGATTAATTCTAGTTTCACTGACAAAAAACACTCAAATGAACCGGGATGACAAGAACCAAGGATGCATTTGCAGCTGCCACAAGAGCCCCATGCACATGGAGAGCAAAGTAGGGCATTGATTAAGTGCTGTTTGTGTTTCTCCACAAAGCCTGGTAATAAGGAAGCTGCGTTTGCTGCTGCATCTGCCCGGGCTCCTGCAGCCATCCTCGGGGCACTGTCTGTGCTGCCAGCTCAGCACAGCTCCAGCTCTTCTGCTCCCACCCTGGCTCGGGTTGGAGCGTTGGCTCCTCTGGCTCGGCACAGGAACATCTGGCACCAGAGAGCCACAGCCTGGTGGTGGATCATGCCCAGGCTGGACAAAGCTTTCAGCTTCTGCTGCAGTTGGGTCTCATCCCTCCTCCCTCAGAGACAGGAGGCTGCAAACCCAGAAGCACTTTGAGATCTTCATTTAGTGAAACCCACCCGTCTGCACGAGGATCATCCACAGGCTGAACTGCCCGGAGGAGGTTCTTCATGGCCAAGAGAGAACACATCTAAGAACCAGGAACTATTTACAGTGGCAAAGCCTCTTTCCGTGCTCTTCTGCCAGATTTCTGGAGTGTTTATAGCAGGGTAAGAATGACAACCGTCAGCTGAGCCAGATGCAAAAGCACATCACCTATGTTTGATTCCAAGAAGTCTCTTGTATTTTCCAGGTTAAAGACATGACTGATCTTTTCACAAACTCTGAGGCCACACAGGAGCACTGAGATAACACAACCCGACCTCCTGAACAAGCAGAGCCCAGGGCACCTCCAAATTAATGCCT
Organism: Grallaria varia; assembly: GCA_013396735.1. Classification (NCBI taxonomy): domain Eukaryota; kingdom Metazoa; phylum Chordata; class Aves; order Passeriformes; family Formicariidae; genus Grallaria; species Grallaria varia. Next base: position 47,047 of record VWZG01008675.1, read on the forward strand.
GAAGGGCAGCATACCCACCCCAAGGGAAGTGCTATATGGTCAGGAGATATTAATCAGTTATTTACGTAGCTGAAGGCTAATTGAGACAGAGGGGAGGTTCCAAAGGTACAAGGGCTGACAAGGTCATTCTATTAATTCTATTAACAAGTTTGAATTGTATTTCGGGGGAAAAAAAGAAGCAGTGCTGACTAAGAGAGTGTCAGTGATGCTGCACCAGGGACGGGCTGGATCAGGTAAATCCTGGGGTGCAACTGGGGGAAGTAAATAATGGATGGGGCTGCAGTGCCAGGGAAACCAGGAATCAGAAAATGAGGGGGATTGAAGACAATCAACAGAGATGAGGGCAGTCAGCACACAAGGGTCAGCAGCTCGGGTGACACAAAGAGCTCACAGGGCCAGCAGTGGGACTGGGAGACAAGGGGAGCAAACTGGAAGATGTGGAGCTCGGAGAAAAATACCAAGAGACACTTAAAATACCTTTTCCCTTCCATTCATACCCCATTTTGCCAAACCCCTGTGTTCCAGCAGAGTGTCATGCAGTCCTTTTGCTCACCTCATCTGCCCTGGAGATTAAGGATCGTCTGAAAAAATGACACTGTGACTCAGGTGCTGTCAGAAGCAGAACCAAACCCCAGCCCTGCCCATCAGGGACACACTGCCAGCCTTCTATCCACCTTCCCTCGGGGGTATCAGCACCCTCTGACTTTGCATGCCCAACCTCACACCACACCCTGACAGCAGAACGTGCCTTTGGCAACACCCAACTCCCACCGCAGAGAACATGATGCTGGAACCTCAATGTACCTCTGACACTCACACAACATACAGAATTTGAGAAGAAACCCCATTTCAGAGGCTTTGATGCGGCCCATGAACTGTGGTCCATGAATTGTATCCCATGGATGGTGTTACTGGTTAGCAAATTTCTGGAGCCTCAAGCGGAGCAGTAGCATTAAAAAATTAAATTTGTATCATCAACAACCAGGTCATTTCATTAGCTAACTGTGCAGATACTTGCAAACCAGGGAGACAGGGGAGAACACTCGAGATGCCACCTAAGCCATCAGGTGACACCAGAGCAGGTTCATGTCTGCCAGAAGATTCCTCATCTCACCAGTGATGACAATGCCACACATTCCCAAGGTATCCTTACAGATGGAATTCCTCAGTGGCTCACCTCAGCCTTCAACACAATCTGAACCAATCAGTCAATGTCCCATCTCCAAACTCCCATTATCTGAGGGCCTTTGCCCTCTCTCACTGCCACACCAGCTCCAGGAGCTCCTTCCCTGCTTCAGGAGCTTCCCAAGGGCTGAGGTGGAGGTGCAGCCTGAGCATCACCCACATTGTCTCCACTCCTGCTGCCACCAGGAGATCCTCCTGGGCATCACCCACACCGTCCCCACTCCTGCTGCCACCAGGAGATCCTCCTGGGCATCACCCACACCGTCCCCACTCCTGCTGCCACCAGGAGATCCTCCTGGGCATCACCCACACCGTCCCCACTCCTGCTGCCACCAGGAGATCCTCCTGGGCATCACCCACACCGTCCCCACTCCTGCAGCCACCAGGAGATCCTCCTGGGCATCACCCACACCGTCCCCACTCCTGCAGCCACCAGGAGATCCTCCTGGGCATCACCCACACCGTCCCCACTCCTGCTGCCACCAGGAGATCCTCCTGGGCATCACCCACACCGTCCCCACTCCTGCTGCCACCAGGAGATCTCCCTGGGCATCACCCACACTGTCCCCACTCCTGCTGCCACCAGGAGATCCCCCAGAGCCCTGCCCGTGCCCCAGAACCAGCCCTGGGTCACAGCAAGTGCCCTGGACACACACACACAGCCCGGAGCATTCCCAAGTCACCCCAACACTCAACGCCGAGCCGGGATGGGATCAGGGGACCGGGACAACCGGAGCAGCTCCAGCCCAGGAGGTGGGAGAGTGATGGGAAAGGATGTGACAGGAATCAACAAACAACACAAGCTGAATAAGGAGGAGTTTGGCAGATCCTGGGTTTGCTCTTCTTCTTGGAAGACCCTGGGAAGGAACCGTGTGATTCCATCGGGAAGGGGTGTTGCCTAAAATGGATGGAAGGAACCTTCCAGACAATACGAGTGTAGATAAAAACAGAGAGCAGGTCCTTTAACGAAAGTGCTCTCAGGTGCAGCAAAACACACAGGTGTACACCCAGTACAGGGTTATTACAAATCCCTAACACTATTTAATTACTGGAGCTCATGGATGCATCTAGCCCGAGAGGTCTGCCCCTCTGGAGCTTCTCTAAGGGTTCTGGGTCTCCTGTCTTGCTTTGACTCCAATATCTCTTCCAGGTGCATCTGTCCCAACCAAGGTGTCCCTGCTGAAACCTCTTCCATGAAAAGAACATTGAACAGAACTTCAAGGCTGTGGCAAAAACCATGAGAAAGGGGTTTGGAAACTGTCACCTGCTGCCTCAAGTGTGAGATACTACACAGCTATATTAAAAGAGATAAATATATTTTGAGGTATCATCTCCCCCCTTTTAGAGGTTTGACAACATTCTGTCTTGTCTGGTCTCTACCACTTACACTTAATATTAAACCATAAAGACGAGCAACTGCTACAACACTGAATCACACAACAAGCCATTCTGCGGGCACGGATACCAAAAATCATCAGGATCTTCAGGCATCAGGGGCACGGGAAATGCAGCTGGAAGTGGGAAGAGGCTCGGCCAGAGCACTTCACCTCCCTTTTCTGAATGCCCAGGGCTATGCCTTGACCCAGTCCCCGGGTACAGACTCTCCTGGGGTATGTGGTGCTCCCAGCAGGACAAGGAACATCCCTGCAGGACAAGGACCATCCCAGAAGGACAAGGAACATCCCAGCAGGACAAGGAAGATCCCAGCAGGACAAGGAACATCCCAGCAGGGCAAGGAAGATCCCAGCAGGACACAGACCATCCCAGTAGGGCAAGGAAGATCCTAGCAGGACAAGGAACACCCCAGTAGGGCAAGGAAGATCCCAGCAGGACAAGAACACCCCAGCAGGACAAGGAACATGCCAGCAGGGCAAGGAACATCCCAGCAGGACAAGGAACATCCCAGCAGGACAAGGAAGATCCCAGCAGGACAAGAACACCCCAGCAGGACAAGGAACATGCCAGCAGGGCAAGGAACATCCCAGCAGGGTAAGGACCATCCCAGCAGGGCAAGGAACATGCCAGCAGGACAAGGACCATCCCAGCAGGGCAAGGAAGATCCCAGCAGGGCAAGGAAGATCCCAGCAGGATAAGGACCATCCCAGCAGGGCAAGGAAGATCCCAGCAGGACAAGGACCATCCCAGGAGGACAAGGAAGATTCCATCAGGACAAGGAAGATCCCAGCAGGACAAGGACCAGCCCAGCAGGACAAGGACCAGCCCAGCAGGGCAAGGAAGATCCCAGCAGGACAAGGAAGATCCCAGCAGGACAAGGACCATCCCAGCCGCCCTCCCAATCCCTTCCCAAAGCTGCCTCTCTCCAGTTCCACCAGCCCAAGGGCACCTGTTCACAGCCAGAGCAGTTCCTTTCACCCCACACTGAGCTGCCCTTCCCAGACTGGCATCGCTCCAGTTCTTTTCCTGTTTATAACCCTGACTTCCTAACCTGCTCATACTTTAGCTCGTAACCCCTGAGATTACTCTGCCTTTGGAAGCAGAATTTCCACCCACCTGGGCTGGGAACAGAGCCTAGCCAGGAGTTTCATTCCCATTACAGCCACTTCACACAGCACTGGCAGGAAAAGCAGCTAAAAGAGGATGAAAATGGCATTTTCCCATCCATCCTCTTCACACAGCCGAAGAAGTGTAAAAAACTTCCCTGAAAGTGGCAACTGGGCCAAAAGAGTTCAGGGGTTTGAGGTGAATTAAATCTGCTTTTTAAGACTTAGGAATGCAGATAACGTATTGTTTTGCCTGCTTTATATTCTTTTCCTTTCTCTTTTATCAGTGCAGAGCTTTGATTTGCAATGAGCCTCTTTTATCAGGCCTGTGTGGTACCCAGAACAAAGGAGGTCAGGGAAGAGTGGGAAGGGAAAGGAAGGCAAGGAAAGGGGAGGCCTCCTGTCTTCTCTGTCACAAATAATCAGATCCTGCAGGGCATTTAGTTCTTAAAATGGACTGTGGCTTTGAGGAGGTTTGCTGAACAAATATGAACAGACGAGCCATGGCTACTTGTGAAGTGCCTCCTCTGATCACAGTAACAGCCCTCCCTGGGAATTTTGTTTTCCAGAGTGTGCATTCCCTGCCCCAGGGCTCCGGCAGACAAAGCGCTGGCAGCTTTAAATAGGAAGCCCCTTTCCCCTGAACAACAGCATCGATAATATTAATGCTCAGGAATGCATTGTGTCCTCCGAGTGGCAGCGTGGGGAGGGAGGCAAACTAAAAAGATATAGTGATATGCAAAAAAAATCTATTGAAATTTAAATTCTAGACATTCCCATCTGTCAGCCGCCTCTTTGGGAGGGAGGTATAAAATCCCAGAGGGAAGCGGGATCACAGAGGGGGAGCCCGGACTGCACGGGGGCTGCACGCTGGAATTCCTCCTCCCCTGGGATTTGGGAGGGAATCCTCCCACCGATCCCCCCGGCCATGGAAGAGCCGCCTGTAGCAGCCCCGGCTCCCTCCACACCCGTCCCTGACCCCGGAGCGGATCCAATCAAACAGTTCGCGACTCTGGACCCGGCGCGTTGCGAGGCGCAATAGAAACCCCGAGCCAGAGATTAAAGGGAAACAGACGCGGGACAACCGGCGAGGAGCGGCGGAGGGGACGGGGTTAATTCAATGGCCCTCTGCATGGAGGGACAAGCCAACCACTGAGCCAGGGAACCTGCCCGGGGGCACCCACATCCCGGGGGCACCAACATCCCTGGGGCACCCACATACCAGGGGCACCCACATCCCTGGGGCACCCACATACCAGGGGGCACCCACATACCAGGGGCACCCACATCCCTGGGGCACCCACATACCAGGGGGCACCCACATACCAGGGGGCACCCACATCCCTGGGGCACCCACATCCCCGGGGGCACCCACATACCAGGGGCACCCAGATCTCCAGAGGCACCCACATCCCTGGGGGCACCCAGATCCCCATGAGCACCCAGATCCCCGGGGGCACCCACATCCCTGGGGCACCCA
>VWZG01008675.1:55089-86386 GCA_013396735.1 Grallaria varia
GACACAGACTGTGCCCCACAGCCCTGGGGACAGCACTTGGGGTGTCCATCTGTTAATCAGAGCACAGGAGGGGACAGCACTTGGGGTGTCCATCTGTTAATCAGAGCACAGGAGGGGACAGCACTTGGGGTGTCCCTCTGTAATCCAAGCACAGGAGGGGACAGCACTTGGGGTGTCCCTCTGTACTCCAAGCACAGGAGGGGACAGCACTTGGGGTGTCCCTCTGTACTCCAAGCACAGGAGGGGACAGCACTTGGAGTGTCCCTCTGTTAATCCGAGCACAGGAGGGGACAGCACTTGGGGTGTCCCTCTGTAATCCAAGCACAGAGTGATCTGTGCACCAGCACAATTAGCAGCTGCATTGATGACATCACTGAACACCCACTCCATGACCGACTCACCCGGAGTTCTGCTGTTCAAAAGCCAAGCAGAAGGACAGGGGTCATTGCAGTGCCCCAGTTCCAGCCCAGCCGGGGCCAACGTGGCTGTGCCAGGGCAGGGACACCACGGCCTGACCTCACCCCCTGCACTGCCATCCCTGCCCAGCATCCAGAGCAGGGACCAGAGCCCAGGAGGTCAGGAAGCCTCAGCAGAGCCTTCCAGCCTTTTCCAGTGCCACTGAAGGTGTGGCCATACCTGCATTTATCACCTGGGGACTGTGCCCTGAGCTTTAACCAGGAGCCCCCAGTTCACACCAGTTGGGTCACAGCCCCAGGAACTGCTGGCACACACTTTACCACGTGGGCTCAGCAGATAAAAGGTGCACAACCTCAGGGTCAGAGGGATTAAGGAGGAATTTGCTTCTCCACATGCAAAAATCCCCAGGGTCAGGGGGGAAACTCCTCTCCTTTGGTGCTCAGCTTTCTCCTGGTGTTTGCAGAAGTGTTTGCTGACTCACATCTCCTGCTCTCCAGCTCCTCCTTGCACTTGGTGCTCATTGCTGGACTTGTTTGGCTTGGACAGTGATCACAGTACCAGTCTGGGCTCAGCAGCCAAGCGTGACTCCCAAATCCACTTCTCTGCACAATTCCAAAACCTCCTCCCTGATTCCAGCTCGCCATTCCAGGAACATTCTCCCTATCGAGCCCATCAGTAAAAGCTGGTAAAGCCCACCCCTAGATGGGGAAATGAATACACCAGAAGCCATGTTATTCCAAATTTACGTGGAAAAATGCACTTCCAATTTCAAACAGCACCCAGGACTGCCAGGATGTGTTACAAGGTCCCTATATAACCTTTTTTTCTCCCCTTTTTAATGCAGGCTAGGCATGGTTAGGAAGAATCCTCCAAGGCTGATGAGCCCTGTTGTGACAAACTGTTCATTCAGTCTCACACTAAGGCCAAGGGTTGCCCAATCCTATTTTTGCTGGTCAGAGCAGGAATATAAAGGGGGAATCCCCAGTAACACAGAGGTCCTTCAGCTGCACATTTGTGTCCTATCTTTGAAATTACTGCTCTGATGAGGTATTTTACTACCTGGTGTACAATGACACACCTTTCCCCCACCTGCACTTTGTTTCCTGTAAAGGAAAAACCTTAATCCTTGTTAGAAAATGCCTTTCTTTTAGGAGTGAAACCTGAGCAACGTGGCTCTTCTGCACCTGGGACCTTCTGCACCTGCACAGAACTGGGGTGTCCTCCTGAATATTTAGTTGAAAAGAATAAAATAATCATATGTGATCATTTTCTGCACCTAATTTCTTTCGCCAGACAATTTTAAGCCACTAATTTTTTACATTAAGCAAGTGAAGGAGATGCATCCTCCACTGCTGAGGTGCTCAACAGCTTGCCATGGAGAAGTAGGGCTAGATAATGGATGTCTTATCTTTTAAACTCAGATAACAAGCCCAAGCATTTGAAATCTCAGACAAAAAGGGTCCATCCATGTGCCTGTCACAAATTCAATCCCTGTCCTCCCAAAGTTATTTCAGACAGAAGCACTGGGAAGGCAAAGTAACCCAAAGAATGTTACTGGTACAGCCTTTCTGGTTTTGCAAATATAACCACTGAAGGAAACTTCAATCCATCTTCAGGAGTCAGGCAGCCACTGTTTTCCAATGCTGCTCCTTCCTCAGCTCCACTTCCCCTGCAATCAAGTGCTCCCAAAACACACACACTCACAAAAAACCCACCAAATAAATAAAAACCCCTCTTTTAAGAAACAGGGTGTTGGGAAGAAACAGATGAAAGCAGATTGGGGGATTAAAAACCCCCAAGAGAGCAGCATATTATGCAAGAAACTGCCATGGAATACCTTCAAATGCTGGGATTTGATTCCCAGGGCTGACAGCAGCCAGGTATTTCATGTCACAGAGTGCAGAACCATCAAATCCCAGGATGGTTTGGGTTGGAAGGACCTCCAAGCCCATCCAGTCCCATCCCTTGCCATGAACAGGAACTTCCACCAGCCCAGGTTGCTCCAAGCCCCATCCAGCCTGGCCTGGGACACTTCCAGGGATGGAGCAGCCACAGCTCCTTTAGGATTTCTTTTCAGGATGTCTGATGGAACCGCAGCACAGACCTTGTCCAAGCAGTGGACATCTCTCCACGTTCACTCCAGGATCCTGCCAAACACTGACCACAGCCCTGCCCAAACCAAGACCTCCCAAGGAAGCCCAACAAGCATTATGGACCTGCCAGCTCTGCTCACTTCCAATCTCAATTCCCAGTTTCACACAAACACCCTCTTGCAGATGCCACAACATCACTGATCCCTGTGGGATGGAATCAGAGCCCCTCCTTTGTGCACAGAGAGGTGATGCTGCAGCTGCTCAGCCTTTGTGACCTTTCCAGGCCCAGGTTTTAAAGGAGATTTGGGCTTTGCACTGGCACGACCTTGATAAATCCATGTGCCAAGGGAGGCAGAGATCAGAGCTGTGTGCCATCACCTCAGGTTAAAGCTGCCTCAAAGGCTTTCTAAGCCACCACCTCTCTCCCACACTCATTTATGGAATTATTCAGGAGAAAAGGAGAGGAAAACCAGAGCAGAACCAACTCCCCCTTCCCATGATGTCAAAGCTCTCAGCACAACGCAGAGCTTTGCTCAAGCCAACTATTATTAGAGTTAAGGCCCATTTTGACAGAGCCTGTGAGAAAGGAAAAAACATGTCATTTAAAAATAACAACCCCCCCTCCATGCTGAGTAAGTGGAGAGTGAGAAAGCAGCACAGAAGGTGTCAAAGGGAAGTTTGCCTTATTAATAGCACACTGGTGCCTGCAACACCCCTGCACTGGGCCAGGTTTCACCCCTTTACTCCACAGCACTCATCTAATTTTGGTGGATCCAACCTCTCCAAGCCCCAAACACCAGGAATGCCTCCATAACAAACATTCCTGCAGCTCCTCCTTACCTGCACACAACACAGCTCAGTGCAATTGTTCCTGAACTGACGTGTGCAGGCTGGGCACGGATCCATGCACCACCTTGGTCCTCTTCTTTCCCAGTCAAAATTCCCCAGGAAACAAGGCCAAGACTCACCACAAAATTACCTGTCAAAGTGTGAGACACCTAAAGCTGCTCTTTGTGGGTCCAGCTTCTTCCCCAACCCTCAGTGACCAGGACAAACAGGGACCACAGCAAGGAATGTGCCTCTTCCCTCTCCTGGTGTTCCAGGTGCTTCCCTGTGCCTTCAGGAGGAGGATTCCCAGCGCTGTGATTACACCAGTAGTGCCTCCCAGTGGGGATGCAGGACATACTGGGATGGAGCAGAGGATGCTCCTCAGCTGCTGCTGCCCTTGGGATACCTGGAGCTGCCCTGAGCCTGCACCCCATCAGGAGGGGTGGGGTGGCCTGGCTGGGGGGGTTTGGCAAGTACAGTGCCAGCTCTGGGTGTGACCTGCCTCATAATTCCAGCAGAATCAGCTATGCCAGGAAAAACCCGGATGCAAACTTGGTGGGGAGCTGGAGATGGAGGCTCCTTCCCTGACACCTCACCTGGGACTGCACGGGGGAGCCAAAGGGGCACCAGAGCCACCACCTGGCCCAGCCTGCACCTCGTGGTACCACCAGAGAACACCCACCAGAGAGCACCCACCACACAGCACACACCAGAGAGCACCCATCAGAGAACACCCACAAGAGAGCACCCACCACACAGCACACACCAGAGAGCACCCATCAGAGAGCATCCACCACACAGCACACACCAGAGAACACCCACCAGAGAACACCCACAAGAGAGCACCCACCACACAGCACACACCAGAGAGCACCCACCACACAGCACCCACCAGAGAGCACCCATCAGAGAACACCCATCAGACAGCACCCACCAGAGAGCACCCACCAGACAGCACCCACCAGACAGCACCCACCAGACAACACCCATAAGACAGCACCCACCAGAGAGCACCCACCAGAGAACACCCACAAGAGAGCACCCACCAGAGAACACCCACCAGAGAGCACCCACAAGAGAACACCCACCAGAGAACACCCACCAGAGAGCACCCATCAGACAGCACCCACAAGAGAGCACCCACCAGAGAACACCCACCAGAGAGCACCCATCAGACAGCACCCACCAGAGAACACCCATCAGACAACACTCATCAGACAACACCCATCAGACAGCACCCACCAGAGAGCACCCATCACACAGCACCCACCAGACAGCACCCACCAGACAACACCCACCAGACAACACCCATCAGAGAACACCCACCAGACAACACCCATCAGACAACACCCACCAGACAACACCCACCAGACAACACCCATCAGACAACACCCACCAGACAGCACCCCTGGGCCGTGCAATGCTCTGGCTTTGCACCCATGGCACTTGTCCCTGTGACAACACAGGGGCCCTTGGGGGCTGGCAGGGCTCCAACACAGCTGAGAAAACTCTCTTTTGACTCCAGCTAAAAAGAAAATATCCAAATGAAATGGCAGAACCAATCTGTATATTCATCTCCCTCCCAGGTCCCTAAGCCTGAAGGTGCCTTTTTGGTTCAGTCCAGCCTTCTCCAAAGGATGGGTCTCCTGCCCTGCCAAGCTTTTCTGCCTCTGCTTCCCCTGGACCCTCCAGGCAAGGCATCAACCCCCAAACCCTGCTCTTCTCCAGGCTTTCAAACCCAGGCCTCCTGAAGAAAATGCCAATCAACTCCCTCCCAAGTCCCTGAGAACCACCAGGGCAGTTTCCAAAGCACCCAGGGAATGTCACCCAGATGCTGTCCCAGCTACAAACACCTCCTGAACTCCAGCTCTGTGGGGAAGGAACACGACCAGGGGGGCTGGTAAAGCACTTTGGGTCTCACTGCCATTGTCAGAAAACACCTGCACTGGTCAAGGATTAAAGGATTGAGTGGGAAGGGAAAACACCCTGAGTCTCAAAGCCACGTGTCCTTAGGAACTGGGTGAAATACTTCGAATTCTGGGTGAAATATTTCAAATTCTTGTTCGTCTCACACTTAGGACTGAGCCAAGTTTTCATTGAGGTGGACAGGAAAAGTATCTCAGATTCGTCACTACAGACTAAATTCCAAAGGGAGTTCCAGAGAAAAGCAGGTTCTCATGGATGGAGGCTCATTGCAGTGTGCAGAAAAAACACTGGATGCTCTGTAACGACCTGAAGGGAGGTTATAGCCAGGTGGGGCTTGGTCTCTTCTCCCAGGCACTCAGCAATAGGACAAGGGGGCACGGGCTGCAGCTCTGCCAGGGGAAATTTAAGTTGGATATTAGAAAGAAATTCTTTACAGAGAGAGTGATCAGGCATTGGAATGGCCTGCCCAGAGAGGGGGTGGATTCACCGTCCCTGGAGGTTTTTAAACTGAGGTTGGACGTGGCACTGAGTGCCATGATCTGGTAAATGGACTGGAGTTGGACCAAGGGTTGGACTTGATGATCTTGGAGGTCTTTTCCAACCCAATCAATTCTATGATTCTGTGATAAATCCAGGGAAATCCACTCCTTGTCCCAGTCTGGTGGAGAACTCCCCAAACTGCAATTCCCTGGTGCCTGCATCCCAATGGACCTGCAACTCTCTTAAAATGATGTATTACGGAGCAACCTCGGGCATCCTGAGGTGGATTTCCACACAGTCCTAGAGGAAAATACATTCAAAAACAGGGTGGAAACAGAGAGGGCTGAGAGGGACTGGGAGAGATGCTCCCACTCCCCATCCATCCTTGCCCAGGGAACACTGAGCATGTAATGCAGGATTCCTGGATATATCTATTCCCAGCACACAGAGCTGGGAGCTGTTCTGCCCAACTCCTCCTTTTCCAGAAGAAGCACAGATTTTGTGGTGCACATTCCATGGAGCACCAGATGAATCCTGGATACAGCAGCACTTCCACAGCTCAGCCCACAGCTCTCAGCCCTTCCTATTCCTGCCAGAAAATGGGAAGGAACAAAAGAAGGGGAAGAATTACTCCAAAAAAGGGAGGCAGAGCACAGAGAAGACTCCAAGGAAATGGAAAACTATGGAAAATGCTGCTGCAGTGCTGATTTGAACCACAGATTTAAAGACCTAAAAAGACTAACCAGTCTTATGGCTGTGCAATAAATTCCCTTCTCCCCAAACCTGGAGCAATCCACAGCCAATAAAACCAGAACTCACTTGCACCGAAAACAAACAATGCAATAAAATTATGGAAGGTGAAGTTGGACATTCCTAATGTATCCAAGCCACAAACTACCAGCAAAATAATACTATTTTTGTTTAAAAGCAAGAACCCAGCACTTATTATGGGAAGGAAATAAAGCCCTAAAGCCTAGTTTAAAAATAAATCCGCCTTTGGTGACTTTAGGAGGCACAATGGGAATGAAGACAAGGATTTCAGCAGAGGCAGAGCTTTACACATAAACCACAAGAAGATTTGCAGGCAGTTGAAATACAATTAGAAGAGATGCCTGGCACTTAACAAGCACTTAAATCACTGAATTGCACAAGCACAGGCCTCTGTAATAAACTGAAATGTTACACCAGTTGCTGGATATTAGGATAGGCCTCTCCTAAAATTCCACTTATTTCTTCCCAAGTGCTCCAGAGAAACAAAAGCCCAGGTATGACTTAACAAAACAAATCCACTGCAATGCCTGTTGTCAAATCCCTCTCAGTAAGGGAGGATGAATCTGTCTGAGTCCATCCTACATCCCAGGGACATCTCTCAGCTCCTCAGTTCCACTGGAACACTTTTAATTTTCCCTAAAGCTCCCCGTGCCAAGCTGCAGGACATCACCATGGCAATGCCAGCACAGCTCGGGTGCTTTGGGCTCCCATCCTGATCTGGGCACACTCACAGAACCTGCATCAGCAACCACAGCTCTCCCCTCTCTCACTCAAGCCAGCCCTCTCCTCTGGGAAGGGTTTGGAACACGCTGTGGACAGACCTCTGTGAGGCCCAGATTGAAAGCCTGGGGAAAGAAGAACACTTTGTATTTAGAAATACAGCAGGTTTTTTTCTGGGAGGGGAAAGAAGCTTCTTTATGATACCCAGGCCAACAGCCACGTGGCCACTGATGCACAGGGGGTGTCAAAGCATCACCCTCGAAACTGGGACTCCATGAAGTTGCATGAAATTGATAAGGGGATTTATCCTTTATAATTGATAATCGATATATCCAATATCTATTATAAAGTATGTTTAGTAGTTAAGTCATTTAAAAATTAAAATAGCCTGCACACGGTAAAGGAGAGAGCCAAGGCCACTCCTAATAATAGTTGGCCTTGTTGTGACCTGTAGGTGACTATAATAGGATGGATACCGTATGGAACTAAGATAAATCAAGGAATGTGTCAAAAGAGTAAGATAATTACAGCAATTCGCCAATTAGACCAGTCTGAGTTGCCAACAAAACCGGTTGTAGCAGCCTTGTGAGCCAAGTCAAAAAGAACACAGCAAGGAAGACCTACGATCTTCATCCTCAAGACCCCCAAAGACCCCTGCCCAAGACCACTCGAAATCACTGCAAACTCAGATAGGAAGAGCTCAGGGCAGAGAAAATGGAAATTATTTCCGGGAACTGATTAGAATAAGCCTGCCTTTTTCTAAGACAATAATGCATATGTATAGAGAAAAAAATGAATATATACCCTGTAATTGCATATAAACAAACCTGTGAGCCAGACAGGCGTGCACGTTTTTTGGAGGAGTGACCCCCCTGCACCCAGCACTGAATAAATGTACTTCTCCAGAACCTCTTTGGGTTGTGGGGCGGTTATTCCACAAATCAAAATCACCTGCAGCAAATCCTCCTGGGAGAAGGCTCGGAATCAGGCACCGGATCTTCTACCCAACAGATTTTAATCTACGAAAAACCCACACCACGCTATCCCAGCTACATCTACCTGGCGTCAGCAAAGCTGGGCAATTAGTGAGTTATTGGCTACAACAGTTAGTGGGTTATTGGCTACAACACACAGGGTTAGACTGGGTTAGGACAGAGATGGTGCAGAACAGGCTCTACCTGAGCTCACGTGGGGCTGGTTCAGAGCCTCGGTAACATGTGCAGAGCCTGGCTTAACACTATCCATCTCCAAATCTGCACATGGGCAGGGCAAGGGGCAGAGGGGCAGACACGAGGCAAGAGAAAGGGCACAGTTAAATCAAAACAGCTCCTGCAGGACAAGGACAGCCCAGCGTGGAGAGACAGCAATGGGAGAGAGAGGGAGAGAGAAATCCAGAGGGCAGAGATGGGCAGGGAAAGGTGGAGCTGAACTGTTCTCACCTAAGGAAGTGGGGGTGTGAGGAGGGACAGGAGGGGATGCACTGAGCTCCCAGCATGGGCAGCCAGCAGAGGTGAGGTGAGATGAAAGGAGCTGAGTGAACCCCAAAAGTGAGCTGAGCTGTGTGAACCCCAAAAGGGAGCTGAAATGAGCTGAGTGAACCCCAAAAGGGAGCTGAGCTGTGTGAACCCCAAAAGGGAGCTGAAATGACCTGAGTGAACCCCAAAAGGGAGCTGAGCTGTGTGAACCCCAAAAGGGAGCTGAAATGACCTGAGTGAACCCCAAAAGGGAGCTGAGCTGTGTGAACCCCAAAAGGGAGCTGAAATGACCTGAGTGAACCCCAAAAGGGAGCTGAGCTGTGTGAACCCCAAAAGGGAGCTGAAATGACCTGAGTGAACCCCAAAAGGGAGCTGAGCTGTGTGAACCCCAAAAGGGAGCTGAAATGACCTGAGTGAACCCCAAAAGGGAGCTGAGCTGTGTGAACCCCAAAAGGGAGCTGAAATGACCTGAGTGAACCCCAAAAGGGAGCTGAGCTGTGTGAACCCCAAAAGGGAGCTGAAATGACCTGAGTGAACCCCAAAAGGGAGCTGAGCTGTGTGAACCCCAAAAGGGAGCTGAAATGACCTGAGTGAACCCCAAAAGGGAGCTGAGCTGTGTGAACCCCAAAAGGGAGCTGAAATGACCTGAGTGAACCCCAAAAGGGAGCTGAGCTGTGTGAACCCCAAAAGGGAGCTGAAATGAGCTGAGTGAACCCCAAAAGGGAGCTGAAATGACCTGAGTGAACCCCGAGCTGAGTGAACCCCAAACGTGAGCTGAAATGAGCTGAGTGAACCCCAAACATGAGCTGAAATGAGCTGAGTGAACCCCGAGCTGAGTGAACCCCAAACGTGAGCTATGAGCTGAGTGAACCCCAAACGTGAGCTGAAATGAGCTGAGTGAACCCCAAACGGGAGCTGAAATGACCTGAGTGAACCCCGAGCTGAGTGAACCCCAAACGTGAGCTGAAATGAGCTGAATGAACCCCAAATGTGAGCTGAAATGAGCTGAGTGAACCCCAAATGTGAGCTGAAATGAGCTGAGTGAACCTCAGGTCTGAGCTTGACTTCATCAGCAAAGCCTGCACAGGACCCCAAAGCTTCCACACTCCCAAAATACAAGGATGGATGAAATCTTGGGAGCAGACCCCTGACCTCTGGGGTATCATAAAGCAGAAGCAGAACACAAGGGCCAGCTCAGGCACAGGAGGTTGGGGCTCCTGAGCTCTCCAGTGTGAGCAGCCCCAGCCAAGTTTCTAATCTCCGTGGCCATTACGTGACTCACGAAGGGCCACGGCTGTCAAAAGGAATTAATTCCCCAGGAAAAACAAGCAGAACCACTAATGAGCCCTGAACCTTCGAGCAGAAACATCAGAGCTGCTCCAGTGTTGTTGAAATGTTCCTTCTCACAAACAGGGGACACTGACCCCTGAGCAACCAGAAATGTGCCCATGCTTTGTTTCTTTCCATGGTAAAAACCTGGGGGAAAAGCCTGCCTGGAAAAAACAGCCAAATTAAAACACTGCCTGAACAATTAAGACAGGCTTAAACCCTGCCTGTGTTAGCTGAGTTTAACTGCTATTGATCCTCAGCAGGAATTGCATCCTGGAAGGGCTCGTGGATTCAAAGGACTTCACTGCAGAAGTGGGGGGGAAAAAAAAAATCAGAAAAATCTTCCCCACGCCTGTGAGTCCAAAGAAAACTCCATGGACCTTAAAAAATTCACTGTTCTGATTCCTTCCAAATTTTTGGGCAGGTTAATTATCAGTGGACGTGGCCAATCACAGCAATCCATTTTGCCCTCGTTCTTAAGAACTCTATCCCAGTTCCAACATTCCCTGGCTCTCCTTGGAAGAAGCCTCACTGTCCATGCTATTCCTGACACCCAAATCCTGTTCTCCCTCCCTGCATGCCTGGAGGCATCTGATGATCTTGGCACGTGCTCAGGAAATCGAGTCCTCACACCAGAAACAAGTTTGCTGTCAAAAAACATCCTTCTCCTGGAGGACACACTGGGAATGGGAAGCACATCCCCATTTCCCACGTTCCAGGGGTGTGAGCACAGTCTCTATGCCAACAGGCTGGAAGTGGGTGTGTGCCCGGGCAAAAAATATCTATCTGCACGAATATTATGTATTTTATAATATATCTATGTGCGTATTTGCATATCCAGCTTTAAGACTGATTTATGGAATCCAAACAACATCCCAGGGTGAGCTGATTTGTGTAAATGAGACCTTTCCTGTGAAAACTGACAAAACAGCCCCAGGTTTTATTGACACCAGGCCCTGCTGGGAAGTTCAAACCCAGAAAGGGCCATGGCACCACAAAACAGGGCTCTGGAGAAATAATCTACTTAATAGTTCACTTTGGGCATTGAGAGATGCTGAGCACAAACAGCATTCCCTGATACTTATAAAAAAAAGGAATCTTGGCTTCTGGAGACTGTCAAGTTCTAACAAACTTTCAGAGCCATCTTTAAATCTCTTTCTTTCCCACTGACACTCATACTTGGTTGCCTGGCACTTAAAATTCTTCCCCTCTTTTTATGGATTCAGGACTATTCTACCGCCTTCAGAAAAGAGTTAAAATCAGCTCTGTTGCTCCCCTGCTGCATTATTTGAAGTCCAAAGAGCTTTTAAAAAGCTTTGAATCAAGGGTTGTTTGGGTTTCCCTGAATATCCTTCACGAAAAAGAAGGGGGGAAAAAAAGGAGACACAGAGAAAGAGGGAAAGGATGAAAGAAGGAGAAAGGAATAAATGAAAACGTACAAGGGGGGAAGTAGCTCCAGGACGCCGGACGGGCTCCGTGGGCAGGGGAAACTGGGAAGGGATCATTAAAAAAGGGGGAAAAAAAACAACAAACAATAAAAACAGTTGGTTAAAACACACCCCCATTGCAAACGGGCTCATTTCATACAAAGCTCAGCTGGGTTATAACAGTGCAACACAACCACAGACCCAACCCTTCGAGTTGTTTGGGGTTTTACTCCCTGAACACTTTGGGAATCCATCGGGATCCAGGAATTCCCACCCAGCTGTCCCAGCCTGAAAAACCCCAACCACTTTGCAGGTTTGACCTCTCAGCACAAGGCCCAGCCCTGCCCTGATGAGCAGCCCCAGGCTTGCTTATATATTTAATTTTCCTCCATTTCTAAGGGTGCTAAAATAAACAGCTGTTTTTTCTTGGTCTTTGTCCTATGCGAAAAGAAAAATAATTGTCTTGGATATTTTTTTTCTGAGATATCTGAAATTATCTGGAGATACCTCAGAACTTTTCTAAGAGTAATTTGCTGTTGACAGAAGATGTTCCTCCTGAAAATCAGGAACTGTAGAGGAAGCACCTTTGGCTCTGCCTCAGCCCCAAGGGCTAATTTGGCCTTTTGGGTGGAGAAAACACAAAGCCCAGGAAAGGCTGTGGATGTGGCACTTGGGGACATGTGGGATAGTTAATTGATGGTTGGACCGGATCATCTCAGAAGGCTTTTCCAACCTTAATGATCCTGGGATTCCATGAGCAGGTTGCCCTTGACCTGGAATTACAGTCTGTGTCTCCTGCTGGCAGCCCTGAGCAGGATCCTCATTCCCCCTCTGCTTCCCTGATGGACAAGGATTCCTGTCCCTCCTGATGGAAAAGGATTCCTGTCCCTGATGGACAAGGATACCTGTCCCTCCTGATGGAAAAGGATTCCTGTCCCTGATGGACAAGGATACCTGTCCCTGATGGAAAAGGATTCCTGTCCCTCCTGATGGAAAAGGATTCCTGTCCCTGATGGACAAGGACACCTGTCCCACCTGGACAAGGATTCCTGTCCCTGTCCCAGCTCACTAAATTTGCTCTTAATTCAGCTTTAATGAGACAGTTGCATGGACACCAAACAACTGGTTTGTTTACATCACATTAACGAGACTGGTACTAATTATGGCCATTCAACTTCCCACGTTTTCCTTATAAAAGATTAATTAAGACACGATGCCCTCATCAGTGTCAAATGGTTGTTCAACACGGGCCAGCTGCAGAATTGAAGTTGTGTTTGTGCCTCCTTTTCTGATTTTTATTAAAATTAAAAAGCAACCACAGTCTTTTTTTATCCAGGGATTAACAACCAGGCATGACCTCTGAGGAGCCCGTCCTGGTTCCAAGAGCTCTAACACACTGAATGCAACTCAATTTGCATTTTTTGCACTTAAAATGAAGGCATTCAGCACTGGCCAGAGCCTGCAGGAGGGCAGGACAGAGCCTGTGGTCTGAGCCAGACTGAAATTTCAATCCTCCTCTTCAGTGGGTTATTTGTGCTGGGTGTCCTGACCTACATTAACCTGTTATTGATGCTTTAAAAACAAAAATTAGCCATTTATTGCAGCTGTAACACTGACAGGTCCCCTTTGGTGTGTCCCAAGTCGTGCACTGGGAGAGCATCTCCCCCTGTTAAATCTGAATTAAATGAAGGGATGAGACAGGAATTTGAGAACTCCTCCATAAAGCTGGGCAGAGTTGCTGGGCTATTCATTCCTTGTCCCAAATGAGCCTGAGGAACTGGTGAGAATGACCCCTGAAGCTTTTTAATGCTTATTTTTCAGGTGGTAAAAGAAAAAAGAAAGTGGACATTACCTTCTTATGCCCCATTTCTTCACTCTCAGTGTCCTAGTACAAATTGAAGCTTTATTATTTTATTTTATTTTATTTTATTTTATTTTATTTTATTTTATTTTATTTTATTTTATTTTATTTTATTTTATTTTAGTCTGTGTCTCCCCACTGGAATCAGCAGCTCCCCAGCAGTAACTGTGCCTAAAACCCTCCCCAGAATGACCCCACCAGTGAAGGTTGGTGGCAGCAAGATGCTGCCTGTCAGCAAAAAGCCAGGAAACAAACTGATGTGTGAGGTGGAATGGGAGATAGGGGTTTAGATGTTGTTAAACCACGAATATCCAGCATTATGAGGAAGAAAGGAGTGAGATGTGCTGCTGAGACTGGACTGTGCCAAGAGGACGAGTGGGGACAGCAGGGACACACAGACACACAAACACTGCTCCCAAAACCAACCAGAGATGGACAGGAGGCAACCAGGGAAGAGTCAACACAGCCACAACCTACAGGCAATTCCCAAATATGCCCTTGGGAGGAACAAAAAGAGCAGCTCAGTTTCCTCCTGAGCAGCACAATGAACGTTTCAGAGAGTCACCCCCGAGTGAGTATCTGAAATTCAAATGCAACCTTTATCCTGGATCTCCAAAGCTCTTCCTAAATAGGAGCTGATTCCACCTATTGTGGCACTGAAATGCAGCTAAATTGGCAGCATTAGCTAGGAAATATTAGGTATGGACTTGATATAATTATTTAGGCTAAGAAATCATCATTATTGTATAGGATACTGGAAGAATACAGAAAAAAGGAAATGTGGGGTTTGATGAGCCCACAGCACCTTCCTGGGTTTTTACAGGGTTTTTACATAAATAGAAACAGTCAGGAAAGCAGTTTGCATCCCAACTGGATAAAAAGCATTTCCTTACAGGGCTGAACATGAATAAAACAAGGGCACAGGTTCAGCCCAGCACTGGGGGGAAAATACCCCTCCCAGGTACCTTCCTGAAGCCGAATTTCATTGTCAAATATACTACACAGTTGACTCAAGGCAAAACCAACACCCTTTCTCATTATTTTGACTGTTCCGAATGGAATAAAAATTTTCCTGTATGGTCCATTTTCTCCCACTGGTGCAAAGACATCCTCCCACAGCCAGGGAAAACAGCATTCCCAGGCAGAGCCTGCCCTCAGTCCCAACCCTCCTCTCCCATTCCCTGCGTCTCCTCTCCCATTCCCTGTGGTTCCTCTCCCATTCCCTGTGGTTCCTCTCCCATTCCCTGTGTTTTCTCTCCCATTCCCTGTGGTTCCTCTCCCATTCCCTGTGGTTCCTCTCCCATTCCTTGTGATTCCTCTCCCATTCCCTGTGTTTCCCATTCCCTGTGGTTCCTCTCCCATTCCCTGTGGTTCCTCTGCCAATCCTTGTGGTTCCTCTCCCATTCCCTGTGGTTCCTCTCCCATTCCCTGCGTCTCCTCTCCCATTCCCTTTGTTTCCTCTCCCATTCTCTTTGCTTCCTCTCCCATTCCCTGTGTTTCCTCTCCCATTCCCCGCGTCTCCTCTCCCATTCCCTGTGTTTCCTCTCCCATTCCCTGTGTTGGTTCCTCTCCCATTCCCTGTGGTTCCTCTCCCATTCCCTGTGTTTCCCATTCCCTGTGTTTCCTCTCCCATTCCCTGTGTTGGTTCCTCTCCCATTCCCTGTGTTTCCCATTCCCTGTGTTTCCCATTCCCTGTGGTTCCTCCCCAGCTGAACTGCATCAGAGCCCCCTGCAGTGTTTTATGGCTCTATTAAAACGCTGTCCCCACCCCTCGTGCACATCAAACCCTCTCATTAGAAACAATAATAGAAACCCAAGGGCAGGAAGTTCTTTGCTTTCCATCTGTTTTCCATGAGGTTCCTCAAACCCGGACAACCAACCACCACCAGGAGTTCTGGGTGTGGAAATCCCTTCCTGGCAAAGGGCTTTACCTGCAGATCCACACTCTCCTACATATTATATCATATTATGATTAAAGAAAACCAATCTGGCCTGTTGGGAACTAGGGCTTAATTCCAGATGGAATACCCTGCCAATGTCAAGCGAGGACAACAGCTCCCAGTAAGGCTCCCAGGGAAGTCTCTGATCCTTGGGAAAGGCCAGTTGGATGTTTTAAATAAGGATAAAGGAGAAAATAATTGATGTGGATATTTAAGTGTATGAGAAATGTCCTGTGTGTTTAAGCCACGGATGAGAAACACCAAACGCACAGAATACGGGTGAGGGAAGTGAATTATCCCAGCAATGCCACTCCTGGAGAGGCTCTTGGATGCCCTTGGAAAAATCCAGTTTCCCATTTGGCAGCAGAGCTGCTGAAGGCACCCAGGGTGCTCCAGCACCTCGTTGCTGCCCCGTGTCACCCTCCTGGCTGTGCCTCACACGAGGAGCCCAGCGCTGGAGCTGCTTCCCTGCTCCATCCTCTGCCCCTCTGGAATTCACAGCCCTTTCCCTCCAGCCCCACACTGGAGGTGCCTTAACCCAGGGAACCTCCTCCTTGCCCCCACCAACTGCAGCATCCAAGGAAGAGGCTCCAGATCCCCCTCCACGCTTCCCAAGGCGGAGAAACCAGGAAGCCCAACGCACCCAAGAAATCCTGTCAGGAATTCTGTGTGCAGAGCAGGGGCAGGGCAGGATTTCAGAAGGAGCTGCCCCATCACTCCCATGTTCCTCACATCTGGAAGTTCATCAGGGCTCTCCTGGAGGAGCCTTTTAATTGCACCCGCCAACGGCCACCGGGGCAGGTGGGCAGGGACGGGGCAGCACCTCCCACCTGAGCACTTCTGGTGTCAACTTTTTTGGGTGTCAACTTTTTTGGGTGTCAACTGCATCACAAACATTCCCAGGCTGAGGAAGGGAATCCACCCCCACGTGCTGTTCAATCCAAATGGAATCTGGTCCTCTGTGCTGCTCCATTCTCTCTCCCTGGGGCAGAGCTCACCAGCAGCTCCAGGTAATTTAATTGCCTGAGCCAGAGTTAATAATAAACACTTGCTTATGGCTGGATCTGTTGGCCTGGCCCGTGGTTATTTTGGGGCTGAAGTTCCCTGAGCTGATCCAGAGCCTGGATTCAGGGAATGCCCACCTGCTGCAGCCAGGGATCTCTGTGCCACTGACTGCAGCAAATGCATCTGCATGTTCCCAGGAATAACACAGGCTGGAGATGCCAGTGGGTGGGAACACCATTCCCCTGAGCTGCCAGCCCTGCAGAGCACACACAGAGCACCCACAGCTCGGGGTGACCACGATTTTCCACCACTGAACCCAAACTCCCAAGCTTCGAGCTGAGAAAATGCATTTATTTCCCTCAGTCAAAGTCAAACTTTGCAATGGCATCTATTTGTCTTAAAGCATCAAGTCAGCAATGCTGTAAGATAAGGAACACCACTAAAACAGGAAAGAGGGATGAAAAGAACACCAGTTCTACACCAACCCAACCTGGCAGCTGCAAAACACTCTCAGAAAGATCAGCAAGTTCAAACTGCTTCTCTTGATACAACAGATATACAGAAATAGCTTTATCTACATGACTATATAGATACTTAAAAAACCTCAGAATGAAACCAAAGCTTCACCCCCAGTAAATTTGGCAGAGACCTCAGTTATGCCAGCACATCTAACTGGGATCACATCCAGTGACACTGGAAAGATGGCGAGGCTGACAGCAGAATCAGATCCAAGATGTCATTCTCTGTTTATTCCTCCTTTCCTCAGCAGAGCTTGGGATTAATTTGCCTGTATTTCAAACAGAACTGTCCAAAAGGCAGGGGAAGTAGGTGGAGACACACACCCAGTGCACAGCAATTAGATTCCAAGTTCTCCAACTTTCTCCATTAATCCTCAAACACAAACAACTTCCAATACCAAATTAATCTCTTCCCTCTCAGTCAGCAAAAACATTTCTGTTTAAGTGTGTTCTGAGTTAAAAAAAACCCTGCCATGCAACACTCCCTGGACACCAAGAGCTGGGATGTTGCCTGAAATCCTAATTACAGATTGCTCCAAGTGTCTTAAATTCTTTGCAGGCTTAAAATCTTCCAAGTGAGGCAGGAGATGGACATTGATAAGAGTTTACACAAAACCATAAGGGAGAGACATTCTACAGTGGGAGCTGCTCAGAGAGAGGAAACGTGGGTGACCAACACACAGAGGGAGCATGGCATGTGCAGAGGGTGACCAACACAGGTGACACATGTCAGGGAGACACTGAACACGGAACAGCCCAGAGATCACTCCCTTTCAGGTCGCTGCAACCAAAAAGCTCATTCACATACCTGGTTTTGGCACCGAATTGGTCACGGACTGAGGAACTTTGTCGTTGATTAGTTCAACACACTCACTGGGGAAAAAGCCAACCTGGAGGAAAACAGAGAGAGGCAGAACATTGACTGGAGTGCTTTGATGACCTGAAGTGGTTTTCTGATCTATTCAACCAGCAACTGTTAAACATGTTCCCTGAACCCCCCTGGCCTGATGCTCTGTAACATCATCCATCACCAAATGACCAGCAGAGGAGAAGGGAAATAACTTTTCAAATTATTTATCGCAGCTATTTATTATTCATCAAAAAGAAAAAAAAAAAAACAAAAACCAAAGCCAAACATTCTACAAACCAAATAATTAGTCCTGTAAGATATGATTTTATAGGTTTGGTTTCTCAGCTTGTATCCAGGAAAGAGACATTCAGCTTGCAACAGAGAGGATAAATGTCTACACAGCCTTAGATCTCAAGTGGAACTCAAGAGACAGAAAAGCTTTATTTTAGCTGGGTTTGCTGCAGGGCTGTAGCAGAAATTCAGTGCAGACATCAAGATGTGGCAACTCTCAGCACCATCTCAGTTGCCTCTGCCCAAACCTCACCAACACCTGACCATTTTTCACTGCCAAAACGCAACACTCACAAGCAGTTCATAATTTTATCCCCTTAGGAAACAGAAATCAAATGGGGACCAATGTATTTGCATGGGGAAAAAAAAAGGTATTTTCTTCTTTGCTAAGTTAGGAAAGGTGTCTCTGAAGGCACAAAGCTCTGCCTGACCTGCTGAGTGTGGGTACCAAGTGAAGTGTCCAAATTAAAGACTTGTTTAAAAAGTTCAATGTGATTTTAGTGCAATCGAATTCAATTCAATCCTGGAGCTGAGAACAAGTTTAATAAAATATACATGGTGTAAAATGAATTCTGTGTTTGTAGGAATCCAGTGATGGGACTGGAAATAAAAAATTTCAGAGGATGTAGCAAAGAAAATTCTGGTGTGCTCTTGGATGTGCTTTGGATCATGGACAGTGCCAGTGTTGTGCCTCAGTGTCCCCCAGTGTCCCTCCCAGATGGGAGCAGTGCCAGCTATTCATGCCATCCATGCCAACCATACCATCCATACCATCCATGCCAACCATGCCATCCATGCCAACCATAGCATCCATGCCATCCATGCCAACCATGCCAACCATGCCAACCATACCATCCATGCCATCCATGCCAACCATGCCATCCATGCCAACCATGCCAACCATACCATCCATGCCATCCATGCCAACCATGCCATCCATGCCCACTGCTGAGATCTCCTGGGGGACAGCAGCCCCAAACACCTCCCACAAGCTGCTGAGCCCTCTCAGTTAGCTGTGGATCTGCTCCTCAGGGTAGAACACAAAGAATATTCCAGAAGTGTCCTTAGGAAATATCCGAAGGTGCTTCAAAAGGCAGGACCCACCCTGGGCTGTGCAAAAGCCCTGAGTGCAGCTTCTCCTCTGGCAGTGGAGGCTCCAAGTGCCCAGGACACAGCAGGGCCTGGGATTGATTCCTTGGAAATGTCCATTTGCAGTGCTCCAGCCCTGCCCTTCAAGAAACAGCTCGTGTCCTGGCCTCGAGTACCAGGAGTTGCTTTTGGGGAGAAAGAGATGGAAATCACAGGGGGGATTCTTGGGGTGTCCTGTGCAGGGCCAGGAGTTGGACTCCAGGATCCTGATGGGTCCCCCCCAACTCAGCACATTCCTGGCTTTTCCCTGCATGCCCTCTAATGCAGAGATGCTGGAGAGTCTCTCTAGAGCAGCCTAAGGGTTAAATGGTATGGGAAGGATCCTGATGTTCTCTTGGAAGGGGATGTGCCTGCAGACTCTCCCAGGCCCCTCCAGGGTCTCTGTGCCTGGGGAGGAGTGGAATTCTTTCCCTTTCTTTGTTCAGGGATCCAGGCTGTGACCAGAGGGGAGTTTTACACTCCCCAGCATCTCTATTCCACAGCACCTCCCTCCTGACCCCCATCCCAGGTGAAAGCCAAACCAAGGCTGAGCTTTAGAAACTTTCATCCTTGGTTTCACATTCCCAGACCTTTTTCCTTGTCCCAGCCCACCTCCTCCCCCACCAGCATTGTGTTGGGTGTTGTGACACAGAACTCCAGCACCACCACCCTTCTCATCCAAGGCAGGGGCAGGATTCCCTGGCCTGTGTCAGGCAGGGGACTGGGATGACTGGGACAGCTCAAGCATCGAGTCACTGCAGGCAGCCACGCTCTGGTCCAAAGCCACAAGAACACGTGGCAAAGAGCCTGTAGATGGGCCTGGGTGCTGCCAGCCACGTAGGGACATCCATGACATCCATGGGAGGCACAAGGCAGGCAGCAGCAGGCCTGGCAGACAGTCCCTCCTCTATTTATTCATCTTACACAATTCCCTTTTGTCTCCCAGGGGGAAAAAAAATCACCTCCTTCTTTCTCTGAGTTGATTTTCCCCCATAAACCTCCCAGCAATTTAGTGGCAGTGTCATGTGTGGTGTGTCCTGGTAAATACTCCAGGCTGGAGCTATCCCAGATTTCCAAAGGGAAGCAACATTTCTGCCCAAGTGACTCCCAGAGCCCATCCCAAACAGCCTCAGCTGGGTGTGCCAGCTCTGCCAGGAGATGGTACCCTGGAATTCTCTGCCATAGTGGTGATTGTTGTGCAGATTCCAGAGGGAAATCTGCCAGGAGAAGCAGCACCGACACCAGCGTGGCATCCAGGGGCCCTTCCTCAGGCAGTCAGGGATGCTGCTCTGCTGGGAGGTGTCCAGGAACAGTGTGGGACACACACAGAAGTGCTGGGATTTAAACAAAATACACTTCACGGGTTTAAATCACAGAATCACAAACTGGGTTGGGTTGGGAGGGACCTTAAAGCCCATCCAGTGCAACCACAGGGGGCTGGGCTGCTTTTTAATCAGGATTTACAGGAACTTGAGGGTCCCAGAGTGGTTGGGATGGAAGGGACCTTAAAGATTGTCTGGTTCCAACCCCCTGCCAGCAGCCCAGGTTGCTCCAAGCCTCGTCCAACCTTGGACATTTCCAGGGATGGGGCAGCCACAGCTTCTCTGGGCACCCTGTGCCAGGGCCTGCCCAGCCTCACAGGGAGGAATTTTTTCCCAAAATCCCATCTAAACCTGCTCTCTGTGAGTTTGAAGCCACTGCTGACAAACAGCCCCTCTCCAGCTCCCTTGGAGCCTCTTCAGACACTGGGAGGTGCTCTGAGGTCTCCACAACCTTCTCTGAACACCCCCAGCTTTAATCCTGAGTCTCTGTTGGACATTTCCCACGCAAGAGATGCAGGAGACAATTTCTGAGTTAGGATAAACGTACACGTCCAGGGAAAATCCCAGCCCACCTCAGAAATGACCCACCTGGGAGACCTCAGAGCCCAAGCAATGAACTTTCATTCCTTCTCAGGAATTGTCCCCATGGCTGTGCCTGAGATGTGTAAAGGAACCTGCAGCACTTCCACTAATCATCTAAATCTGGATGTAAATCCAGCCCCAGATCCCACTCTGCAATCAAACCCCCTTCCCTTTGGCTGTTCCCATGATATTCCTCCTGGGTCTGGATGTCCAGCACACGGAGCAGGAATTCAGAGATGAAAGGCCCTGCATGGTTATGTCAGTGCTTCTGGAAGGGTCAGAACCCTGCCCAGATCAAACATTATACCTGCTCTCAATATTTGCCACGTTCCCACCAATAATTACAATGGATTTTTTCAGGGAACAAGAATTTTTACGTGTTGGTGTTGACAAGCTCCCTGGTGTTACCTCACTGCTCACAGTCCAATGAATTCCATTCTCTGACTTATTTATTCTAACTTTTATCTCCAGATCCCCCAGAGATCATCACCAGGGTCACAACCCACAGCTTGTGCCTCATTTTCCCCCAATTAAAAGATGCTTTTCCTCTCATGGGAAGTTTTCCATGATTTTGTATAAATAAATGAGTTTAGTCCAAGAGTTAATCTCAACAGATGTAGCAAGGCCCTATTAGAGCTTGAGCCAGGATTAAAGGATTTGGCAACGCCCAAAAATTAATAGCCAGGGGAGTATAAATTTAGATAAATACAAGGTCATCTAAAGGTTAAAAAAATCACTACACACCTTAACCAGAGGGGGAAGGCACGGGCTACTGGTGCAGACAGTCCTGCAATTGCTACTACAGTTAAATCTGGATTTGGCTGCTAAAACTGGAAGATACACGAGGCTTTAAGGGGCAAAGTCAGTAATAATTTCCCAGTAATAATTTCTTAGTATCACACTAATGACACAGTAATGATTTCCAGTGTATGAGGAGGGAATTCACACAACTGAGAAAGCAGCAGCGACGAAAATGGCAAATTGAACATCGTTTGAGGCATTTTGGTTGGTTTTTTCTTTTTGCTTTTGACATAATCCAAAGCGTGGTTTAAATTTCAGTCCAGAAGTTTTCTCTTTTCCTTTTAAACCTGGTGCCAGTCAAGCAAAACCTAACAGGGCAACAGCAACTTTTTATGGCTTGTTTGGTCCTCCTGAGCAGAATTTTCCCTGTTTTGTTTGCCAAGTGACAAACCCACCTCATTCCTAGAGCAGCCCCTGCTGAGGTGCTCGCCCACTTCAGGGACACCAGGAGGAATGGGACTGCTGGTCCCCTTCCCCCTGAGCTCCAGTTAAAGGGAGCTGAACAGCTTGGCCACAAAACTCCTCTAAATTCTTTTATTCGCCCCAAAAAAGTGTCTGTGCGGGGTGATACTTGTTAATGATCCATCCCTGGCTGGTCTGCAACCACTGCTTTGGGAAACTAGAGGGACCTGGGACAAGGGATGGAGGGACAGGACACAGGGAATGGCTTTCCAGTGCCAGAGGGAAGGGTTAGATGGGATTTTGGGAAGGAATTCCTGGCTGGCCCTGGCATAGGTGGGGCAAAGAAGCTGTGGCTGCCCCATCCCTGGAAGTATCCAAGGCTGGTCGTGGCTTGGAGCAACCTGGGCTGGTGGAAGGGGGTTGGAACCAGACAATCATTAAGGTCCCTTCCATCCCAACCACTCTGGGACCCTCTGGAAGCCTCACAGCCCCTCAAGCTCCTGTAAATCCTGATTAAAAAGCAGCCCAGCCCCCCTGTGTTTGTCATTCCCCCAAAAATCCAGAATTACTCCCACCATTCCCAGGCAGCTGTGCATCCAACAGCTGTCCCACATGGTCCTGACACGGAGGAGCTGATGGAAGAGGCAAGGCATGAAGCAAAAGCAGAGGAGAACAAAGAAGCCTGGCAGGCTGGGGATGTGGATGTGGCTGTAATTTAGGTAACAATCCTACAAAGAAAGCAGTGACTCACACCCAGGGCATCTGAAGAGAACAAGGATTTAGGAAAAACAGCTTTAAAAACACTTTAAGCAGAGAAGATGATAAGAAGCCTCGTGGGTTGTTTTGCACAGGATTGTGTTGCAATGCAGTGGTGAGCTCAGGTGGGGGAGAAAGGTCCTGTGTCATGGAAATCCATGGGAGAAGGGTACTGTGCCATGGAAATACATGGGAGAAGGGTCCTGTGCCATGGAAATCTATGGGAGAAGGGTCCTGTGCCATGGAAATACATGGGAGAAGGGTCCTGTGCCATGGAAATCTATGGGAGAAGGGTGCTGTGCCATGAAAAATCTATGGGAGAAGGGTGCTGTGCCATGGAAATCCATGGAAGAAGGCTCCTGTGCCATGGAAATCAATGGGATAAAAATTCTGTGCTGTGGAAACCTATGAGAGAAGGGTCCTGTGCCATGGAAATCCATGGAAGAAGGCTCCTGTGCCATGGAAATCTATGGGATAAAGATTCTGTGCCATGGAAATATATGGGAGAAGGGTGCTGTGCCATGGATGGGGACAGGCAGGAGACACAACCACAGCTCTTTCAGTGCACAAACCACATGAATCCTTCCAAGTCAAGCAGTGCTTTTTTCCCCCTATTCAGTGGAACGGGTGATTTTTCCCCAGTTCCTGCTCTCCTCCTGCCAAGTCATGATGGATGATGGAAGCTGTGGTGGGTTTGATCAAACCCTGCTCCTTCCGCAGCACAAAGCAAGAACCCAAGAAACAACATGAACAAACTATCCAAGCATTCGGTGTCAGGGCTTTGTCCTTTTATCTGCTCTCAGCATCACAATCATCTGGCAAGACAGGCTCTGTTGACTTATTTAATGAATTCAAATGACTGGATCAACAGATTGCTATCACTTCGCCAGTGTTCCCAAAGAGGAACAGAACTGCTGCAATAAAGGCTGTGCAGCTTCATCAGAACTTGCACCAAGTGCTGCCACAACACTCCTCCCCTCCACGCTCTGCCTCAAGGACTCTTGTGCACTGACCTGGAACTCACCTCTGGGTCTGCTGCAGCAACACCAGAGGTGGATTTCCTTTCCCTGAGTTCTCTTCTCACCATTCTACAGTCAAAGAGCTCCATCACCCCAGGAGATGCATTTTTCCTGTACACTCACAGCTTGGCACAGAGGTTAAAGTCCCTCTCCCTCTTCGCACAAGATCAGAACCTGCACCTCCTGGGGGTGTTCCTGGCCAGGAAAAGCTGCTGAGCACATTTCAGAGAAAGGACAAAAACCTGTCAATTCATGGGGCAAACGCCCCTGTTCATAGTCCCAGTTCCAGCCAGGCTGATGGCAGGCAGGGAGAGCTCCCAGTGAATAATGGAATTATTGCCAAGCCCTGGTAACCCAGCAGTGTGTGCAGAGTGTCCTCACTCATGCACAGATCACAGGGTACCTTCATTTTGCTTTTCTGCTTCACTTGGAAGCCAAATGTGGCATGGCCTGATCACTTCAAGCAGTACTAAAGCATTTAATTAATATTTGGGGGTTGGAACTGCTGATCTCCAAGGTCCCTTCCAAGCCAAGCCACTCTATGATTCTATTTGATAGTACAGCAGATACAGCTTTAGGGCTCCTAAGATGAGAACCAAAGTCCAGCAAAGCCATAACACAGTTCAAAAGCAGCAAATGTTGTTTCAAGCAATATCAGTGTGTTAACTCCAGAGACAAATCCAATTTCAGAGCAGGTACTGCATGTCCACGCTCCCTGATCTTACAAATGAGATGTTGTCTCACCTCCCACATCTGATCCAAAGCCAACAAAAGCTCTGGCTGATGAGGCAGCAACGGGACCATTTAACTACCACAGCATCCAGCTGGGATTTGTAGTGTTTGGAGATCCAGCTGCTCCCTGACAGCCTGGACCTGGCACACACAGCTCTGTCAGGGAACATCTGAGCAACCTTGAGAAGACTTTCCGGGCCAAAATACACAAGTGACTGGTGCATTCTGACCCTCTGCAGAGCAAACTCCTAATTCCACCCACTCACAGGCAGCAGCTGCTGCAGGAAAATCCCCTGCACTGAAAGGAGCTGAAACTGAGACACGGCAGAAGTCCCACCCCCCAACCTTCAGCAGCTTTGGGGTTTGCTTGGTTCATAGAGACCTTTTTATCTTTTACATTTCCTAAGGAGCAAATCCAAGGTAGGGAATGAAAACCCTTTGGCAGGACAGTGCCCTCTCCACACACAAGTTTTGGGACTTCTTTTCCAGGTACATTTAGGACCTTTTGAAAACTCAAGTGTAAATCTCTCTGCTGTAAGGTTTAGAGAGATCAGAGATCTGAACACCACCCAACAACATGGAAGCACTGGGTGGGTGGCTTGCCCAAGTCAGTGGCACTGTTTTGTCAACTGGAGCTCTCAATGCTCTGCCTGAGCTGGTTTTAGCTCCTGGAAGGAAGAGGCTGATGTGAACAGCAGTGTCAGCTGCCTTGGAGGGGGAGCAGTGCAGCCTCCACGAGCATCAGGCCAGCCGTCCATCACAGGGCCAGCCACGGGAGCAGGGAGGGAATTTCCCATGGGAGAAAGGAGGGAACTTCCCATGGAGACCCCGGCTGTGCTCCAGCCCAAGCCCAGGGAGAAGGGCCCTGGCACCAACACAGGGACACCCTGCTCATCCCCACATCAATCCTGGGCAGGCACAGCAGCTCCAGGACCAAACCACTGCATTTTCTGCCTTTATTTCATCTTATTTACCATCATGTCTGGTGCCTGTGCCTACCTGGAATCCGTGTTTTCCTCTCCACCACGAGGTCAGCTCCTTCGGGGGCATGTCAATGACAGACACGATGTCTCCCACCTGCAGGGGATGGACAACATCAACCACAGCACAACTCCAATAACACAACCTTCAGCACTGCAAAAATCTGTAAAATCCTTCAGTAACCACAGCCTCCAGAACTGCCTCGATTTTGACAGGGAACAACCCCCTGGCAGCACCAGACCATCACTGTTATTTTTCCTTCCTGTGCTGCACACCAAGAATGTGATCCCAACACTCCTCTGGGCTCTTTTTCCCTTTGCACGTCCTGCAGAGCTCTGTGAACACTCCACTGACAGGACCATTGCACGGAACAATCACACCTAAACTGCTGCTTTTTGGGTAAAACACACAAGTGCCAGAGAGCCAGAAACTTCCAGAGCCTGATCTGCCAGACCTTGGATGGGGCTTGGAGCAACCTGGCCTACTGGAAGGTGTCCTTGTCCATGGCAAGGGGTGGAATGAGATGAACTTTAAGGTCCCTCCCAACCCAAATCATCCTGGGATTCTGTGATTCCTGCTCTGCATCAAGTAGGATTGTCATACCAGTTTTAGCCCATCACCTGCCCTTTGAGTGCCAGTCCTTTATTCTTCATGGGAACAGAAGCTCTTAAAAATGGATTTAGATGTAGGATTTGCTGTGAGGAACAGGCTGTGTCACGTGGGCAGTGAGAAATGAAACCTGTGTCCACACACACCCAGGGACAGTCACCCTGCAGAGACACAACACACCTCGTGCACTCTGCAGGGGCTGCTCCTGCTCAGGGACCAGCCCAGGGCACTTGGCAGGAGCTGTTCCATCAGAGGATGCTCATGCCTAGTAAAGCTCTGTTTCAGAGAGGACTGAACATCTGCCCACTGCAGATCCAATATTTAACTCAACCTTTCAAGCTTCAACTCACAAAACATTCTGGGAGTGTCTGGGCACGTTCCTGGTGGGCACAGAAACACAGACACACACACACAGACAAACAGACTGCACTCGTATGTGTGTGTGTGTGACAACAAGGAATGTAAGTGCTTTATTTACCTCAAAGGACAGTTCATCTGCTGCTTGAGCAATGTATCTCTTAATAACGTGGGCAGCAGCAATAGCAGGAACGTTAATGGATGATTCCTCGTGGACCAGCAGGTGATTCCCCTTGTTGTCAATCTGGAACAGAGAGCACAGCAGAGCGTGGGGCAGCTGAGGACAAGCGAGGAGGGGCTTTATTGCTTCTCCTTCGAGCTGATGCAGAGAGACAGCCCAGCTCGGGCCCCGCAGGGAGGGCACAGCACACACAGCTCGCAGGGGGCTGCACAAGGTCGTGTGTCCCCCTCCAGTGGGGAGGAACTCATCGGGTTTGTGCAGCTCTGGGCACACACAGAACACCCAGGGAGGGCTTACAACCTCCCCTAACACCACGTCAGACTGCCTGTCCTCCAGCTCCTCTGATGGCAATGCAGAAGTGCTGCAAAAATCCTCTGCAAGGAATTAACCCTCGAGGAGCTCCAAGGGAGGAAATGCTGTCAAACCAACAACTAATGTTGCTGTCAACTTCCTCCCACCCTTTTATTTGTCTTTTTTTTAAGAAAACATGCCCTTCCTCTGCTGCTATCATCAGCCTGCTTTCCAAATTCCCAGATTTCTGCGCCTGTGTCAAATCCTGCAGGATTCTCAGTTAATCACAGGGGTTATTCTGTATTCCACGTGCAACAGCTTTGCTGTGACCTCCAGGTCTGTTGTGCTGCTGTAAATCCTGCAGCATTTCACTACAGAACTTCCCCCCTTTGCTGAGAACCTTTCCAAGATTTTTCTCCTCCCAGGGGATCTCAGGGTGAGGAGGTTATCAGCGGGGAGAACTGCAAGAAAACACTCTCAATCCCTATCCCAAGACCATTTAAAAATGAACTGCAACAGCCTAATTATAGCTGTTTCTATTCCTGGCGTGCAGGAATGGGAAGCCACACGTGTCTGTCCCCAGGCTGAGCAGGGACAGCTGGACCCTGCCCTCCTCCCAGTGTTCCCAGTGAGGGCTATTTATTGTTCCAGTGGGACAGGAGATGAACCCAGAAAGCAAAGCTGCAGCTGCAGCTCCCTGGACACAGGCAGTGCCACAAGGGGGGCTCTGTCAGCAGCTCTGTCACCAACAGGGCCCTGCAGCTCTCCCGAGGCAAAATAATTAACAAAGAAAGAGGGCAGGCAAATATCTCAACAGAGACAGCCCAAACAGCCGGGGCAATGGGCCACACTCGCAGGGCAGCCCTGCCAAAGGGAGCATGGAGGGGTGAGCTCCCTGCACGCTCCTACTGGGAGCTCCAGCCCCTGCCCACTGCCCCAGTCCCTGCCTCTGCCTCTGGTTCTGTCAGCAGAACAATTTGGGAGACCAAATCCAAGCAGGAGTGGGGGGGAAAAAAACCCTCTATTCTTAATTTTGGCTCTGATTCTGCATGCCCTCTCCCTTCTGCGGCCACCTGCATGCTGGGAACGGGGGAACAAAGCTTTGAGGATGGAATTTCAGTGGCACCAACAGGTCTGGGAGGATTGCAGGTGTGGCAGAGAGCAGGGCTGTGGTCAGGGAAGGAAGAACAACTCCAGCTTTGTACTGTACCTCCATCCACGTGAGGGCAGGCCCACAGTTGATCTTGTTGCCTGCGATGGCCGAGAGCCGAGCCAGGTAAGCCATGAGCATCTGGGTGACCAGCTGGGACAGAGCAAACACACACACAGCGCTCCTGTTAGTGCATCAGCCTTTGGGGAGACCTCTCCAGACCTGGAGAGACCATAAATCATCCACTGCCATAGGCAAGAGTCATGGAAATACACTCCCTTCTGCAATCTGTCATGTGAAGCTCCTCACAGGGTGGTAAAGATTCCACCAAAAAGGTAAAGAAGCAGCTCTCTGTGAGGATAACGATGTTATTTTCATGAGATATTTAGATTTTCACTATTTCCCTTGACAAGATGCCTCAAATCTAAAGCCATTCTGTCCACAGGGATTGCACACCCATGTTGTGGCCACCAAACACACCTGAGACTCCTGGTTGAAACAAAATTTGATTGCCACTTCCACCCTCCTGCAACCCCTCAAGGATGTGGCAACTCAGACTGACCCCCTGGGGAAGGAGGAATATTTCAAACAGTGGAAGAAGGGCTTAAAAACACCCTTAGCAATGTCCCCTCCAGAACAGTAAACTTGTTGTTATTAAAGAGGAGCTCGTGAGGTCCCTCCAAAGGCCCACAGTGACAGGGTTATAAAGCACCATTGTAGCCCAGAGCCTGTAGGGCTGTTTAAAACATTGTCCTCCTCCAACATCTGTTCAAATGTGGCCAGTTCAAAACAAAAAAAAATATATGGTGAGACACCCTACAGCTGCAGAGTTACATTTCAGAGCTGCTCAGCATCTTTTCTGCTCTGCATCTTCTGTGCGGAGACACAAGGCAGATTTTGGGCTCATGCCCTAAATCATATTAAATCAGTTGTGGAAATAAAGATGTAAGAGATAGGAATGCCCGAAACACAATTAAAAATAAACCCAGGAATTCATTATCCTGGATGCTGCTGCTTCTGCTGAGTTTAAGAGGCCAGAACCTTTAAATTCTCTTCAAAGCAAGTATTAAATGTGTCTCTGCTGAGCGATGGGGCTGCAGGATCAGCTCTCTGTATCCAATGGCAAACACCCTGTGGAATTCCATGGGGTACGACTTTCAGCCCTCTCCAAAGCGAGCCCTGCCTGCTCAGGACTGCAGGAACACAGATCCTGATTTACAGTTCCTGGACAGATGATTCTTCGAGTGGTGGGATTGAAATCCCCTCCTTTCCCTTTCCCTGCACTGCCTCCCCCTCCGTGTCCTCTAAAGGGATGCACCTGCTGCTTTCCAGGAGATTTATCTGGGACATGAACAAACCTTTCAGTTATCAACAGGTGAGAAGCCAAAGGAATTCCAGCTCATCCCACTCCAGGTGAAGATAGTAAGGCGAGGAATGAAAAATCCCTCTTATCCATGCAGGAAAAACAGCCATTTAAAGACATTTAAATAATGCACTAATGCATCAAAAAGCAGCTTTAGGAATATTCAGTTTAAAATGCAAGTCTAGCACTCCAAATGGGACGGCTCCTGCAGTGCTGCAGCCTTGGACAGCAGCATTTCCTAGGAATGCTGAGTTGCAAAAGTCAGGAAATACCCACAGCATTGAGAAAGTTTCCAAAGACCAAAAAAAATTGGGATCTAAGGTATCAACAGCTGCTTTCTTGACACTCTCAATAACCACTCTAGACTCAGCAGCTTAATTACTTGTATGAACTTGCAGGACATTTCTCTTTAATTAATTTGTATGAATTTGCAGGGCATTTTCCTTCAGATCATTGAAATCAGGGGTAAGAATCCCTGACCTTATTCCCAGGAATCAATTTGCAAACCTAAGCCAGGCTGCTTTAAAATGACATGGAATCATGGAATTGCAAAGACTGGAAAAGACCTCTAAGATCTTTAAATCCAACCACCATGGTCACCATTACAGCAGGTCCCCAAGTGCCACATCCACATGTTTTTGGGCACCTCCAGGGGTGGGAACTCCACCACTTCCATGGGCAGGTGTGCCAGGGCTGGACAACCCCTTCCATGAAGAAATTTTCCCTAATTTCCCTAATATGTCTTCAAACAGAGCTCCAAGCAGGGAATAAAGAGTGATGGTTGCCCAGCTTGTGGCTGCAGATTGCCAGGACCTCACTGGGGTTCAGGAGAGGGAATGTTTGAGGAATGCTGGTGCTCTTTGTACCTAAATGGTGCAAGTCACACAGGACTGAGCAGGGCAACAAGGAAAGCCCAAAGAGAGCAATTAATCAGTGTAGGAAAGGGTGAGGAGGTTCTTCTTTCCTCTAACAGTGCAGACACTTCCTCTCCTGCCTGATAAGCAGAGATAAATCACAGAATCCCTCTAATCCTAGCCCTAAAATCCCATACATTTCCCAAATATCCTGGTGCAGCTTGAGGCCATAAGTTGAAAATATCTCCAGCCTCTGGCTAGAGGTGACTGGAGGTGACTGTGGGTGACTGGAGATGACTGGAGGTGGGTAGAGATGACTGGACATGGCTGGAGGTGACTGTAGGGGGCTGGAGGTGACTGAAAGTGGCTGGAGGTGACTAGAGGTGGGTGTAGGTGACTGGGCATGGCTAGAGGTGACTAGAAGTGATGGGGGGTGACTGGGGTTGACTGGGGGTGACTGGGGTTGACTGGAGGTGACTGGAGGTGGCTGGAGGTGACTGTTGGGGGCTGGAGGTGACTGAAAGTGGCTGGAGGTGACTAGAGGTAGGTGTAGGTGACAGGACATGGCTGGAGGTGACTAGAAGTGACTGGGGGTGACTGGAGGTGGCTGGAGGTGACTGGACATGGCTGGAGGTGACTGGAGGTGGCTGGAGGTGACTGGAAGTGGCTGGAGGTGACTAAAAGGGATGGGAGGTGACTGGGGGTGACTGGAGGTGCCCTGCTGGTGGTGCAGATGTTTCCAGAGGTGCTGCTTTACCTCGGGGCTGTCCCTCAGGGCATCGGAGCGGGGCAGCTCTGCCAGCTGGGAGAAGCGGCGGTCGTAGATGCACAGGTGGAG
>VWZG01008675.1:90231-107020 GCA_013396735.1 Grallaria varia
CCTGAGCCATCCCTGAGCTATCCTGAGCCATCCTGAGCTATCTTGAGCCATCCCTGAGCCATCCTGAGCCATCCTGAGACATCCCTGAGCCATCCCTGAGCCATTCCTGAGCCATCCTGAGCCATCCTGAGCCATCCTGAGCAATTCCTGAGCCATCCTTGAGCCATCCTGAGCCATCGCTGAGCTTTTCCCTCAGCTACCCCTGCAGGAGCAGCCGAGGAGGTCAAACCCCATCACCATTCCCGGGTCAGTCACCCAACTGGACCGTGGGTGTCAGGATCCTGAGCTGAAGGATCACAGGGTACCTTCTGGAATACGCTGGGCTGGAAGGGACCCACAAGGACCATCCAGTTCAACCCTCAGCCCTGCACAGGACCAGCCCCAAGAGTCACCCCCTGTGCCCCAGAGCATCATCCAAACCCTCCCTGAGCTCTGGCAGCCTTGGGGCTGTGCCCACTGCCCTGGGCAGCCTGGGCAGTGCCCGACCACCCTCTGGGGGAACAACCTTGTCCTGAGATCCCCCCTGAGCCTGCCCTGACACAACTCCAGCCATTCCCTGGGTCTGGTTCTTCTCTCAGGAGAGCTCAGCACCTGCCCCTCCACTTTTTGGACCAGTGCCCCCCATTCCTCTCTCCCATTCCAAGCACCCGTGCAGAGGGTGTGTTGTCAGCACAGAAGGGACTTTCACATTTCCACCCAGCAGAAAGTCACTCCAACACCCTAAGGGTGGGTATTTCCCAAAACCATACAGTTTTAACCCAGCCATAAATAAATTCAAAGTGCACCCATGCTTTGAGTTGTTCTAAAAGTTGTATTAAGCAATTAACTTTCCAGGAAGGAATCACTGCAGCAATCCAGGAAGGAACTGGACAACATTAAGTGTTTCCCCTCAGATCTCCAGCCCAAATCACAGGCAGCAAAGTCTAAATACTCCCAACCAGAGCTGAAGAGAGGCAGGAACAACAACAACAGCCTCATTCCACATCCCAAACACTCCAGAGGCTTCCCCACACCAATAAAAAATGTACATCTTGCTCCCATTTCCTGCAAATCCTAAAGTGCCCAGGAGGGTTTGGCAAAAGGACCCTTTTTTTAATTTCGAGAGTTAATAAAATATTAGAAACAATAAGTTGGCCTCGTGTTGTCAGCTCCGTTTTACAGCACAGCTCAACATTCCTGGTGCTCTGGGCACTTCCCATATGGTAAAAATGCTTTCTGCAGGTTTTTAATGATTTCCGTTAATTGTTGCTCAAATAAATTTTTGATCAGCCTCTAATTTCCCCATTCAATAATTACTTTTCACTTCTTTAACTATTAATTTACAGAAGCTTAAATCCCCCTCATTTCAGTGGGACATGAGAAAGAGGTGAAGTGATTTCCCAAATTCAGACCTCCAATTACAAACCTGGCAGATTTCATTAAACTAAAAAGTCAGGTATCAAATGAAGATTTCAACAATGCCATAAAATATTTTCATGATCTTTGAAAGGAAAAATTGTCAACTGACACAAAAAAAAAAGTCTCTCTTGAACAAAATCGAAGGATATTTTGGAATTTCAATTCACAGACATGTTTACCATGAAAAGCATCACGACCAGTCTGGAATTTCTCCCAGAATGGAAAATGTGGGTTCATCCCTGCTCTTGTCAAACCCTCTCTGTTCTGCCTGGCTCT
This sequence comes from Grallaria varia, assembly GCA_013396735.1. Lineage (NCBI taxonomy): Eukaryota > Metazoa > Chordata > Aves > Passeriformes > Formicariidae > Grallaria > Grallaria varia. The sequence continues at coordinate 91,906 of VWZG01008675.1, forward strand.
GCTGGGCAGGATTAAATGCCTGATGAAAGCCTGGTGAGATCTCAGCCCACTGCTTCTTACATTTTTCCGATTATCAAAGCAAGAAGAAATGTCATCCTTAAACAAAAAAAATAAATGATCAGAGATTCCTGAACTGATGATTTCATCCCCACTGAGCCGGAGATTTGAGCCTCCCATCAGTAAAAGCATCACCAGGACACGGCGGTGCTGCTCGGGCTTCACATGGAACGAGAGGAGATTGGGAGGGAAAAGGATGAACAATTCCAGCTCCAGGAGGGGCATTTTTAGCTCTGCTCATCAAATGGCCTAAGGAGGACGAGGAGCAGCCCCAGCCAGGACTAGTTTAGGCGCTCCCTTAAGCTCAGCTCAACCCTGTGAGCCTTGGGAAGAGCAGCAGTCGCTCCCAATTCCTGCTCTTCCCAAGCCCAACACGCAGCACAACTCCTGCAGCTCGGTGGGGATTTAATAACTCACAGACAGACAGCACTGATAATTTAAGAGGAAGGTCATTAAAGCATCCCTTGCATTTTAATTCCTAGGGTTCAAGCCCCACCGTCTCTTAAACGTCTCAATTATCAGCCCAAAACCTGAACTCCTTTCTCGGTGGGGCTCCCCTAAGCTAAGGCCAGTTTCCTACGGGAGGATTTTGATGTGGATTTACCAATTCCCTCTTGGTTCCTGGCACAGGCAGCTCTTCCTGGGCACCATCCAGGGGCACCCAACCAGCTCCAGGGGCTCTGCTGCGCTCAGGGCTCGTGGGGCCACCCCTTTACAAAACCTACACGCTGAGATTTGGTAATAAAGATTTGTAAATCTCCGGGTTGTGTAAGGAAACAACCCATTTCCAGCTGGATCTGAGCATGCAGGACCCCCCTCTGTCCATCAATCAACCCTTCCCCAGCCCAGGCTGCCACTGGGCTCCAGCACACTCAGCCCTCCTGCCCCGCAGCCTCTTTGCTCTCTGCATTTATTTATTTAGGTTTATTTATTTTAAGGCAGGGATAGACCTTTCTTTTCTGGTTCAACTGCTTATTCCCTCAGAGGGATCACATGGATGCTCTCCTGAACCTTCCAGTCCACATGGAGATGGAGACCAGAATATGAGATGAAAGTCTCCGGCGAAAGTCACTTCGTTTTGACCCCGTGGTAAGAAAACACCTCGGATTAAATAGCTGGAAAAGCACCAGGAGAGGTGAACTCTGCCATGGGGGCACTCCTGCAGCTGTCTGGGGCTCGGGCTCTCGATGTTATTCCAGCCTGACCCTTCAGCCCTTTCCTATTTAAAGCAATGCTGGAAAAGGGTTTCGAAATTTAGTCACAACAGAAAAGCAAGGCTAATAAAATCCAGCCCTTGGAGTTCACCCAGGAAGCGTTTGGAGCTGGTGCCACAGGTCGCTTCATCCACACTGAAATCTGCTTTCCAAAGTGTCCTGGATCATTCCAGGACTTCTGGTGTGTTATTGGAACCAGAAGAGAACTATAAATCTTTCAGACTTCAAGGCAACATAAAGCTGCTTTATTGCTGAGTGGAACACTAAAACTTCAGCACTGCACCTGGAAACACAGGACATGGACATGAGGGGCCAACCAGCACAAGATAAAGGGAATATAAATATATGTCTGTCTGTCTGTCTGTCTGTCTATCTGTCTATCTATCTATCTATCTATCTATCTATCTATCTATCTATCTATCTGTTGGGAGAGAGAGAGAGAGAGAGACAGGGCAGAAGGCATGGGAGAAAATTCAGTGTATTTGTGTTGTGAATCCTTATTAGCCTTATTCCACAGAAGGAATTAATCTCTCAGCATTAATTATCAGTTTATTATCAATTAATTGCAATCAGCAGGGGGGAAAAAAAAAGATATTTTAACTGAAACCACAGCAATTCCATATCAATCACTTCTTTGGTAAAATGACACCCAGAGACACGGGGTGAGGGGGAGGGCACAGCACAGGGGGCTCTCCAGAAAATTAAAGGAATGACCCAACGGGGGCTCAGGGCCACAACAGAAATCCTTCAATGCCACACACCGAGTGCTAAGTGATGGGAGCTAAAATTCCACCATCCCACAGATAGCAAGGCAAAGAGGGAAGGTGGGAATGTATATATAGTTATAAAGGGTTCCATGGACGTTGTATGGATTCAGTACAACTCCTTCTGTAGCCCAGAGCCCAAATGTGCTGGAAAATACTCTGCACTTCAGCAAAGAGAAGGAACAGACTTCATCAAAGCAAACAAGCACTGCTGGGCTTTAAAATAAAACAAACAAACAAACAAACAAACTCCTTGAAAATTACTTGCCTGAGGTTGGTAAAACCACCAAAAAGAAATCCCAGGATGGTTGGAGTTGGAAGGACCTTAAAGTCCATCCAGTGCCACCCCCTGCCATGGGCAGGGACCCCTCCCACCAGCCCAGGATGCTCCAAGGCCCATCCAACGGGCCTTGGACACTTCCAGGGATCCAGGGACAGTCACAGCTTCTCTGGGAATTCCATCCCAGCCCCTCACCACCCTCCCAGGGAGGAATTCCATCCCAATATCCCACCTCACCCTGTCCCCTGGCAGTGGGATGCCATTCCCTGTGTCCTGTCCCTCCATCCCTTGTCCAAAGCCCCTCTCCAGCTGTATCTGACTCTGCTTCCTTACAACCCCATTTATCTGGAGACGCCACCAGTGTTTGGAAAATATCCCTAACACAGCAAGAAATGCCTCTGGAAAGGGTTACAGAAACAAAGCCAGGAATATGTCAAGGGAAAAGGTAGGAAGCAGGGATGGCAGAGATGGAGCTGAGCAGGACTCAGGGAGAGAGCTTAAAATGGTCAAACATTATCTGGAAAGCACAAGAAACAGAAGCAGCTCTGGAGAGGTTTCGTTAATGGAAAATCAGCTGTTCTTTTGGCATCAGTTTTCAGGAGAAACATGGAGAAGTGGTGCCAGGACTCAAGAATGAAACATTTAAGACCGACCATCTTCAATATCTAATACCCCTGCTGGGTCTCTACCAAAGTAAAGCACAACACTTGAAATAGAGTGTTTTAAACACACAGATGAGTTAAAAGATGCACCTGCTCCATGGGTTTTAACAAACTGGGGCCCCAACCTGCTCTGTAACCCCGGGAGAGTCCCTGGGATTTAAGGCATAAGCTCAGTTCATGCTCCCCATGGGAATTCTGCCACTGGTTCCTCTAAAACACAATTGTTTTTAATTTAAACACACAGCCAGTTCTAAACCCTGATGGGCAAAGCACCTCCTTCAAACAGTCATCAGAACATCAATTTAATAATCCAGGTGCCCTCAGTGTAACTGGTAGGAAAATAACATTGGAAAAACGCTGGAATTACGTGTTTTGCCACTTTGCTCGGTGACAGCCAATAATTTGCTGCAAACAATGGCAACAATTAGTTTTTGATTTACCACTAAAGCATCTTTCAGACAAGAGGGAATGGCCTCAAGTTGTCCCAGGGAGGTTTAAGTTGGGTATCAGGGGCATTTTTTTCATGGAGAGGGTTGTGCAGCCCTGGCAGTGGTGGAGTCACCACCCCTAAAAGAGTTAAAAACCCATGCTGGTGTGGGGCTTTGGGACAGGGATTAGTGGAGGCCTTGGCAGAGCCAGGGAATGGTTGGACTTGATGATCCCGGGGATCTTTCCCAGCCTAAATGACTCTATGACTCAATGATTCTGCCTCGACACATGTTAGTTATTTTGATGTGGTTTCTGTGCCTTGAGAGGGCCTTTTTAAAAATATCCTTTACTGACCTTCTTGCTCTACATTTCATATGCAGTGAATCTGGTACATGGAAGTGCAGATGCTCTTCCAAGGCCCTTGAGCTTCACCTGCACTGGGGTGGAGCATCACAAGGGTAAACCTTGTCCCTGGTGCCTCTTAAGCCCCCCGACATCCAAATTGTGGATCAAGGCAACTTTAGAGCCTGCAGAGGATGGGACTGGATGAAAGTGCTTTAGATGATCTGACACCTTCCCCAAGTAAACAGGCCCTGGAATATTAAATATAATTGAAACATATAAAATATAATTTAAACATATTAGATATAACATAAACAGGCCCTGGAATATTAAATAGCCCTGTTAAAAAAAGCATGAATGTTCAACTTCTCCATAAGGAATAAACATCAAGGCAGCTGAGAAGAACAGCCCATCCACCACAACCTTGCTCTTAGTCTGGATTTGCAGCGAGCCCAGCTCTTGAAAAAGTTGTAAAGCAAGGAAATTGGAGCTGCAGCATTTGACACTTGCCCAGGGATGGGGAGTCAGTGTCTGTGCAGAACAACCAGCTGTCCTCTCCAATTTGTGGCTGGGCCCAGCCTTGTCTCCAAAGCAGTGGGAGAGGATGAGAAGCCCTGCCAAGGCTCGTTAGTCCCAGAGGGAAACCACAATCGCCGCCTGTCCCCCTGCATTGACTGTCACTTTTGCTCCAGAGCTCACAGGACACGCTCTGGGCACAGGCAGAGGGATCTCTAATTCCAGGCTCGTTTTCTTCCTGGAGGCAGAACACCCCAAAGGACACGACAGCAACAAAGTGCCATGGAATTGGGAAAGCTGCTGCTGCTGCTTCCAAAACCTCCCAGGGCAGCACAGCCTGTGCCACTGCACTTTATTGTGCACAACCGTGTGCCCTCCTGCTCCCCATCCCTCCCAGAGCGGGGCTGCACCGACATCGTGGTGGGTTTCCATCACAGAAAACCCTCTGAAGAGCAGATGAAGCTGGTCCTTATCACTCACTTGTCACCAGCAGCTCAGTCCAACACGAGTCAGATGAACTGGGAGGGTCTTTGGTAGGGTCTTATTTTCAGATACCCTCACTGAACAGCAAAACCCCCCCTCAAATAAATCCATCAGACCATTTCCCTACTGGAATTGAAGCTGAAGCCACACCACAGGGCACAGGAAGGTTGAAATACTCCTGCCCTTGCACCCGCTGAGGGAATGAACTTCAGCACCAACAGCTCCACAAGAGCATTTATTTCTGTGGTGTCACCCTTCTAAATAAATTATTCCATTCAAAATCCACGCAGGGCTAAGAAGAACCCTGAGTTTGCATCTCAGGAATCCAAGAGTCAAGAAAAGAAAAGAGCTGACCCTGTTTCCTTCGCAGTGCACATTTAAATAATTGAAGAGGGAGAAAGAAACCAAAACCAAACCATAACAAAGAGAGCCATGAATGGAGAAATTAAAGGCCAAGGTCATTTTTCATCTCACCACCAGTGGATAGATTTACACAGAGGAGCAGTGGATCTGCTCCATGGATGGGGCTGAAGGGCCAGTCCCAAAAGCTGGGAAATGAAACCCCAGAGCCCCACGACACACGGATGCTGCCCCTGGATTCCTGACACCTCCTGGGAGACAACAACTAAGGTCTGCATTCCCATTCCACAGCCCCAGAGAGCACAAATCCACTGTGAAGGGCCAAAGAGGACGGCACAGCTCCTGGAAGCCTTCCAAGATATCCTGCCTGGCTGTGCATTTTGGAATAAAAGGACACAGCAACAGTTTCTTTATTTAAAGGCAGAAAAATCCTGTATTAGAAACTGAGAAGGAAGTTAACACAGATTCTAAAACCAGATTTTGCACTGGGTAGGATCCAGCCTGGATGCTCCACAGAAATCTAGCCCATTAACAGAGATGTGACCAGCTTTTTTATATACATATATATATATATATATATATATGTATATGTATATAAAACACACAGAGGAATATATGTGAGTTCGAATCTGTCCCTCAGAATCATCTGTTCAAAGAACTTTCCACAGGAGGGATGTTTGCAGCACCTCCAGGTGTTTGAGCTTCAATCAGGAACTATTAATAAATTAAAGAACGAGCCCTTAAGACAAAAAAAAACCCCACAACCATATTTTTGAACGTTTAGCTCAAAAACGCTGCTGCAAGCACTTTGTGACTTCAGCCCAGCCCATCCCAGCCCCAGCAAACCACAGTGGGGATGTTACTGCTCTGAGTAATCCATTTGCCTCCGTGCAAACCTCCTCCTCTCTGCTCTCCCCACACACTCCAGGGATGGGGGGTCCAGGATGCTCTCCTTTGTCCCGGCATTCCCTCCCTGCTGCCAGGGAATGCTGGATGGGGATGCCTCTGGAGCTTTGCAAATCTTCAGCCAGACGGAACCCAACTGGGATCTCCTGGGAATACGAGGGGCAGAGGGTTGGGAAATGTCTTTGTTTGGGGGGGGGAATCAGGGACCTGATGCCATCAATCAAAGTGGGCACAGCCAGGACAGCAGGGACAAAACTGGGGGTCAGGGCAGAGCATTGGGCATCCTGTGCCACAGACAGGTCTGGCTCAGCCCCCTGCCAGCGTGGGGATGGAAAGGGGAGCAGGGAAAAGGAAATCCCTGCTTTGGGAAGAGCCACAGAAATCCCACCGGGATGGAGCAGAGAGGGGCTCCCTTGGCAGGACACTGGGATGAGCCCATGGGAAGCAGGGGCAGGGAAGGTGGGCTGGGCTCGGAGCTCAGTCAGGCTGAGCTTAAGGGTCCATCATCAGGTCGAGCCCGAAGATTTTGTTCCCCATCACTCACACTGGCATGGTGTGACATCTCTGCCTGCCAGGCCCTGTCACTTGTGCCCCAACAATGTCCCCGTGAGCACGGAAAGGAGCAGGAAAACCACAGGAGGTGGCTGGAGGTGAAGCTCTGTCTCAGAACAGGAGCATCCTCACAGCCAGAACACCCAGAATGTCCCCAAAAACGATGTCTGAGGTGTTGGGACACCTCAAACTTCCCCCTGTAAAATGGCACTGCATGATTTCTTCTTCTCCCTCTTGTCAGAACAAAAGCTGCCACTGGCCATTCCTCTCTTGCAATATTTAAATACACACACAGGTAGTTGCTGTAATGGCACACAAACCAACCCCAAACCATCCAGAAGGGCCCCTTCCAGCCTCCCATACAACTCCCAAACCAAGCTGGGCTGGATCAGCCCATTCCAGCCTTTTTTGCAGCCTCTGACTCGGGCTGATTTATTCTCCACACACAAAATAACCCCTTTGAAATGCGGCGCAGACCATGCAAATTCTTTGCTTATCCCCATGGAACTTCCCAAGGATTGCAAACGCTGTCCATGGACCTTCCCAGCAGGAATTCCAACAGGTCTCAGAAATCCCATGTGGTCCTTCAGGGCCTGCAGGGATCGTTAAGGCTCCTAATTAATATTTACAGGGTTCAGAGTGTCCAGGCCTCCCACCACTCTCCCAGGATTTTATCCTTTTAATAGCAGCAATATTTTCACAGAGTTTCTTTTCTAGAAATAAATCTGTGCAGTTTTACTTGGAAAAGAAGGAAAATCCTCCTACACTGCTCTAAAAAAACCAAGCTCAAACCAAACCCCTCCATTGCCAGCACATCCCAATAAGATTTAATCCCCTGCCTCTGTTCTCATATATAAATTAGTCCAATGGAATCAAAAGAAGAATCCTATCTCTCCCCTTTTCGGAAACACTTGGAGTATCTCTGCATATATTCCCGCTTCTTATCAAGTGCCAACCAAGTGGATTAATTTTTTGAGGTTTCTAAGGAGAAGAAAAGCTGCCCAGAGCCTTAAGCCCCGTGTGAGGCTCACACAAAGCCTGGCTTTCACGAGAATACACCCCCCAAAGAGGGCTTGCCAAACCTTCCCTGGGAGGGTCCTGCAAAATGGGCACCAAACACTGATTCTCTTCACACCCCCTCCCAGTTATCCCAGTGGATGGGATGGAGTGGGGTGGGATTTGTGCCCTGTCCCAAATCACAGGCGCTGTGACACCGAGGTGGATCCATCCCTGCCAAGAGAATTCCCTGTGTCCATGTGAGCAATCCAGGACAGGCTGCAGAGGCTGAACGCCAGCTCTGGAAGTGCATCCCAAGGGTGAGTGAAGCCAGTTTGGGTTTTCAGGCTCTTCTCCCCCTCCTTCAGGACTTCTGGCCTGACCCAGACGTGTCCTGCCAAAATCCCTCCCTGCTGCCCCATCATTCCATGAGCTGTTTCACACCTCCCATTGGATTCGAATGTGGAGCCAAATCCAGGCAGGCACTGCAGGGCTCCGAAGGCTGACGGAATGGAATCTCTGCCTGGACACTGGGAGAGGCCACGGGATGTCAGGGGGGAAGTATCTGATGCTCAGCTGTGCAGTTCCTTCCATACCTTCCCAGACATTGGATCCAGATGCCATGAGTTACTCAGCTCTTTATGGATCTGAGAAACGGGGATGTGGAGCAATGTGGGAGAGGGGAATCACTGGCTTGGGGCAGGGAGGAACTCCGAGTGGCCGGGGGGGAGTCGAAAGAGAAGGAAAATGGAAATAAAAAAAGAAATATATCAGAAAAATATGGGGAAAATAAGGAAAAAGGAAAAAGAGAATGGGAGAAAAAGATGAAAGGGAAAGAGAGAAAGGGAAAAGAGAAAAAGGGAAAAATAAAAAAGAGACTAAGGGAAGAAATAGGAAAGGAAAAGAGGAAAGAAGAAAAAGGGAAAGAAGAAATGGGGAAAGAGAAAAAGGGAAGGAAAAGAGGGAAAGAAAAAGAGAGGAGAAAGGGGGGGAAAAAGGGAAGGGAAAGAGGAAAAAGGGGAAGGGAAAAATGAAAAAGAGAGAAGGGAAAGGAAATGGGGAAGAGAAAAAGGAAAAGGAAAAAGGGAAAGAGGAAGAAGGGAAAGAAGGAAGGGGAAAATAGAAGAGGAAAGAGGAGAAGGCAAAATAAAAAGAAAATAAAGTAAAACTAAAAGCCAAAAGGCAAAGGAAAAAAACGAAAAAGAAAGAAAGGCAAAGTGGCTGGTGCTGTGCCCACTCTTTCAAGGGACGGGGCCAGCTCCCAGTGTCTCCATTCCAGCTTAGTCAAGCACTGGAAAGGAAGGGAAGGGAATTCCCAGGAGCTGGGCCTGGTGCAGAGGCTGCAGAGGAGGGTTTGCTTTCCCCCAGCACAGAACCCACCCCACTGATCCCACTGACCCGTGAAACCCCTGCATGTGTCCCCTGAAACACCCCTGCAAAGCATCCCAGGGAGCGATCCCAAACAGGAGGGCTCCAAACACACTGGAATTCCACTCTCCTTCAGCCCCCTGAACATTCCTTGTCCCAGAGCCTGCCCAGTTCCCAGCTGGAACAGCCACGTGCCCACCCTGAGCCAGGCTGTGCTGCTCCTCAGCCTGGGGGGCTTTGCTGAGAGGGGCTTTGGTGCCACGCTGGCATTTCTGGGAACGTTCCCAAACTGGCACTTGGGAGAGATGGCCACTTCCAGCCTCTCTTCCCACTTCCCAGAGCACATTTATACATGTGGACGTGCACACGTGTGTGCCACTGACACTGCTGGGCTCAGGTGGGGCCAGGAACAGAGCAGGATCCTCTGGATACAGGATCCTCTGCTCCTTGGGATCTTCTGCTCCTCAGGATGCAGGATGCTCTGCTCCTTGGGATACAGGATCCTCTGCCCCTTGGGATGCAGGATCCTCTGGATACAGGATGCTCTGCTGCTTGGGATGATCTGTTCCTTGGGAAGCAGGATGCTCTGCTCCTTGGGATACAGGGTCCTCTGCTCTTTGGGATGCAGGATCCTATTCTGCTTGGGATACAAGATCCACTGCTCCTCAGGATGCAGGATGCTCTGCTCCTTGGGATGCTCTGCTCCTCAGGATGCAGGATCCACTGGTCCTTGGGATGCAGGATCCCCTGCTCCTTGGGATGCTCTGCTCCTCAGGATGCAGGATGCTCTGCTCCTTGGGATGCTCTGCTCCTCAGGATGCAGGATGCTCTGCTCCTTGGGATGCTCTGCTCCTCAGGATGCAGGATGCTCTGCTCCTTGGGATGCTCTGTTCCTTGGGATGCAGGATTCTCTGCCCCTTGGGATGCTCTGTTCCTTGGGATGCTCTGCTCCTTGGGATGAGCATTTCCACTGCCAATTCCCCACCATTCAAAGTGTCCCAATGCTGGGAGGATCTGGCAGATTTCCAACCCCACAGAACCCAAATGCAGGTCCCACGGGTGTGCCTGTCCCACACAACCCTTCTGAGTGCCTGAGGCACAGCAGCAGGACCACTGGGAGAGCTCTGGGAGAGGTAACAGACACCCCAGTGATGCCTGGTCATGTTCAGCACACGAGGATGCTCAGGAGGTGAATCTTGGAAAGAGCTGCTGTCCCAAAGCCAGGAAAAGGCCCAGACACAGGCATGAACTCCACACTGAACCTGCCACTGCAGCTCCCACAAAAGTGATTCCTTGGGCACCTTGAAACCTGTTGGGTAGCATTTCCCAAACTCACACACATCAGGAAATGGGGAATCCACGGGAAGGAGCACCAGATTTATCTCCCAAAGCATCCTGGCACCACGGCAGAATTCCATACCAGCTGTCTGGAGACATCCCTGGGAGCAGACCAGGAATCCACCCCCATGTCCCATGGGAACAAACCACTGCGGGGATCCTCCCAGCTGGGTCACTGGTGTGTCTGTGCTTGCACTCTCCAGTCCCTGGGCAGCTCCACTGAGGATTATTCCCTTCACACACTCCTGTTTCTCCCCTCAGTGCCTTTCCTTTCCTACAGTGACCTGCTGGCATTCCCACAGGCAGCATCCTTGGAGCACCGTGTCAAGGAAGGGGTGGAAAACCCCAGAGGAAAGCATCACATCCTGTTATTCCAAGGCTGTGCTGGCAAACGGAATGAAATCCAGGTGGGGAGGGCAGAAAACATGGCATTTACCTGACAGGAGATCTGCACCAGGTAGACCAGCTCCTTGGATTCACAGCCATTCCTCGTCACCTCGTTCTGTTCCTCCGGGAGCGAAAGCTGCACCAAGGAAAGAGGGAGAGAGGTCAGGGAGAAGGGATGAGCCAGGCTTGGAACAGCACATGGAGCACAACACACACATCAACCCAAGACATGAATATCAGGGAACCAGGGAAGGGCTGAAGCTGCCAGAGGGATAACATGGAGCATTCACAGCCCCTCCAATGCCATTGGATTGTGGCACCTCACCTGACAGGTTAAAAATAAAAACAGGGTTCAGAAATAAAACAATTACAGGGAGGCAAACTGCTCGAGCCAGGGGTTAAACTCCAGCTTGAAAGTCTGCAGAATTAATTGTTCACTGGAAATATCTCCATGAATATTCATGTATCAGATAAAAATGCTTCCCCTTCCCTCCATTTTATTCATTTTTTATTTCACACATTCAGGCAGACGTTAGATAATAAAACACATCTCCTAATTCCAGTGTCGTCAAGCAATTCACCCCAACAGGGAGTTTTATAGCACCATTCATCACACAGAGAGTCATTAACTGCAACATCAGGATGTGCTTGTTTGGGAGCAGAGAGGGGAGGTTTAACTCTCTCATTTCTGCACATCTCCTGAGCCTTGAGCATCCTGGCCCTGCTATTCCCACTAGTCCTGATATCCCACACTGAAAATGGCTTAGGTTTAATGATCTTCTGTGAAAACAGAAATTACAAATGATCATATGCAAATTAAGGCTCTTTGCAAAGCAAATAAAGGAAATGTTGGCAATGCAAATAAATAAAGAAAATGTGTACATAAAACTTAAAGTCTGTAAAAAAAATCCTAATTAGAGAGTGCCAAAAATACCCCTGAAACAAATGAAAGCACAAATGCAGAAAAGGCTGAGAAGAAGAATCCCAGTTGCCATATTTAATGAATGGAAGCAAGGGAAAAGGAGAAGTGGGTGAGAAGAGACAGGAACCTCCTGAGAGACGGACACAGGAGGCAAAGTTCTCTCCTACCAACAGCCACAACAGCCTGAATGAATCTCACTTTTGGCTCTGCCAGTCCCTCCTCCTTTGTGAGGAGTTCCCAGAGCCACCAGCTCAGTCCTCTTCCTCCACCAGCCCCACTCCCTGAATACTAATTTTCTGCTGGCTATATCCAGATCATGACACCGACTTCTGGACCAAAGAAACTCTTGGCATTTGTGCAATTTATTGTATTTTTGCACCACTAAATGCATTTAGAGGCGTGTGTGCAAACACTGGCCACTCCTGAGTGCTGGTGCTGCAAGCACAACTTTGAGTGGCGCTGCCTTTTGGGAACCAAATGCAAACTTCCCATCAAATAACTTATACCCCAAATCGAGTTTGCACCTTCAGTCTGCAGCCCAGCAGTGCAGAACAGTTAAAACAATGGGAGGGGACACCCCAGAGCAATGGGAAAGACCCCTGAGAGTGACTTTCCTGTGTGTGACAGGGTGTGGATCCCTGCCATTAACCATCAGTTCTCTGTTGCACCTTCCACCCAACTCCAACATCATTTTTTGCCATCAAATGTCACATTTAAAGCGCTACTGAGTCTTGAAACCACAGCCAAAGGAGAACTAACAAAGCAGGGAAGGAAAGGAATCCATGCTGGAGGTGCTTTCTACGCTTGCCAGGTAACAAGGAGGTCCTGATCAATTAAAAAGAGGATCAGAGGGCTGGAGCCCCTCTGCTCTGGAGCCAGGCTGGGAGAGCTGGGAATGCTCACCTGGAGAAGAGAAGGATCCAGAGTGACCTCAGAGCCCCTTCCAGTGCCCAAAGGGGCTCCAGGAGAGCTGGAGAGGGATTGGGACAAGGGATGGAGGGACAGCACACAGGGAATGGCTTCCCACGGGCAGAGGGCAGGGAGAGATGGGATATTGGGAAGGAATTGCTGGCTGTGAGGGTGGGCAGGCCCTGGCCCCCAGCTCCACGTCCTTCTGATGCTCCCACGGATGGACCCAGTGAACTCCTCTCCCAGCAGACACCAGTTCCCATCAAACCACAGGTGAACTCAGAGCCTGAATGTCAAGCCAGCACAAGCACTAAGTAAATGCAAGAGGTTGTGGGATGCGCATTTCGCCTGTAGTTGCTTTCAGAACTATTTGAAGCTGGCAAATCACAGGAGACAATTTCTCTCCCGTGGCAGGATGACTATTCAGCATCCCTTCCACTGAGCTTCACCTTCAGGACTAATAAATCCTCCCATCGTTTATAAATCTGCACAGCCAGAGCAAAGGGCAGGTGCCAACCCCGTGCAGGACCCTCGGGGTGCTGGAATCCTGCTGGATGCAGGGATAGATCCACATGTGCCTTACATGCACCACAACAGGTCTCTCTGGGGCTGTGTTGTTATTTGTTTTTGCAATTTAAGCTTCCAGTGAGGTCAGGCCCAAGTATCTTGGTAGCTCTGAGAGGTGGGAACAACTGGGACACTCCTCCAGCTCCTTCACAAATCAAAACTCTTGCAGAAGGTGACTTTAAAATGACACAATCCCAGAGTGGTTTAGGTTGGGAGGGACCTTAATTGGTCCTTCCATGGCAGGGACACCTTCCACCAGCCCAGGTTGTTCCATGCCCCATCCAACCTGGCCTTGGACACTTCCAGGGATGGGGACAAGCCCTTCTGGCCATCCCCACAAAGGAATATTAACCAAGCCAGAAATTCAAAGTAAATATGAAACCAGGCAAAACACTTGCCCAGTGCCACGTTGGTGCTGCACACAGCAAGAGGAGAGGGAAGGCAGCTCCCTGGGAATTCCACCCTTCCCAATTACCCCTCTGGAGTCGGCTTGTTTTAATTCTTAAGCCAAGTCTATTTGATGCCTAAGCTTGTTGGGACACAAAATCTCAGAGAGTTGTATCACAGATACTTCCCCTGCAAATGTTTTCTCACGTGACCCTTTTATTTCCTCTAAATGTGTAAGAAGGTCAATCTTCAGAAGCAATGAAATATTCATTAAAAAACTTCTTAGATGCAGCCATTGGGGACCCCATTAGGCCAAAACAACTTCAGAGCATCTGAAACCACAATGTTTTCATGGAGTTAAAATATCTGATGCTATTAAACCCAAAGCAAGGGTTTAAAGCCACCCCTGGGTGTGGCTCCGTGCAGAGCCAGGCCTTGGGCACTGATGCTTGGCAAAGACATCCTGGATGGCTCCAGGGGCTCCATTTGCCATCCAGGAGGTTTCTGGTTGGAATTTCATGGCTTTGCCTTTTGCCTTCAAAGCTCTGGATGAACTGGCCACTGAGAAACTTCCTCCCTTCATGTATCGCAGGTTACAGAAATTATGGCCATAAAATAAAGACTGTTGAACTTCTCAGACTGAAGCCACTGGGCTGAAAACTGCTGTCCACCTCAGCTGGGTAAATCCTGGATTTTCTGGCTCTTCCATATGACACAGAACCTCTCTCCCTTGGAGTGAAATTTGGGAAGACACGGGAGAGATGCAGAGCTACTGCCAGAATTGCTTCACATCTTCCCTGCACGTTTTTTTTGCTTCCAAGAAAACTTCCCTTCCTTCTCCTTTCCTCCTGGGGACATTTTCCAGGCTCTGGGCTTGCAGAGGCTCCCAAAGCAGCATCTCCCAGGGCACGGGAGGCTGTTCTTTCACCAGGCTCACCACTGGTAGTAAGTTCCACATGGTGACAGCATGGAAGGTCCCTGCCCTCGGTGACTGTGCCCACAGCTGGGCAGTCAGTGCCAGGGCACGCCTTGGGTCGGGCAGTCCTGGTCCTGCTGCAGGCTCAGGGTCTCAGCCCATTCCCAACCCACCTCAGGGCTCCCAAGGAAAGGGAATAACTCTGGCACAGCCAAAAGGAGATGAAAATAATCCTGGGGTGCCCGACTTACGCCTTTGAAATTCAATTTCCATGAAACAGTATGGCACAAATAAAACACTCCCTTCACAAAAGCAACTGCAAGGCAGGGGTGGATAACCAAGGGCACGGGTTCCCTTTAATGCCACGCTGCTGAGAGGAGATAATTCCAAATAACACCGAAATTCCTGGCACAGGCACCCCCAGGTACCACTCACCAGGCCCCGGCAGAGGGGTTTGATTTGGCTTTGGTGTCAAAGACTTTGGAGACAAATTTGAGTGACTTTACAGAAAATGCCTTTAAGGAACATTTCGGGACCAGCAGAGGATTCTGAACGTCTTGTTTTGTTTCAGACTTCTGAGATTCGACCCATGGAGCTGCACGGGATTTGTAGGAGTTTGGTCCCTACAGCTCTGGAGCAGATAGAGCTGCTCCCTAGGAATTCCCAGCTTTTAGGAGGAGAAAGGAAAAAAAGATAAAAAAAGGAATACAGGGAAGGGAAGGGATACAGGGAAGGGGAGGGGAGAGGAGGGGAGGGGAGG
>VWZG01008675.1:109417-196389 GCA_013396735.1 Grallaria varia
CCCCCCTTTCTGTGCACTGCAAACCTGCCCATGTGCACAGACACCCCATCCTGTGCACTGCAAACCTGCCCAGTGCATGAACACACAGCCACCCTCCTTCCTGTGCACTGCAAACCTGCCATGTACACACACCCCCCTTCTTTCACACTGCAAACCTGCCCTGTGCACAGACACACAGCAATCCCCTTCCCGTACACTGCAAACCTGCCCTGTGCACAGCCACCCCTTCCTTTCCAAACCTGCCNTCCTTAGCACTGCAAACCTGCCCTGTGCACAGACACCCCTTCCTTAGCACTGCAAACCTGCCCTGTGCACAGACACCCCTTCCTTAGCACTGCAAACCTGCCCTGTGCACAGACACCCCTTCCTTAGCACTGCAAACCTGCCCTGTGCACAGACACCCCTTCCTTAGCACTGCAAACCTGCCCAGGTGTATGAACACACAGCAATCCCCTTCCTATGCACTGCAAACCTGCCCTGTGCACAGACACCCCTTCCTTTCCAAACCTGCCCTGTGCATGAACACATAGCAAGTCCCCTTCCAGCTGCATCTGCTGGTCGTGCTGCTGAAGTGGGCCGTGAATCCCCTTTGCTGCCCCAGGAGGGGCCCTGCCAGCCGGCTGTGTTCGCTCCCAGACCCACGGCAGCCCCTGCCCCACTGAGCCCAGCCCCAGCGCTCCGTCCTCCCCACGCGTGGGCTCCCCACCCCACGCGTCTCACCCTTCCACGTCTCTCCGGAGCTTCCCGGCAGTTCATCCGCAAATCCTTCCAGGACCCAGCTCCGAAAGGCAGAGGAGCTCCCAGCTGGGGGAATCAAAGCCGAGTGCTGAGCATCGCCTGGGAGCAGCGGCGGGGCTGGGGCGCTCCCCACGGCGCTCCCCACGGCGCTCCCCACGGCGCCCACCCAACTCACGCTCCGAGGAACCGGCGGCGCTCCCGCCGCGAAGATCCCGCCGGACGAGCCGGGCAGCTCGTGGAGAGCCAAGAGAAACAGGCAGGCAGGGAATGCACGCAGGGATCGCGCTCCAGCGCCGGAGGAGAGGGGGGAAAAATGACAGCCACTGCCATGACACGCCTGGAAGGCAGCGCAGGGTCAGGCTCCGCTGAGTCCTCCTCCAGGCGCTGAGCTGGAGCTCTGGGATATCCCTGCCCGGCCCCTGGTGCTGGGCAAAGCAGGGCAGGATGTGCGCCCGGGGGCTGAGCTACAACAGCTCCCTGCTGGCTGCGTGTTTCCCTGGAAAGCAAGGATCTGAGGATGGGAACTCTGCTGGCGGAGTCTCTCTCGTGTCCGAGGGGTCCGTGTGTGACCGCGGAAGGAGCGACACGTCTGCAAAGCCACCGCAGGGCACTGTCCACTGGCTGGGCTTTACCGTCCGGCAGCTGACCCGGGAGCCACCAACAGAGAGAGGTCCCTCTGCCCCGAGAGCCAAAAATTCGGGCTGGGTTTCAGGCGTGCGTGGGATCGAACCACACACAGAATGGAACAAACAGCGCGCCACGAGCCACAGCCTCGCGGCACTTCTGCCACGCCGGAGCATCCAGCTCCGCTCAGAAAGAGGGATTTTGGGAATCATGGGCCGTGGAAGTGGCTCTGCCACAGCCAGCCTGCCCCTGCCTGATGTTTATCCCAACAGCAAAGGGAGGGGCTCCATCAGCTCCCCCTTCTCACATCCCCCTGTCTGAACCCCAAGCTGACATGGCAATCTCAAGATCTGACATTTTCTCAGCACAGCCTCGTGCTTTTATTATAAAACTTGACCAAAGAGCTCCCTGAGCAAACTCTGCAGTCCAAGACAAACTATAAAACACAGGCCCCGAGTTGAGTCCCTTCTCAGAAGCTGCAGGTCCCTGCCAGTGCCTTCCCCTTCCAGGAGCCCAGGAGAGCTTTTACCCTGAGTATGTCAGGAGTCACTCTGGCATTGAATTCATTATTTCACTGCAGGTGCTGCCCTGTTTGAAGCAGCCACCGTGCTTGGGGTGCACTGCCAGTCTCAGAAAGGGGATGGGCAGCCCAAAAATGACAAGGAATGATCCCAGCAGCAGCCAGTGGGGTCATCAATGGTCTGTTCCCCCAGCACCCCATGGCAGAGATTCCCCACAGGTTCACATTTTAACTCTAACTCTGCAGAGAACACACTTTCAAAGCCTCTCGCACACTTTTCATATTCATTTCTCTAACAAGTGCAGTGTAATGCTCAGGGAGCATTACAGAGAACTCAGCACGTTCCAGCCCTGATATCCAGTTCCTTCCATGGACAATTGTCTCCATTTTTCCCTTTTCTTGCCTAAACTGACATCAAACTTCAATCTGTTTTAAATGGCCCTTGTCCATATCTTATGTGTTAGTGTAACACACATCCTTGATGCTTCTTAAAAAGCACCTCCACTTTACTGAAAGGACAATTAATCAGCTTTCCTTCCGCACCCAGGGACAATATAGTTGAGTGGAGCACAGCACAGTACAGGAAAATACACTTTTAATGCAGGAACATACAATATTAGTATAGGAAAATGCACTTTTCCAGCCTTCTCCATCAGCTGATAGTGATTTCCCCCTTCTTCAAAGTTTCTCTTTGTTCTTTCAGCTCTGAAAATACCCTGGAGAATTTGTAATGCTCAATGCAAGCTGGTTAAAGAATTGAAAATTAGCATTGTTAGAAAGAAACTCTGCTTCTTACCAACCCATTGCCCTATTTCTCCCAACCCTTGGAAATTTCCTGTCCGTTAGAGTGGCAAGAAGACACTTCAAGTGTCACACTGGAAAACTTATCAGAAGGTGCCATATTTTCAGGTAGAACAAGCTGGGAAAATTCATGAGATTGCTTCTCATCCCCCTTGCAAGGAAATGAGACCATGGGATGCTGCAGCATAAATAAACATTTAGGGAATGGAGGAAATCAGTGCCTATCAATTATATAGCCTAAAGCACCCCAAGAGCAGCCTGATTTTGTGCAAACAGGGCAGCAACCAGTAAGAAGGAGCCTCTCCTCAGGGTCCCCCAGACCATCTAAATCCCAATTCCCTCCTGCATCTCCTCTGATACAACTGGAAAGCAATTCCTGACCCGGAGCTGCTGCCACTGCACATCACCCTGTGCAGCCTGGCCTGTCATGGACAAAGGGATTATGGACAGTGACAAGGGAAAAAATCTCTTCTGAGCATGGAAACATTATTTGCTGAGGCGAAGAGCACCTGAAATGACCTGTGAGAGGGGGGTCTGAATGATGGTTCCTACCAGAAACTAGCCAGTGTTTTGGTAACTAATGTCACAGAATTAGGTTAGAAAAGAGCTCCAAGATCACGGGAGAATTAGCAAGTATGATTTATAAATACACAGAGCTGGAAAGGATCTTACCAGTGTAAGACAAGCCTGATCATAAATGTTGGTCCCTCTTATAAACTAGTTCTGCCACTTGCTCACAGAATTCCTACCAGAGAGCTGACCTTCCTTCTCCGAAGGAAACATAAACCAGAAAAGATCTTATTCCCTCAACTGACAAATTTTCCTGGAATGTGCCTCAAATCTTTCCAGAGAAATCCTCTTTCTCCTTCCAACAAAGCCAGTCCCCAAGTGGCACCATCAAAACCCACCCAAACCAAAGCCCTCTGTAGAACAGGAGAGAGAACCAGCCAGAAGAGGTTATCGGGTGTCCTGCCAGGGATAAACCCCTTCCCAAGCACCTACAGCACAACCAACACCACGTCCCACTCCCACCCCACTGGGCTGAACCAAACAGCTCAATCCAAACCATTCTGGCTGCAAAGCAACCTCTGCTTCTGCCAGAAATTCCCATAAAACTGGGACTCCTCCCACCGCAGGACCAGCAGCCAGAGGGCAAACCCAGCCTGTCTCCAGAGGAAACCACCTTCAGTCACTGGGAAATGTGATGCCAAGCCCGTGGAAAGGGCACTGGGATGCTCCAAGATGCCAGATGTGTGCCAGTGCTCACACCACAGGCCGTGTTCCAGAAGGGAAAAGGGAATATGTTCCATGGTCCTGCTCAAAGCAAAGCTAATTCAGCTAATGATGGGTTCTCATGGAAAACACGGGATTCTGGCATGGCTGGTAATTTTAAAAAAAAACCTAAAAATGCCACTGACCTTCCACCTCTCCCCACAAAGTACCCATTTTTCAAAGTTCTCAGCCAAACTCTCTGAAGGGTTCCAGTTCCCTTTCTTGTTGTTTGTGTCTGTCTTGATCAACACATGGAAATAAAGGCAGCTGGTGTTGCCTCTCTCCGTTTCCATTTCACACCCGATCAGATCCTGTTTTCACAATCAACTGAGGACAGCAAAATGAGATTGTTCAGGAATGACTCCTCCCCACGCTGAGGTCTGGTCACTACCTGGGCAGATCCAGCCCCTCTCCTGGTAGGATGCAAAATTCAGCATCTTGGATATCACACAACACCCAAAAAAAAGGGCTGGAAAAGGAATTATTTGCAACCGAAACCCCTTCTCGGCACAGGAGAGGGAGGGATTCTTCTGTCCTACTGGCAGGAAAACTCTAAGACATCAAATGAAGACAAGGTGAGAGATGAAGGAATGTTTGTCCTGCACCCAAACTATCACCACAGGGGGCCAAAGAACAGCCCAGTCAGGTTCAAACACCTCCAGTTTGGTCCAGGAGGGGTTTGGCTCAGCCTGGGCTCACCACTGGATTTCACCAGCCACGGAAGCACAAATAACAACTGCATTGAAACACCTCTGAAGCCCAGAAAAGCAGGTAGGACACATAAATAAATGACAGAGAAGCAGCCCACGACCACAGAAATCTCCTCTTTGGGCTGGGAAAAATCATGGCTGTTTCTCCTGCCCTTCTCTGCTCCCCAGCCCATCATCCCTCCCAAAAAACCCATCAACCACCAAGAGGAGAAGGCTGGAGACTGGAAGTTCACGATGCTGAAGTTTTATTACAACCACCTCCACCAAACCATGGAATCATCAAATCCCAGCGCGGTCTGGGACTGGGAGGGACATTAAATCCCACCTCATCCCACCCCTGCCGTGGGCAGCGACACCTCCCACTATCCCAGCTTGTCCCAATCCCTGCCCAACCTGGCCTTGGACACTTCCAGGGGGATCCAGGGGCACCCTGGGCACAAAAGCAGCTGTTTGGAGCTGGAATCAGACGGAGGCAGAAAGTGGAGCCGTGAATTTCCCCAGCATGGCAATCCTGAGAGCCCTTTGCACACTAGATGGCATTGCACTCCAAATTATCCCAGGGATCAGCGTGGGATTGTGGATCCTGAACCAGCAGCAAAATCCTCCTCCTGCCCTTTTCATGGAAGCGAAGCTGAGCCCAACTGGGGGAATATTGACAGGGCCAGGACGATGGAGACAGCTCTGCAAGAGGGACCAGCACCTGGTGGCTCTGGGCTAAAACAAAGAGGCAATTAAATTCAAGGAGCTGCTGGATTTATTAATTTATTTAAAAGAAAAGTGGCTTTGCCACAAAACAAAGTGTCCTTTCTCTCACTGTCTCCCACTGGACCAAGCAGAATCCTTCCTTTGGTTGTTGCAAACCAACGTGCCCGGACCCTCCAGGGTAAGAAGGGACCAGTATTTGTATTTATTTACCTCATTCAGGGACTCCTTACACGGAAAAGCCACATGAATGGGCCAAGAATGAGATTTTTTACAGTTTTTCCATCCTTTTGTAACAAGTAACATCCACAGGGATATAAACCCCCTCGAAGCTATAACATGTTATTGTTTGAGCTTATTGAGAAGTGCATCCATCCATGGGCAAAACCAAGACTAAGGCAGTGAATATAAATTTTCACACAGCTCTCTGAGATACAAGCAGTTTTAATCTTCCTGCATGTGGCATGTCATGAAACTGCTGATTTCCAAGGAAAGTACATTAAAATCACAGAGTTAGTTACAACTGCCTTTTCTCCTCTGAGCTCCAAAACCCATTAAATTCTGTGGGAGGTCAGGGGCAGTTTTAGTCATAGTCTGCTCTTCCGTTTGCTGGAAACAAGCACATTATTCCTCTGAGAGCACTGAAAATTGATACAGCCCTGTCATTCCAGGCTATTAGTCTCTTACTCACTTCTTCTGTTTTCTCCCCCACTAAATCAATATTAACATTTTTTCCACGCTGATAAGAATCAAAGCCACTGGAAAAAAAATGCCTTATAGACCTGAGCTATCAGCAGGAGTGCCAAGGGAGGAGAAAAAAAACCAACACAGGAGCCTCAGAAACATTAATTTTGATGGGGCAAAGCGTGCTGTGGCAAGGAGAAGCTTAATTGGCTTAAAGGGAGTCATTGATCCTGTCTCACTGTCACATTTTCTAAGCACCTTTTCTGCCCAAATACATTTTTTGCTGTGATTTCTCACCCAAAGAGAGGTATTTTTGTCATCCAAACTGTGCTGAGTAAGATTTGATTCCGCATGCACAGAGGAGCATTCCCAAGGAAGCTGCAAAGGCAGGAAACAAGACTTATTAAAGCACACAAGGGAGAAACAAACACAGCCTGAGGAGCCTCGCTGGAGCACGTTTGGAGGTGCAGCACTGGAAGAAATCAGAATTCCCACCAGGAACTGCAGCTCCTGGTGTTTTCTATAAGGGTTCTGCTGGGACAGGAATAAATTGGAATTCCCATCAGGAACTGCAGCTCCTGGTGTTTCTATAAGGGTTCTGCTGGGACAGGAATAAATTGGAATTCCCATTAGGAATTGCAGCTCCTGGTGTTTTCTGTAAGGGTTCTGCTGGGACAGGAATAAATTGGAATTCCCATCAGGAACTGCAGCTCCTGGTGTTTTCTATAAGGGTTCTGCTGGGACAGGAATAAATTGGAATTCCCATCAGGAACTGCAGCTCCTGGTGTTTTCTGTAAGGGTTCTGCTGGGACAGGAATAAATTGGAATTCCCATCAGGAATTGCAGCTCCTTTTTTTTTCTTTAGGGGTTCTGCTGGGACAGGAATAAATCCGAATTCCCATCAGGAACTGCAGCTCCTGGTGTTTCTATAAGGGTTCTGCTGGGCCAGGAATAAATTGGAATTCCCATTAGGAATTGCAGCTCCTGGTGTTTTCTATAAGGGTTCTGCTGGGCCAGGAATAAATTGGAATTCCCATTAGGAATTGCAGCTCCTGGTGTTTTCTATAAGGGTTCTGCTGGGCCAGGAATAAATTGGAATTCCCATTAGGAATTGCAGCTCCTGGGTTTCTCTAAGAGTTCTGCTGGGACACAGGCAGGATTTGGAGAGGAGGGAAGGTTGGAGGGGGCAATGCCACTGCCGAGGTGGGACACACTCCCCTCCTAACACCCTCCCTTCCACAGACCTCATTCCAAAGCTCAGGAGAGCATTTCAGCTTATCCTGGTGGGTTCCTGATGTCTGATTTCAAATCAGCCCCTGTGACATTCCAGGAGCACTGGGAAAACTGGCCTTTAGTCCATGTCCCTCATATTAACTCTGTAATGAAGTACAGAAGGGTCCATATCCTTGGAGCTGCTGCAGTGGGTGCAGAGCCCCCCTTTGGTCTCAGGGGGATACAGAACGTCAGAATGGCCTGGGATGGAAGATCCCTTAAAGCCCACCTCATTCCACACCTGCCACCAGCCCAAGGTTGCTCCAAGTCCTGTCCTTGGATTTGGGATGGGGAGTCCACAACCTCCTTGGGAAACAACAACAACCACAACAACCACCACCAAGTCTGCCTCTGCAAACTACAGAACAGGCTCTTATAAATGAGAAGAAATAATGTTGGCCCCACTTGCAAGGTCTGCAGGGGCTCCAAAAGCCTGGACAACAGAAACAAGGAGCCCTGTGACAGGCAGTGACCAGCAGCCACCACCAAAAATGTTCCAGAAGGCTCAGGAACAGCCTGGGAGCATCTGGGAGCACGACCCTGCAGGACCAGAGCCAGGGCAGGAGGCAGAGCAGGGAGAGGCAGCACCAGCCCTGGGAACCCTCCCCAGCACCAGCACCATTCGTGATCTGGCTAAACACCAGCAAACGAAGGCAAGCAGGGAGTGATAATAAAAGTGATAATAAAAACTCGTTGCATCCCCTGCCATGAGCCCAGGAGTGGGGAGGATGAACCACCACCCCCAAGCCCTAAAGGGAGTGGGTTTGGTTTTATCTCGACCAAACGAAGGAGGGAAATCTCTAAGAAGACACTGAAAATGAGATGGAAAACCAGAGCCCTTTCAGAACAGGCTCACCCAGGCAGCTCCACAGCGTGGACAAATGAAACGTTTAAATCCTCGTTTTGCTCTCTAATATTGGTATTAAAATGAAGGTTTGTACTAATGACTTGGCAGTTTCCAAAGGAATGATGAATTACCAATTCTGTGCAAAACAAACATTCCTCTACAGCGAGCACTGATGCAATAACTTGCCTAAATCAGCACACAAACAAAATTAGATGCTTCTTCTATTTCCCACAGCTCAACCCACCTTCAGCCACGGAACCAAGCACATTTAAATGGGAATCAACTTGTGCCTGTGGAGCACTGGAGCACACACAGAGCCTCTGAACCTCCCAGCACATGCTGTAACCCACACTCCTCATTAATTCTGGCATCAATTACACATTATTATTGCTACTCTTGCAGATGGAGTTGATTTACAGGGGCTGTTTAATCTGCTCATCACAACTTGCAAGGCACATACACACGTAATCCTGACAGAAAACATGACACCCCATCCACATCTGAATTCTTTTGGTGACAGGAAAATATTCAGCCACGTGAGGCACAACTAAGAATTATAAAAGCGTGTGGGTATTTTGTTGTGAAAAATCCAAGTATTCCATCTCTCCTGGGTTAGGTTAAAACCAGGGGAGATAAATCTGGAACATTATTTTCCAGACTGTCTCTAGGAGAGTCAACGAAGGGCCCAAATTCAGCATCTTGGTGACACTGGAGAAGATAAAGGAGAGCAAAGCATCAGCCCAGGACCAAACCCTCCCTGTGCCTCTGATCCAGCAGAACGTGGCCAGGAATTGAGGGATCCAGGGAGGCTGAAAGGAGTTCAAAGGAAAGCAGGGACGAGGGGGAATAAAGCCCAGCCCGGGGTGTGCTCAGAGTGCCCAGCAGAGCTCAGTGTTCCTGCTAAAACACATCAATAATTCACAGCGCTCCAGCCTAAGAGCTCCAAGAGCTCCCCAACTCCAACCAGCTTTTATTTAATGTTCAAACACATGGCAAAGCAGGGCAGGAAATCAAACCTGGGGCCGGGGGACTGGGAGTTCTCCCCAGCCTCACACCTTTCATTAAGCCCTAGGTTTCCCACCTTTGTCCTCATATGACATTCCCTTCCTTCCCTCAAATCCTTCCTGGCCCCAAGGCTCCAGCTCCCAGTGTTGCTATACCTGTAATTACTGCAGGACTGAGCAGATAAAGGATAATTAAATAATTCAGCAGCGCTGCAAAGATAACACAAGTTGGTTGGGGGTTTTGAGCTACTTCAAGGTGGTGAGGAGGAACTTGGTCCCAAAACCAGGTCTTTTAAAAGCCTGAGTGTTTTGACAGGTCGTTCTTGCAATAAATCAGGTTCCCACTGGAGCACCAAAGAGAGCACTGCAGGGAAGGGCAGAGCAGAAGAATTCCTGTTGGTTTCTAAACAGAAACAGGCAATGCCACCTGCCCAAAAAGTGCATTTTCCTGGGCAATTTGTTTTACAACCATATTTATACATTCCATCAGTCTTGCAATAAAACAGAAAGAATTCTAAGGCAGGTTCATGGATTCTGAATATATATTAAGTACATGGCACTGTGGATTTTTATTTCCGGCTGATGTAATACTGGATTTGTGGGTGTCTGTTGAGTAACCATCTTCCCTCTAAATTATTACTGATAATTCTTAATGGGATGGTGCCAAAAGCTCCCTCTGCACTTAGAGGTGTCAGCCCTGACTGCAACTCCCAAACCAATCCCTGAGCCTCCAAAAAAAAACACTTAGTGGGGCTTTAAACATCTTGGTGGGGCTTTAAACATCTCTGTGCAGACCTAAACAAGCTTCTCCTCAAAGCTCCATCTGAGGAATGAAATACCTGAAAGAAGAAATTCAGGGTGGTGGTAAAAATGTGTCCCAGCGCAGGTAACTGAGTTTTTATTAATATTTCTTATCTGGTAGAGGGATGGAAAGAATAGAGCAGAAGCAAAGTTTGTTCAGTTAGTTCTCAGAGATAAAAGGAATTACATTTCAGGAGAGGGAGTTGCAACGTCCCCCTCCAGCACTTCAGAAGGCAAGAGGAGAGAAACCACGTGGAAAAGGTGGGGAATGGGAGGGGAAGATCCCAGAACACAGCCAGGTCGTTCTGGGAGGAGATAAACAGCATCCAAAGAGGAAGGGCTAAAGCTCTTCACGTGCAATTCATAGAGACAAACAAAACCCACCAAAACACGCCAAAATCTTTGTGATTTTTACCAAGTACTTACAATCATTCAGAGGGGTTTGGGAGGGGAGCTGCTGCTTCATGTTTTGCCTTGAAAAATTAGTATTTTTTCCTTCTTAAGTGAGTGGGATCAATGAAGACATCACAGCCTGTGGCTCTCAGGAGTGCCAAGACACGGAAAGCATCATTCCCACGGAAGAGCTGAGGGATGAACAAGCCCTCCTGCACTGCAGGCTTGGGATAAAAGCCCTGATGGAAAGAGACTTGGGCTAAGCTGTCCAGCCTCAGGCAGACACAGAGAATTCCCCATCCCTCTCTTCCCCAGCTGAGCCAAAGAACTGCTTTTAGCTGTGGCACAAACATCACAACCCACCCCACTGAACTCCAGTCAAGGGCATCTGCTCCCACTTCACCATTTTTGTTCCCTCTGCAATCCATCTCAGCCCAAAAAAAACCCAGTTTAATTAACAGAGATACCCCCCACAAGCACATCCATCCCATGTACCCCCTTCCCTGGAATATTAATAAATACAATAAAATAAAAAAGCAAGCAAACCAAAAGGAGGTGACCCCGAAAAGCATCTTCTCCTCGGGCACAGAACTGCTGTTTGTGATGTTTCTGACTCCTCAGGCGCGACAGGAAAACCCAACTCCAGGGGCTGGGAGGCTGTGCCAGCGAGCACACAACGCTCCCAGTGCCCGCAGGAATTCCTGGCAGCTGATGCCTCTGCAGGAGGAAGTGATTCTGCTCCCAAAGCCTCCCTGGCCGCCGATACCGCGCTCCTGCCGCTGCCCTGCCAAAGGTGAGAGGGCAGGAGAGCATCTCCCATGCCAGGATCCAGCCCTGCTCCAGCAGGGATTCATGGCCAGGCAGCAGCAAACACAGAGAGGCAGAGATTGTGCTGGGGGAAGGGGGTAAATCTGAGTCAAATGAGAGATGCTGGAGCGGTGTCACAGTTCTCCCCTTAGCCAGGGGCTCTGCAGGGAGCAAAGAATGTCACCTGGGGAGCAGAGCTGAGCTGCTCTCTGCCTTCCTTACCAAAAGCTCCCCAGCTAAAGGTGACCTCTTCATTCCTCCAGGTGAAAAACAGAGTCTTTATTTCTGGCAGGAAGGGAAAATATTTTTGGGCTGCCTGAGCACTGTTTGTATTAATGCACCACTAATAAAGTAAATCCACATTTCATAGGATCATGGAATATCCTGAGCTGGAAGGGACCCACCAGGACCACTGAGTCCAGCTCCTGGCCATGTGCAGGACATCCCAAAATCCCACCCTGTGCCTCAGGGTCATCCAAACAAATGCTGTGGGCACCAATCTGCCAACGTTATGGGAGAAGAATAACTCTGCTTGGTATAAATAAGTGCCAGGGCGGTGTTTTGCTGAAATAATTCAATTCCTGGGCATTAACAAGCCCTAAAGCTCACCGAGGGTGCTCAGACAGTGGGACACAGCCATGCTGAGACATCCAGGTGACATCCAGGGGTCCCCCTGGACAGATCTTCAGCCAGAACAGACCCTGGGACACCCAAATCTTGCAGGGAACCTCAGCCTCGGGATGATTGAGGCACTTTGGAAGTTAAAGGCATGGTGAGCCCTTCTGGAAGAGGCTGAGGACTTCCAGCTGAGTCAGGAGAGGGTCAGGTTGGATCTCAGGACAAGGTTCTTCTCCCAGAGGGTGGTGGGGCACTGCCCAGGCTGCCCAGGGCAGTGGGCACAGCCCCAAGGCTGCCAGAGCTCCAGGAGCCTTTGGATGATCCTCTGGAGCACAGGGGGTGACTCTTGGGGATGGTCCCACATTGGACTCCATGACCCTTGTGGGTCCCTTCCCACCCAGCATATTCCGTGAATATTTGGGTTGTGCTTGAATAGTTTTAATTTTAATAAATGGAGTTTGCCCGTTCCAGAGAGGCACCACAGGCAGGCAACGGCCAAGAACCATGGAAAGGCAGCAGAGCTGGAGAGAGAAGGAGCTCAGCAGGACCAACCCATGCTGGGCAACCACACACAGTCTGGGTAACCATACAGAGGCTTCTTTCAGCACACAGTTACTGAATTACATTAATGTCTTTTTTAATTATAAGGGAAAATGAACTCTGTCTCAGTCTAGAGTCAGTTCCTAACACAAACAAAAGGATTTGGGGCTCTTTCTCACATTTTTAACTTGGTGAATTTGAAGCTGCTTCAACAGGTCGCTCATGGTTTTGTTGTTATTTATTCATATATTTCAGTTATTCATTAATAAACCTGAGAGAATGAAACCAAGTTTGCACAACCTACATGCAAAGCGTTGATGTTGAGCAGTGTGTATTTTCATCATTCTGCAGGTCTCATTACAGGGATTCTTCTGCACGAATGCAATTTAACCACTTGGAAAGGACCTTCTGTTCATACAGAGGTTTTTCTGTGGGTTTACCACCAGTGTACCCAGTGAGTGAAAACCAGATCCAAAAAGTTCCAGGGGAGGTACTTGGTATTTGAGCTAAATTGAGAAGAAACCAAATTGAGAAGAAACTAAATTGAGAAGAAATCAAATTGAGAAGAAACCAAATTGAGAAGAAACGTGGTCTCAGGGCACCTCCTTGGTGACCAGGGCAAGGCTGAGCCACACCTCTCTACATTCACCCCACACCTCTTAGGCACAGCTTGGCTTTTCCCTATAAATGAGAAATCCATGATGCAGCCTTAAAAAAATAACTGTGGCAATAAACACGAGGTATTTCAGCATAAATAACCAGTGAGTTTTGGGCACTGATGCAACCTGTGGAGCCCAACCTGTCACTCCAGCTTTGACATCAGCTGGTGAACCAGCAATTTCCTGCCCGTGCAACACGAGCCCTGCTGGCAACCACAGGAGGCTGAAACACTTTGCTGGAGAAGAGCAAAATGCACCTTGTTCCATCAGTGCTGGGATGAGGAGAGAACAAGCCCTTCCTTCTGCACCTCAGCAAGTTATTTTAAAGTGATGCCACGAGGTGAAAAGGCAGGATATTAATACCTCTTGCACCGTATCAGAAGTGACAGAAACGTTACAAAACAACCTGAAATTTGGCCAGGCTGTTAATAGACAGCATTACACAATTCCTGACACAGAATACTGTACTTGCACCATGCAAATTTTTAGCAGTGAATAGATTTTGCAAGGAGTTTACACCCACCAGCCCTCAGATGCAGCTCAGCAATTTGCTATTAGGTGCCAAGCTGTCACTTCCCATCACTCCAGCCCACTGCCATTCTCTGCTCCACCTTGGGAGCACAAAGGAGCCTCCAGTTTGATTAAAATGCATGAGACCCCCGTGTGAAGGTATTTTTAAACCTGTAAACTGATGCTGCTGTTGTATTACCAGCTTTCATTTATTTCCCCATTAACAGTGGTCCTCTACTGAAATCTGCAACACCCTACTCTGCTGCATTTCAGGAGCAAAGCCCTTGCTCTTAAGAGATTGTTGACCATTTAAAGGAGTCATTGCATTGTGGGGATCTATCAGAAATCTTGCTTAGGAAGAGGAAGGAATGAGTGGCACAGAGGGCCTGAGTCAACTATTGAAGCACAAATTTTGCTTAAACATGTAGGGTTCTGCAGAGGCTGAGGAGGTGGAAGTGGAGAACTGACCCCTCAACACACACATAGGCTCAATTTTATGACACTGTCCCCCTGGATTTACAGCACAGAAAGGGAGAGAAAACAGCTCAGGGGCTGACATAACCAATAATACAGCCAATAATCAATATCACTTTTCCCTCCTGGGCTATATCCTTCCCCAGGTTCTGCTTTCCAGGCAGATCTCCTCTGGTTACAGCTGAGCAGGAGCATGGAAAGCTGCAGGAGCAAAAAAAAAAACCCCAAAAACCAGGGTCATACTCCTCCTGCCTGGGGGAGCTTCTCACCAGAACACCCTGCAGGAGACCAGGGAAAGGATGAATTATCTGATTTCACTTCTCCCTCTCACAAGCACAAAAAATCTCAGCATAGCAACACTAAATAACAATCCCTGCCATCCTGAAAACATCCCAGGAATTCTTAACCCCACAAAAAGACTAAATTATTTGCCATAAATGCCAGTGGCACGCAGAGGTGCTGCTCCCTCTCCAGCTCAGATGTTGTGCTGAACATATCCCTGAGTGATGGAAAGGAGAACCCAGAGGGGCACAGGATGTGAAACACCCCCGTGTGTTCACAGACCTGCTCCAGCATAAACTTCCCCCCAAAACGACTGAAAAATGAGTGGAGTCAAACCAACGGATTGCCAGGAGACAAAAACCAGGGGCATAGACCAGTCATGCTGTTCCTACACACACAACATGAACAATAAATAAACAAACTAAATTCAAACACACAGAGTTTTCAGGGACTGCTCCTGTTTGCCCCGTGGACCACGTCAGGAGCTGCCTCCTCTACCTTCTGCCCAGTGTTTTGGGTGACTTGCCTGCTCAGCGTGGCCACACAGAACCACAACCAGCAGCGTGAGCAGCAGCACATCCCAGCCCCGAGCAGCACCAGGCTCCTTCTCAGTGGGAATTTCACAGAGGGGAAAAAAAAACCAGCTGCAGAATTGTGCCTGCAAAGCTCTCAAGTGCAGCAGGGAAGGCTGTAAATAATTCACTCCGGATCACAGGAAATGTTTTACAAATGAAAAGGTTGTAACCTCCTTTTGCCTACAAGGCTGGCAGATGCTGGAGGCGTTTCTGCTGCTCTAAGTGCAGAACAAAATGCGCCCTGGCGGTGAGAAACCAGCAGAGGCTGCTGGGCCTGAGCCCTCCCTGCTGCTGCTCCCTGGAAAATGCTGCTGCTCCTGATGGATGGATCACACAGGAGCAGAGACTGCACTTCCACAAATGCAGCAGTGCCTTGGACTGTGATGACACAGCAGCTGCAACGCACAGGGCAGAGCCACGAGGGCAGAGAAATCGGATTTATTTGTATTTACATCAACCCATTCACACAATTGTTTAATGACACACACACACACACACAGACTAAAAATGCACGTGGGGCGACTACAGATGACTCAATAATGAATGCCTGATGCAGCTTTCAAACAGTGACATCAGTCAAATCCAGTGGGAATAAAACCATCTCCAAGCTCAAAGGAGAGTCCTGGCCCAGCACACTGGCAAGCAATTCCAAATAAACACTCTGCTGGCTTTAACTTCTTCTTCCCAAACATCTGGCCACAAACTCAGGGGAGGTCCTCCTGTTCCTGCCCACCAGGTCACTTGGCAGCCAAGCATAGGGACGCTCTGGGTACAAAAGGAATGTGGGACTCACCTGGATGTTGCCGAAATCCACGTTCTCGTAGTGGAAATGTGCACATTCGGCCATCTTCGGGAAGTGCCCCTTTGTGAAGGATAACCTGGAGCACAGTAAGAGCACACCATGAGACGGAGGCAGGGTGGGGAAAAACGTGCTAAAAAACAGCAAATCCCTCATGCCAAAGCCAAGGGAACACAGGGATCGGTTCATGGGATGCACCAGTGGGGAAAGGAACCGAGGGAGAAAGGAAAAGTGAAATTGCCAAGTGGCTTTTCCATTGCATTCCTAGGAAACTGTGTGACATTCCAGCAGCACCAGAGCCCAGGGCATCCCTAGGGAACCCTGTGACATTCCAGCAGCACCAGAGCCCAGGGCATCCCTAGGGAACCCTTGGCATTCCAGCAGCACCAGAGCCCAGGGCACCCCTAGAGAACCCTGTGACATTCCAGCAGCACCAGAGCCCAGGGCATCCCTAGGGAACCCTTGGCATTCCAGCAGCCCCAGCAGCCTCGGGACACGGAGCAGGGACAAGCAGCTGCACCTCCACAAATGCACAAATGCACAGCCTTACACGAGACACAAGGAAAGCAAAGTTTACCTGTGAAAGGCATCACAGCCCATCAGTCCCGGGGGGATGTATCTGGGGGTGCAGAACAAACTCTATTTATCCTTTGCCTCTCTCAGATCCAAAAGTCAGGCATGGTTATTCCCGAGCATCTCCAGCTACCCTGGAGGCTGACGGGGAGATCCTGGGGCTCTGCAACATGCTCCTGCTTCTGCTGAAGCTATTATAGACTCCTATAGATATTCCTGGTGCTGAGCCAATGAGATTGTCATTATCCTGCTCCCTCTTCCCACGGGAATACAAGTGGGAAGGGAGATGCAGCATCTGGCTGCTCAGCACTAGAACAAAGAGCCACTTCCCTCGCAGCAGAGCCCCAGGGAGAGGTGATCTGAAGGCACAGATGGATCAATAGTGGGGAGTTCTGGGCCTCGAGTCAGCATTTTTAACAAAGTAATATTGATTATTTTTGATTCCCGTTGCAGGCTGGAGGTTTGAAGCTTCAGCTGAATAACAACTTAGGTTACAGTCCCTGGGAGACAACACAGTGCAAGTCCATAGGAAAAAAAAAAAAAAAACAACCTGGAGAGCAAAAAATATCCCTGGAAAGGCAAAATTGTGTAACATCTATTCTAACGAAAAGACACGGGCAGAATGCAAAGAGAAAGGAAAAGAGAAAAAATATCAGATACAAAATATATCTAGGCCACCCACTTGTCCTGGTTTAGCTTTCCAGAGCACAGGGAGACAAGGAAAATGATCTCATTTCCACATTGCCTGGGTTTCTCTTTAGATTTTTTCTCTATGGTATTTTTCCCCAGTTTCAGGCAGAAACCACAGAAAATTTAAAAACACTGCCACAGTGAGGTTTAAAACTGTACCAGTGGCCAGAAACGGGTGAGAGAAGAGCAAAGCCTCTCCCACCCCCACTTCTGGATTACACTGGATAGAGAACTCCCTCCGTTCCACGGGGATTTTGGTTGCTCTGACGAAGATGCTCCCAAAAACATCCACTGAATGCCCTGTCCTGCAGCACAACAGCTGCACCCCAGGATGCCAAATCATCCAATTTCCAATATTTTTTTTGGCATTTTGGCAAATGATCTCATTTCCACATTGCCTGGGCTTCTCTTTAGATTTTTTTTCTCTATATATGTTTCCCCCCCCCCCCGTTTCAGGCAGAAACCAACATAAAATTTAACAACACTGCAACAGTGAGACCCCGGGATGCCAAAAGCAGGAGGGGCAGGAAAAGCAGAGAGCTCTTACTTTTTGACATTCTTCACCTTCATGCTGGCGGTGCTGCCGCAGGAGCGGAGCGGCAGCTCCCCCGGGAGCTCCAGGATATCAGCACCTCTGGCCTGCAGGAAAAGGGAGGAAAAAGGGAGTTAAAAAGTGGCTGCAGCTCTGCCCGCTGAGCAGGAGCGTGTCTGCTCGGAGGGACAATCCCTCGGGATGGGGATCAGGGATGGGGATGGTCCTGGGGGGGGATGAGATCTCTCCCGTGCTGCACAGCCTGGAATTCTCAGCAATAGCTGGGAAACCCAGAATTAAACTCAGCACCACTTCTGGTTCTTAAAGGGGAGGTTTTCAGAGGTGGGAGTCAAAGAGACATTCCCAAAGTCCACACTCTGACTCCTGATTTTCCAGACATCTGAGCAGAGGCACTGGAAGCAGCTGGATGGCTCACCCAGTGGAAAACCAAGTTAATGCCAGAGCTGCCTTTCTGTGGGAGGTGAACTTTTAAAATAGATGTTTGAAGCTATTGGTTTAAGTGCACGAAGACATTATGACTCCTTAATCACTAAAATTCAATGACTTCAGTGAGGCCAGAACCCCAAACTCCCTCCTTTCTCTCCTGTCACACTTTCCCAGCCTCTCCTTCCTCCAGCCTCTCTTTTCCTGAGCCAAGAGCTCAGCTGGCCTTGGATTCTCCATCCCAGGGACTCAAACACTCCAGGGGCTCCTCCTGCTGTGCAAGAGGGGCTTTAGATGAGGCTTTTATGGAGATCAAACAGCAAGACCAGCTCAGACTTCACAGAGCAGGAGGAGGAAAACAGTCCCTGACGTTTGGCAGAGATGCATCATTAGCAAGATCAGTTAAACGAGCTTTACCAATACACTACAAACCAGGAATAATGTCCCCAAGGGTGAGTGCTCACAGAGGGGAAGAAAGGCACTTCAGGATTCCATCAAATCCATTTTCTACCAGCAGGAGTAAAGGGGTGACTGCCCAGGGGCTGGATCAGCCCCAGTGGTGCCAAGCTGGTCCACCAGAGATCTCTGAACAGCAGTGTCATATGTCATATGTGAAATACTTTCTGCAGTGTGACATAGGGGACAACTGGTCCTCAGCCCAAAATGTGCCAGCTGGACCACCCCAATCCGTGGGGCATTATTTACACCCTTAAATAAACCTGTCCTGGGCTGCCTGACTCTTACTGAGCACACAGTCACTTCAGGATGTAATGGGACACTGGAGAGCCTCATTGTGAATTTGAATATTAAGAGGATCACCAATTTAATAAACCTTACGGGTCTTTTACATAAGGAAATAACTAATTACAGGAAGAAATGTGCCATTCCCATAAGCTGCTTTAAGGCAAAGCTGGATGCGCTTGCTTAATTTTTCTAAAGGAACAGAATTTCTGTAGGAAGGCAAACAATTTTTCTCCTCCATCAGCAGTAGGAGCTGGTGGGATATAAAACTGGATAAACAAAGTGACAGAAACCGGGGGCTTGGAGCCAGTTTGCAGCAGTGGGCAGAGACTACCCTGGATGTGACTCAAGGCAGCGTGGGCAGCACTCCCACCTCCAGGAGCCCCAAATGCCAGCAGCTCTCTTGGGAACAGTGGGATTGTCCCCTTCTCCCCAGCTGAGCTCCGTCCACACCGGGCTGGAAGGACATTTCTGCCTCTCCCATATCCAGCAGCCTCGGTGCATTTAACTGGACCACAGTGAGACGCAGTAATTAACACAGTAATTAACTTTCCCAATTGGATTGGGGCCCTTTGGACTCTGCTGCTCTCCAAGGCTCACAGCGGAGGGGAAAGGGCACTGCAGTGACCCTGTGCGAGCTCAAATCTTTACTGGGAGCCACAAAACCACTTGGTGAGGGCACAGGCACCAAAAAAGAAACTTCCTGCAATTTTAGCAACCATATCACTCCTAAATAACCCCAACTCCTTTCCATTCAAACCAAAGATACACGACTACATAAAATACACGGCTACATAAAATACACTTTCTTCACCCCTAATTTGCACCTGCTTTGACCCAAGGCTTGGCACGCAGCACGTCCCCCAAGTCACTCTCTCTCCAAACACAAACAAAACCGTCCAAAGGAGATTTGTCATCTTTTGTGCTTCGTGTCACGGTGATTTCATTTTAAAAATGATTCTGAGACAGTTGCATTATTTACATCTGCAAATCAGCCACCTGGCACTGACAGAGGCTCCCCACTCACCTGCTCTGCCGTGGAAAACCTGGTAATTGCAGAGCAAATCTGTTTATGCAAATTACTGAGCCCCACTGTCGCAGCTCTATGGTTGCACCAGCCTGGGACTGGGACACAGGGCAGGGAATTCATCCAGCAGCACCCTCAGGGTGCTTCCCAGGGGAGGGCTTGGGGGGGGAAACCATCTCAGCAGCCCCCCCAAACCAAGACATTCTGCCACCAGAAGCCCTCGAGGAGCAGCAGAGCTGGGACAGCACTGGAGAACATCCCAGACACTCACAGGGATTGTGGGGCGGCGGGATCCCAGGAAATCCTCTGCTCCAAAGCCATCCTGGGAGAGCACCTGCCTGTCCATCCCAGCCCCGATGGATCACAGAATCCAGAAAGTTGGCAAAGACCTCCAAAGCCCACCAAGGCCAACCCTCAGCCCGGCACCACCACCATGTTCACCACTGACATGCCCCCAAGTGCCATAGCCACACATTTGTCCAACACTTCCAAGGATGGGCACTCCACCACTGCCCTGGGCAGCCCTTTCCAAAGCTTCACAATCCTTCCAGGGAAGAAACTTTCCCAATATCCAACCTGCCCCAGCCCTGGCACAGCTTGAGGCTATTCCCTCCCATCCTGCCCTTTGTCCCCTCCTTGGCTCCCCTCTCCTGGCAGGGAGTTGCAGAGCCAGAAGGTCCCTCCTGAGCCTCCTTTTCTCCAGGCTGAGCCCTCCCAGCTCCCTCAGCTTTTCCTGCTGCTCCAGAGCCTTCCCCAGCATCATTCCCTTTCCCTGAGGATGTCCAAGTGTCACTGTCACACTCCCCCGGAATCCAGGAGCACAATCTGAGAGCTCTCACCAACCAGCCTGTCCAGCTTTAAGCACTTGAAACTTCTGCTCTTTTTTATTAATAGACACGATATGGGAAAGTTGAGTTTTGTGCTCTCTAGCACACAAAAACCTGAATCATAAATAATTTATGTCCACCGATTCTGCTGCATAATATGAAAAGATTTTCTCCCAAAGAGACTCCTTGCATTTCTCAGGAAACGTGTCACCCTGTCTCCCTCACGCCCAGGGATGAGACACAAAATACATGTACAGCTGAGGACAAGAGTCCGGTGAACACGACTCGGTGAGGTTCCCACGTCGAGATCCTCGACAGGGAGAACACTGGAATGGTGCAGAACCCACAGCCCTCCTCCTCCTGCTGCCAAGGACTTACCCTGGGATGCACAAGGAACCCACGTGAGAAGCCCTGGAATACATGGAGTCCCACCAGACATCCCATAACTGGTATTCCACAATTTACAGAGAGACCCCTGAGGAGGTACCACGGATGCAACACAGGCAACTGAATCCAGGTGGGCTTTCCACAGGAGGGGATTTAATCCAAGGTTAGCAGGAGTAACCATTAGACAGGCACTACCATTTATCCCCCTTCCCACTGTCAGTCTCTCACCAAAGCCAGCTTGGAGGGACCAGATTGCTTTGGGTTCTTGGAGCATATGGCCTTGTTTCTAAAAACAGAGCTGGTTCCAAACGCTGCTCCGTTTCCATGACATTCCTTCCTTTGCATCATCTTCACTTCCCCTCCGTTTCCTTGGAGGGAAAAAAGAAAAAGAGAGGAAAAAACCAAACTCTCCCCCCATAACTGCTGAGGAGTTCACCTGGAGCACAAGCAAGGAAGGAATTTGGTCCATCCGAGCCCCCAAAACTCTCCAGGGAGGGAAAGCTCTCTCTGCCCTTTGGATGTTACGACTATCCTGGTCCTCCACGATAAATAAGGCAATGAAGGGAAGGAAAAAGGTTTTCCCTAAACTGAAAGTCCCCATGGCCAGGCTGCCACATGTAATTCCAGAGGAAAGGTCCCAGTTGGGCAGGATTTATCCCCAAAAGGGTGAGGATGTGCTGAGCACAGCAAGGCTCCTCCTGGGGCACTGCTCTGAGAGGCAGAAACGGGTGAGGACACAACGCTCATCCCAGAATGTCAGAGGCACAGGGGCAGCCTGATGGAAATGCCAGCATTCCCAAGCTCTTCATGTCACCACTTTCCACGGATTCACTTAGTGGAAGCAGAAGAATTTCCTGAGTGTTTTCAAACAGCATGTCTGTGTCACTTGAACACATTGCAGCTACTTTTTTCAGAGCTGTTTAAGATATTTGGACACACCTAAAATGAACAATTGCAGCTGGTTTAAATACCCAGGTCTGGCAGTGCCATTTAAACAAAACCATGGGCTTGTTACACCACGGCAGCTTTGCCAAAGACATCAAAAATAAAACTAAACATCCCCTTCCAATTCTGCATTTCTTGGCAGGCTGTGGCTGCCCCATCCCTGGAAGTGCTGGATGGGGCTTGGGGCAACAAGATGAGCTTCAAGGTCCCTTCCAAGCCAAGCCACGGTGGGACTGTGGCATTTCCAGAAGTATCCCTGTGCTGTTCATGTTCTCATCACCAGAGAGCAGCACAGGAATATTCCATAAACACCCGGAGCTGGGAGAACTGTGCCAAGGACCAGCTGCTCCCACTGCCATGGTCCATGTCCCAGCTGGACACCCAGCCCTGCTCAGAAAGGCATCTTGTGGATCTTCCCTGGAGAGTGCAAGGATCAGAGTCCTCTGATTACAGCAACACAAAGCCCTGCGTGCTCTGAGATCCAACAGAAAGGCACAAAGGTGTTTTTCAGGATGAGAAACGGTGGAACCTGTTAAATTTTATGGGGTTTTTTTAAATTGAAAGTCATCACTGGGTGCAAATCTCTCAATCCCTGATGCAGAAATAAAAGGAACATCCTCTCTGGCTGGAGGGGTGGCTCAGGAGCAGAGCTCAGGGCCAGGATGACTCCAGGAATCTGAATTTTTTGGGACTGTGCAATGTGGGGAAACACTCACCCAGCCAGAGACGCCTGTAAAATCTCCTGGCAGCTGAAAAATGGGAGAGAGGAAAGCCACTGGAAAAATGGCAAGTGCTTCCAGGAAGGAAACCCTGAGCACTGGCAATGCACATCCCCAATCCCACGTCTCAGGAATCTGCCTTCAATAAAGAAGACGCTTGAATGTGGATCAGTTTTTGAGTTCAGAACTTTTAATTGCATTTTCCATGTTCCCTTTCAATGCTGAATGGTTCTAGCTGTTACTTACTGATGGCACAGTTAACAGGGAATTCTTCCCTTCCAAAGGACCACACAGGATGTGCTTTTCCTACTTCAGCTTCTCCCCTCCAAAAGGGGGAAAAATAAGAAAGAAAAAAAAACAAAACAAAAACCCACTTTTAATCATTGCCATAAGCTGGCAAATTAAGGAAACCCCTCATTCCTGAGACTTACAGGAGCTGGTCTAAACCACATTTTAAAGGATCAGCCTGGAATGAACACAGAATAAGTTCTTAACTATTTATCTACTGTGTTTTCAAGTAAAGCTCCCCAGCTCATGGATATGTGGCTAAAACCACCTCCAGCCCCCACGTAAAACAACTGAAGTGGATCCCAGACACGGAATAAATGCAGCTTGGCAGCTCTGGGGACCTGCCTTGGCACTTCTCCTGTCCCTGTGACCAAAATCCCCCCTTGCACAGCAGGTTGGGTTCATGTCACGACGACGTTTCTTTCCCACGTGAGGCTCAAAGAGACCCTGATTCTCTGCACACAAACCCAATGCAACCAAATTATTTCCAGCAAACCAGCCCCACACTGGCATTTTCTTTCCCAGCATCAATAGTTTTTAGGGATGCCCCATGGCTGGCACTGAGGTCAGCGTGAGCAGGGCTTGGAGTTGGGATCTGACATTCCTGCAGGGAAGCCTGATTACCATTGCCAAAGCCCAGGAGCTGCAGGGACCAGCACACAGCCTCACACAAAGGCACTGCTGGCTCAGGAATGCACTTTCTTGAAGAACAAAAATCCCACATCCAATATGCGTGGGAAAGGCAGTCGGGGTTAAAGCCCTTCTGCTGCACAGCCTACAAAATAAAGGGGAGAGAAAAGCCCCAGAAAATACACCAGCCAATGAGCACAATGCTCTGAGTCCAGTTTCTTGCTGGATAACAAAAATAAAAAATGCCAGCCCCTGTTTGATGCTCAGTTTGCACAGACTCCTGTTGCCCAGAGGGAGGAGGGATCTTAATAAAGCTCGAGTATAAAAGGACAAGTGGAGCTTTGGGTTGTTATGGGAGAAAGCAATTCCTCATCCCACAAAACCTGACAGGGATGGATTCAGCCTCAAAGGAGCAAATCCCACTCCTGTAAGTGCCTGGCCAGAGCAGTGATTATGCAAATAACAATGTGCTGTTATGTTATAGGTGTAAATCCTCTTAGCAACGCCAGAGTTCTCCCAGAGCAGCAGCAGAGAGATGGGGAAGGTGGAAAAACCACCAGCCTGCCCTTTAACCCCAGTGTCTGAGCCCCTGCAATTAACAGCAATTTATATTTACATTGCAGAGCCAACCTGGGCTCAGGTTTGGTTTATGGAGAAGAGCTGCTTCCAATGGGATAAGGAAAAATCTGGGATCTGACTCACTCCTTGAGAGACCCTGAAGCAACACAGTCATGTTTGGAATGTGCCATGAACTCCTGAACACACAGGAGTCCCCTCTTAGCTGTGCCCAGGGGTTCTGTCATCACACACAGGGCCCTGCCTGGGCAGGAGGCCCCACACTGGCATTCCCAGCACGAAAGGTGACACGTGGTGGCACTTCTGAGGTGACCCGCCTCTCCAGAAATGACCTGGTGACACTCAGATGGGTCAGAATGGGACACTGGTGAATAATGACCATGAAGATGTTCCAGAGCTGGAGCTCTTCTGCTCTGGGAGAGCTGGGAATGTTCACCTGGAGAAGGGAAGGATCCAGGGAGACTTCAGAGCCCTTTCCAGTGCCCAAAGGAGCTCCAGGAGAGCTGGACAGGGACTGGGGACATGGGATGGAGGGACAGCACACAGGGAATGGCTTCCCACTGCCAGAGCCTAAAGGGGCTCCAGGAGAGATGGAGAGGGACTGGGGACAAGGGATGGAGGGACAGCACACAAGGAATGGCTTAGAATCATAGAATCATAGAATTGTTTGGGTTGGAAAAGACCTCCGAGATCATCAAGTCCAACCCTTGGTCGAACTCCAGTCCATTTACCAGATCATGGCACTCAGTGTCACGTCCAATCTCAGTTTAAAAACCTCCAGGGATGGTGAATCCACCTCCTCTCTGGGCAGGCCATTCCAATGCCTGATCACTCTCTCTGTAAAGAATTTCTTTCTAATATCCAACTTAAATCTCCCCTGGCAGAGCTGCAGCCCGTGCCCCCTTGTCCTATTGCTGAGTGCCTGGGAGAAGAGACCAAGCCCCACCTTCCCACTACCAGAGCCTAAAGGGGCTCCAGGAGAGATGGAGAGGGACTGGGGACAAAGCATGGAGAGACAGCACACAAGGAATGGCTTCCCACTGCCAGAGGGCAGGGAGAGATGGGATATTGGGAAGGAATTCTTGGCTAGGAGGTTGGGCAGGCCCTGGCACAGGTTGGGCAGAGCAGCTGTGGCTGCCCCTGGACCGCTGGAAGTGTCCAAGGCCAGGTTGGAGCAACCTGGGACAGTGGAAGGTGTCCCTGCCCATGGAATGAGATGAGCTTTAAGGTCCCTTCCAACCCAAACTATTTTGGGATCTTGTGAATCACCCGAGCCCTGGCAACCAGGGGGTTTTCATCAAGTGCCAACAAACACCCCACAGACCTCCACGACACAGCAGTGGCCAACTCCAACGCAGGCAAAAGATTCCCAACATCTCCAGGGAGTAATTCATCACCTGATAATTAAGAAGGCTGAATCATGGCAAAAAGATTAATGCCTACAACCTTCAGCAAGACAAAGTCTGACATGTTCTGTTTGTCTCTTAGGGTTAACTTGGGGGTGGGGATTTGAAGGGGACAGATGAGCAAATTGCT
Organism: Grallaria varia; assembly: GCA_013396735.1. Taxonomy (NCBI): domain Eukaryota; kingdom Metazoa; phylum Chordata; class Aves; order Passeriformes; family Formicariidae; genus Grallaria; species Grallaria varia. The sequence goes on from VWZG01008675.1 coordinate 134,965, forward strand.
GATGAGTAAACTACTGATAACCCTCCAAGAACTGCTCCATCTCCTTCCTGCAATGGGGTAACGAAGAAGCCACGAGCACTGATTTTAAAACAACCAACCCAAATAAAAACAACCACTCAAAAATAAAGGACTCCTTTCCTTTCCTAGATGTTCCACCTTATTTTTAAGCAGCTAAGGACTAGGGAGAAGTGATTGACAGCGAAATAAATGATAAGTTTTGTCTCCCAAATAAGCACATTTCAAACAAATGTGGCATGCCTTGCACCATGACAACAAAACACACGTGGAAAGAGATCAGCTTTGGGATGGGGTGGGAGGGAAGAGGAAGAGAGTCCTGAGAGTGGAGCCCTGATCCAGAGCTCAAGAGGGTCCTGACAGTGGAGCCCTGATCCAGAGCTCAGGAGGGTCCTGACAGTGGAGCCCTGATCCAGAGCTCAGGAGGGTCCTGACATTGGAACCCTGATCCAGAGCTCAGGAGGGTCCTGACAGTGGAGCCCTGATCCAGAGCTCAGGAGGGTCCTGACATTGGAATCCTGATCCAGAGCTCAGGAGTGTCCACAACCTGCAGGAATGGCAGCAGCCCCAGCTCAGGCTCCCTGGTGCTCACAGAGCCAGCCTTAAGTGGCTAATGTGCATTAATGCACGTTTGTGCCCATGTACACCTCCTGCCATTGGGCACTTGGGGCATCCAAAAAACTCCCCATTCCTCCAGTGCCACCTTTATCTTTTCCATTCCTGTCATCCCTTTTGAGCAGAAATGAAGCCTGAGATGCTCAGGAGCAGACTGAGAGCAGGGGAAGCATTTCCACTCAGAAATAATAATTAAATAAATAATAAATCCCCTTTATTTAATAGATTTTGATGAAAAAGAGGTTTAGATTAGATGTTAGGAACAAATTCCTCCCTGTGAGGATGGGAAGGACATGGCACAGGGTGCTCAGAGAAGCTGTGGCTGCCCCATCCCTGGAAATGCCCAAGGCCAGCTTGGAAAGGGCTTGGAGCAGCTTGAGGGTGAAATGAGATGAGCTTTAAGAGCCTTCCAACCCAAACCATCCTGTATAATTCAACTGGCGGTGTGTAAATACACAACCCCCACATTTCACTTGGCAAGACACAGAATTTACTCATTTACCTTGAAATAAGAGAAGTGCCAAAGCAGGGGGCATTAAAATAGGTGAGCAACAAACTTTCCTGATCCAGCCTCAGCAGCTTCTGAATCATCCCTTCTCCCCTAAATGCTGTACATAAACAGATTTTCAAACAAGTATTTGGGAAATCTAATTTTTATCTCCTGCGTCAACACTGCAAGAGTGCACCCACTTCCAGGGCAGCAAACTGTAACCAGAAACTATTGCACTGCCTATGAAAACTAAACGATTGCTGTGAATTAACACTCCCTGCCAAAAATATGGTATCCATTCTGCTTTAATTGAACTTCTTTAATTGGCAAACCCAAATGGAAGCCAACGTGCCAATTAAGTGATTGTCCCAGTTTCCAAAGATTCTCAGGGACAAGCTCCGTGCTGGGAGTGAGGCTGGGAAATAAAAAGGGCTCTCAAACCAAGAGGGAGAGAAAGAACCACACACAGCAAGACAACCCTTTGCCAAAAGCTTAACGAGGGGAGAGAACACGCTGGATTCCTGCAGCAAGAGCATGGAAAACAAGTGCTGGGGATTGAAAAGGAAATACAGGTTACAGGGGCCAGGCCAGGCACCAAAATATTATTGCAGCCCATGCCTGGTGTCCTGTGTTGTCCCACACCCCCTGAGATCCCAGGTCCATCCCACCCTTCTCTCTGGGACCTCACAGCTGGAAAGGCCCCAGTAAAATGCAGTGGGCAGTGCTGGGCAGGGCAGACCCACTGCAGGCTCTGAACCCCATCCTGAGTTACTGATCCAGGCAAAGGGAAGAGCCCGAGAACCTTCAGCAGCACAAAACCAAGCTCCAGACTCGCAGGTACCATCTGCCACAGCATTTAGAAAGGCAGTGACCCACCAGACTTAGGGACAAATGCTGGAGCATTCAGGGGGAAAATACCTAAAGTGAGTCCCTAACCCTGCCAGGGCTCCAGAGTGTTTGGACAGTGACCCCAGCACAGGCTGGGATTGTTGGGGTGTCTGTGCTGGGCCAGGAGCTGGACTTTGATGATCCTTGGGGGTCCCTTTTAACTCCGGGATTCTGAAGTCCATTTCTACTGAATTGTCCGAGTCCTTCAAAAAAGAGCAAAACCAAAAAACCAACCCAGAATTCCAACTTTCTTTCCCCCAAAACTTTCCCTTGCACTTGACGGCTCAAAACTTTGGACTTTTTCTAAAAAGAACTCAGAGCTCAAAGCACCTTTTTCCCCCAGAGGTCTGTGGCTGTAGAACCCACCCAAAATTAGGCTCAGCCTGACAAAGCTCTCACTGTGCCTGGAGAGCTCCCAGCACATCCTGGGCTGTAAAATTCCAGCGGTGGCTCCTACACGTACAAAGCACGAAGAGCTGTGAAGCAATAAAGAACTCAAAAATGTCAATTTTAATATGTTTGAGGGCATTAGAACTCCACGTTTCACTTGCTGAGATTAGATCATTTCACTAAAGCCCTGCAGCTGACAGGGCCAAGCAAGTGCATTCACCACACTCCCTTTTTATTCACGTTTTGCCACAGCTCCTGCAAGTAATTCACGTAAGGCAGAAACGTCTTGTGAACCCAAACCCACCCAACCAACAGTAATTAGAAAAGAAACCCCACACACTCTGCTTGTTTTTTTGCTGCTGTTCTTGCCAAGACCTGGGGCAGCAGCGGCTGCACAAAGAACACGAAACAAACCCCGTGCTGAGGACACAACATCTTCCCTCAAACCCTCCCAGGGCACTCAGAGCTGCACACTTTCAGAAATTGCATTTAAAAATAGGTCCCTCCTCGCCCGTGGCCCAGATTTAACAGTGATATATTGAGGTCTCATTAAAAATACCTTTATTACCTTCACCAGATGTGGCACCTCAACCTAGGAAATGCTGAAAATACGACGGAGCCCAGAATCCCTCTGACCTCATCAGAGGACTAACACTATTCCAGGGACTTCACAGGACAGGCTTTGACCCCTGTGCCTTTCTAAAACATTTATAGGCTTGTATTTTTCCTAAGAAAATCCCATCAGCCTAAGCCCAAAATGATGGTGTCTACAAACTGCCTTCTTGGGCACTGTGAAATTCAAGGATTCAGGATGCTTTTTCATCTGTAATTTAGAGGTTTGCCATTTCTGGGCAACCAGGTTGTAAACTAATAACACCTGAGGATACCACAGCCATCATCTGGTACCCCTCTTATGGACAATTATACTTCCAGATCCCACCTAGGCACTGGAAGGGGCTCTCAGGTTTCCCGGGATCCTTCTCTTCTCCAGGAGACCATTCCCAGCTCTCCCAGCCTGGCTCCAGAGCAGAGGGGCTCCAGCCCTGGAGCATCTCCTTGGCCTCCTCCAGACTTGCTCCAGCAGCTCCACCTCCTTCTGATGCTCCCAGAGCCAGACACAGCACTGCAGGTGGGGTCTCATAAGAGCAGATTTTATATATTTTATTTATATATGTGTGCATTTATTTATTTATTTATTTATATACACGTATTTATATATGTGTATATATTTTATATATCATAATATATATGTAGATACATATGTATGTACGTGTATATATGCGTGTGTATATATGTATGTGTGTGTGTCTATATAAATATAAAAATATAGAAATAAACCCTATTTCCACCTTTGGAGTGAACACATTTACCTCATCTCCACGGCCAGGTTAATGCAGCTCCAGGTGACACCTTTCTCTGTCAACCACACCCTTAATGGGGCGCCTAAATGAAGGTTTTTATATTTATCTCACTGTTTCAATCCACTTCCCCAGGAAATGCTGACAAGTGGGAGACAAAGGCAGTGAACACAGAGGGGTCCCCAAGCACTGCTGGGGGAGAGCCGTGGGCTCTGCTTTTAAAGCCTTCCTGACCTCATGAAGAGGTGATGCAGGGAACTCAGGAGGTCAGGAACATATGGTGAAGGTAATATTCAGCACAAAGACCAATTTATGCTAATTAATGCAGGCTGAGGACAGCTGGTTTGTAGGCTCCTGTGAGAAATATTATATAAAAGCTCTTTCCCAGCTTCCTTTCTTGTAAAGAAGAAATAGAGCCCTTGGCAGGGCTGGACAAGGCAAAGGGACCTTTTTCCTTTACAGTGATGCTGCTGCCTCAGAGAAATGCTGGGAAATGCACCTGCTGCAGTTTGACTTGGCTCTTCAGCCCCAGAACTCCAGAGCCTCCTCCAAAGACTCTCAGTAGCATTTGGTGAGCTGGAACAGGGAAGGAGAGCCTGGGATGAGTGAGGGTTACCCAGCACAGCAGAACAAACGTGTCTAATGTGTGTATAAACCCCAAAAATACAGATGTATAAACCCCACAAAATCCAGCAGCCCTTGAGGGGCAGCTGTTGACATTCCAGTAATGGGATGCTCTGTCCAGCCAGAGCTGCTGCATCCTCACCACCCATGGTGCTGGATTCACCACCACGAGGACTTTAAGAACCACCAGAAGGGTTGTCCCATCCCTGGAAGTGTCCAAGGCCAGGTTGGACGGGGCTTGGAGCAACCTGGTCTAGTGGAAGGTGTCCCTGCCCATGGCAGGGGGTGGGACAGGATGGGCTTTGAGGTCCCTCCCAACTCAAACCATCCTGGGCTCTCCCTGAACAAACCAGGTCTCCCCTGTCTTCCTGCTGAAGTACAAACATCAAACAAGCAGTTTTAAAAAGTAGGTGAAAATAAAAATAAAAACCATAAAGAACAGGATAAAATCCGTACCCAACAAAGGACTCAAGTGCCCAGAATGAACTGGCAGTGACAGAAACATTAAAAATGGAATGTCTGTCACCTTTTATTTACAGTACAGGAGGATGTTCAGCCTCCACACATTTAGAAAGGCCTTCAGCTTATTTCTTGGTACGAAAAAGCTCTGGAAACAAAGCACTTACATAAATTAATAATAAGCACTTTGAAAAATCTTGTGGGTAAGAGGGGGGAGGAAGAGGAGGGATGATTTGTGTATGTTCATGTAACTGTGAATGATAAATGGCCTTTCCCCAAAGCACAAAAGCATGGACAAAGGCAAAGGCAAGTGGAGAAGCATCACCTGTGCCAGGACTTCCCAAGCTCTCCCAGTGTCACTTGTCCCAGTGTTGGCTCCCCTGGCAGAAGGTGACACTCATGTAAGGTGACAAAGCCCACCAGGGCTCCAGCTCTGTCAGGGGAAGCAACAGGGGGGAGAACACAACTCTTCAAACCCCACCTCCCCAGGGGAGGGAACTTCAAGGACCAAAAAACCCTGAAATCTGCAGCTTCAAGGACCATTAACCAAAAATTCAATGTATTCTGGCTCCGCAGTCACATCCCATGGGAGGAGCATCCTCAGGGACAAGGCTAAACCAGAGGCTGCTCAAAATGCACAGGGAAGGAACAGCAGGAGGGGAAAATAATCCCAGGCTTAAAATGATCAGGAAAAAGGCAGAATATTAAAGATGAGCTGGTTAAACAGAGAACAGTGACAGTGTGGAACAAGGTCCTGCAAATATTTACATCTAAGTATTACCTCGGACTGGACACAGGGCAGAGGTTGGAAGTGCAGACTTGATTCACTCAGTGCAGTAAATATGAGCAAGGGAGGGTTTTCTGCACATCTACACTGCCCCCAGAGAGGTCAAAACAGCACTGGGAGCACAAACTTAAGGCATTATAAACACACGTTCAGTAGTTTTACCCTGACTTGCATCACACCAAGTCACCGGGCAGCAAGATGTGAATTTTCCTGTTTATCACCCCCTACATCCCTTTTCCATAAGTGGACTGTTCAGTTTTGGTGTTTGTCCTGGAGGCACGGAGTGAACTGCTGGCCAAGGGGGAGAGAAGGAAAAACATCCACACGTGAAGGGTAAAAAATTAGGAAGTGGAAATTGCAAAAATTTGAAATATACAGGCTGGGAGAGCTGGGGGGGTTCACCTGGAGAAGGGAAGGCTCCAGGGAGACTTCAGAGCCCCTTCCAGTGCCTAAAGGGGCTCCAGGAGAGCTGGAGAGGGATCTGGGACAAGGGATGGAGGGACAGGACACAGGGAATGGCTTCCCACTGCCAGAGGGCAGGGTTAGATGGGATTATATTGGGATGGAATTCTTGGCTATGAGGGTGGGCAGGCCCTGGCACAGGTTGGGCAGAGAAGCTGTGGCTGCCCCTGGATCCCTGGAAGTGTCCAAGGCCAGGCTGGACAGGGCTTGGAGCAACCTGGGCTGATGGGAGGTGTCCCTGCCCATGGCAAGGGGTGGGACTGGATGGGCTTTAAGGTCCCTCCCACCCCAAACCCCTCTGGCATCCAACAGTAATTAACAGTGGATAACCAAGGAGTCAGGCAGAGCCACAAGCTCAAAGACACCAGCAGACCAAACCACTGGTGAACTCTGTCTTGGGTTGCTTTTTGTGGCTTGAAAATAAATTCTGGAACAAAACATTACCACTGTACCATATAGGGTCTAGTGATGTTTCTAAGAGAGTAAACCACAGTCCTTCCCTCTTTCCCCCTGTTTCAAATGGATCCCTGTCCTGTAGGGAGTTCATTGCCCACCCACTCTCTGAGTGCTGCACAAAGAACAGCTAATCCCAAATTCACTTCCCACGACCCAGCCAGGTACTGACAGGGCCTTAAACTGCACAGAACCCCCGGGGATGAACCCCAGACCCCAGGTGGATGTGACTGTCCTGCAGCTCCACATCCAGCCCGTCCCTCCTGCCCTTGACATTCCAGGAACAGGGAGCACGTGGCTTTTCCAAGCCCTGTCACTGCCACGGGATCCAACACAGGGAAGAACTGTCCCTGGTGGCACATCAGAGTCACTAATCTTGGCCATGCCTGTCCCTCCAGAGCACCACTGATGGCCAGGGATAGTCACATCTTCCCCCATCCAAGGTCTGTCCCCCTCCAGCTTAGTTTGCCAATGGGATAATTTGGCAAATCAGGAAGACACAACTTCCAGGCACTGCTGTGATGAAACAAGGCAGGTCAAGCTTCTGTGGGGTGAGGTGACTTCACACAACACCTCATGTGACTGTCCATTTGGCTGTCAGGAAAATAACACCCAACCATCCACACTCGGGGACTGCTGGAGGGAGCCGGGGAAGTGGAACTGCAGGTACTTTGCTCACTCCTTTAAGAGGAAAACGTGTGTATTAAGGTGTGTGGGCCCCATTGCCTGCCCCCAGTGCCTCCTGTGAGCCCCACAACAGCACCTCTGTGTTCTCCCTGATCCCTCTCCTGGCAGGTTTGCTCCCGGGCTCAGCTTTTATTCCCCCAGTTTGGAGGAATCCTGCTCCCCACCCAGCCCTGCATGCCTCAGAGAGAGCCTTCCCCCAAGGAGCTGCCTTTGTGCTCCTGGCTGCAAAAGAGGTTTAATGCAAAGTGAAAAGGGTTGTGACATTATGGACCCTTTAAGTGGCCACGAGCCCTGCTCTGGGGCACACACGAATGGGGCAGCAGAGCTGCGTGTGCTCCTTCCCTCTCCGTGACAAACTGCCAGAGGAAGGCAGGGATTTTGGTCCTCTCCAAAGGCCTGTGCAATGCAGTTGAGAGGCTGAAACTCAGGGAATATCAATGGGGTAGAAGAGTGGAGTGTTCGGGGTGGCAATGATGTGTCTCCAAGCAAGCCAAGGGGTTTTACCATCGCGCTGAGCGTCTCCTCCCAGTCCGGCCTCTCCCGGGGGTGGATGCTCCTCTGGAGCTCTGGCACAAAGTCATCTTCTTCTGCATGGACAGAGGACTTCATCATTCTGCAAAAGAGGACACAAGGTTGGACACTCAGCGACAATTCCTCTCCCATCCAGCCTGTAAAGCTGCTCAGTCACAGGACAATGTAAATGTTTTGATGCACCCAGAAATCTCAGTGAGCTGCTCTGACTTCCTCAGCACAAGAGTGTAAATCTGGTGGAGAGAAAGCTGCACTTCCCAACCAATCAATGGATAATTTTGTTTAATCACTGCACAATTTGCAAGTCTCACAACACAGAGGATTTTCAGTCCAGTTCAGGGAAATGGCTCCTCTTGCCCTGGCAAACAACAGGAGCCTTGGAAGAACAAACACACACATTTAATTCCTTATTGGCACTGGAGGCTTTGCCTGAAATGGGGCAGCAGCTTCCAAAGCTCAGCCTAAACTCCCACCCCAAGGCTTGAGCCATCAGCTCTCATGGATCCTGCTGGTCCTGTTGGAAGGGGGAGCATCTCCATCAGCCTCATGAGATCAAGGGAAGCTTTTCTTCAGGCAAGTGGCCACCTTTCAAAGCCCCTGGGAAGGGCATTGCAAGTCTGCACAGAGCTTAGAGCTCCAAAATCAAAACTGAGAAACAATTCATAAAAGCTCCTCAGCCCATCCATACAACAGCACTCTCTAAATAAATATCTATATCTATATATGTACATACCTAGATCTAGACAGATACAGATATACAGATACTGCATTTTCTTTAAATGTGCCTTTGCAGGGATGATGGCTCAGACCTGAAGTCCCAAAGCCCTGTTCAAAGGCTGGTGTCACCCCTTCTGGTTCCATTAAACCCGATGTGCAGGCAGGCTTTTATTCCATTACCACATCCCCACTTATCTATTCAGGATATGCACGTTGTTAATCAGCTGTGCCAGCCCATGGGCAGCACAGCAGGGCTGGTTTCTGTCCCTGCTGGTTTCTGGAGCACTTGAGAGGGGAAAGCCAGTTCATGAAACTCTTTTGCTTCTCATCCAAGATCTGAAGTTCTGAATGCCCGACGTGCTGCTTGACACGGGGCCAAAGCGTTTCACTCTCCCTTGTGCTCCACAAGAGGGTTAAGGATGAAGTAATTAACACTCCCAGTAATGGCACGTCTGGGTTACAGAATTATATCCCCTCGGGTTTTATCGCCAGCTTTTGTCATCACGTTTCTGCTCCAATAAAAAAAAACACAACCTGGAGAAGATGGGCCTGAAAACCAAAAATCTCCACACCTGCTTGGGGGGGTTTGTGTGCCCTTCCCACCCCAAAAACCACCCTGACCCCAAAGAGGCACCACGAACACCCCCACGTGAGGAAAGCTGAACGGAGCTGAACAGAATCTGCACGAAAATCACAGACTCATAGAATTGACTGGGTTGGAAAAGACCTCCAAGATCATCCAGTCCAACCCTTGGTCCAACTCCAGTCCATTTACCAGATCATGGCACTCAGTGCCACGTCCAATCTCAGTTTAAAAACCTCCAGGGATGGTGAATCCACCTCCTCTCTGGGCAGGCCATTCCAATGCCTGATCAATCCCTCGGTAAAGAATTTTTTTCTATTATCCAACTTAAATTTCCCCTGGCAGAGCTGAAGCCCGTGCCCCCTTGTCGTATTGCTGAGTGCCTGGGAGAAGAGAAAATGGCATTATTTGGAGCACGGAGGGACAGTGGCTGCTCAGGCAGGAACTCTGCACCCCTGCAATGTGTGTTCAAAGGGAAAAGAGGGGTTGAAAACCTACAAATTTGGCAGCTCCTCCTTTTTTCCTTCTTTGTGCATCAAGAGGAGACCTGGCCTGGTTTTTCCAACCCACCCGAGCAGCCTCCCACTTATTTTAACTCCAAGTAGAAGGTGGAACCTTTTGCAGAGAGAACCAGGTTGTGCAACTCCGAAACAAGAGAGGAAACTAAAATTCATTTTAAAAATTCTTATTTTTTTAAAAATCACCCCCATGATTTTGAAAAAGGCTCAGTGAGGCTTTCCTGGGGGTTTGGCCGTGTTGCAGCTGTATTAGGGATTCTAAACAAGTTATCCCACTGTAATTCCACTGGGATGGGAATGCAAGGGAGGGTGATGAGATCCAGGCCCCCCTTTCCCAGCACAATTAAAACAATCAGCTTATCAGGTGCTGCCTCAGTTTAAAGCCTGGTAAACCAGGAGATTGCATTTACATCTTTATCGGTGCTTCCTGGGAGCACAAATGGATTCACTCCACAGCCTGCTGGCAATTCCCTCTGGATCCCTCCTCAGGAATGTGCCTTGGCTGAGATGGGGAGTGCAGAGGATAAAATGTCCTATTTCCAAATAATCCTGGGAATCAGGGGCTGAGCCCTCAGCCTGGAGGAACAGGGAATGTCCCAGCGCCCACCCTTTTTACCACACTCCAATCTGTTTACCCCCATTAATTTCTTTAATCTCTTGGTGTCTCCAAAACTCCATGAATAAATAACTCTTCCCAAGCCCTTCCCACTGAGATCCCTGAAACAGTCCTGTTATTCTTCCTATGGAAGGTGATGGGGACTTTTAAAGGAAACCAGAAAAGCTCCAGGTGCAAAATTTCATCTTTAAACCAGTCAATTCTTGGAGCATTTGCCTGGCTCGGGATATTCCGGGATATTCACTACTTTGTCACAGCACAGAAACAGTGGAAATGATCCCAAAGATTTCCCCCCTGACACAATCCTAGGCACTCAATAACCACCTGATGAATCTTTCATAGGAACCCTTTCATTGCAGGGCACCCGAGACAGACCCCAAGGACAGCTGAGGATGCTCCAGGTAAGGCCAGTCCTTCAGGGATTAATTCTGGTGGCTTTTTCCTTCCCAGCAGAGACCCAGAGGAAGGAAAAGAACCTTTGTGAACTCGTAGCAATGGGACAGGGGCAGGGAAAGGGCCAGAGGAGGAGGAGAAGCAGCTCCTCAACACACTCTGCTACTCACGTTGGGCGTGTGAAACTCAGAGCAACAGGTGAGCTGGGAATAGCTGGGAATAGCTGGGAATACTGGGAATACTGGGAATAGCTGGGAATACTGGGAATACTGGGAATCGTTGGGAATACTGGGAATGGCTGGGAATACTGGGAATAGCTGGGAATACTGGGAATACTGGGAATCGTTGGGAATACTGGGAATAGCTGGGAATACTGGGAATACTGGGAATCGTTGGGAATACTGGGAATAGCTGGGAATAGTTGGGAATACTGTATCCAGGTATAATCATACCCACACCCCTTCACATGCACCTGGGTGATGTGCATTCGACATTATTTTAATTTATGGAGCAAACCAACAGCACAACATCCACGTGTCTGATTCCCTACACATGTCAAGACTAATTGTCTTGGTTCTCCCATGGATTCTCTGCCACAGGAAGGGAAACCACCCGAAGTCCAAGGAGCACTCACACAAAACACGTGGATCTTGCCAACACTAAAGGCCAACAAGGCTCAGGGAGCTGCTCAACAACACCCACTCCTGGGGATTTCAGGGGAGCAGAGACGGGGGGAAAGTCAATATGAAATTCAACCCACTGGAACAGAAACACCATTTTATTTTATTTAAAATGTCACTTGTTCAAGGGCTCGTCAGCTCTGCCCTTCCACTAAAGGTGAGCCCAGCTATTAATAAAGGCTCTGGCTGTGTGGAGGCCATTAAGCAATGTCTCTGCAGATGAATGAACCTTCTTCACTGTAAATTGAGGACCAAATGGACCAGAACAGATGTTTACAGGGCATTTCACATCAAGCCCAGCCCCCTTTTGCACCCACCCTCAGAAGTTCAACTTGATTAATTTAGTCATTTGTACATTTGGACATGACACAGCCATACCAAGGAAACATCTGATGGCCTTTTCCACCATCCCAAATCCAGTTAGCTGGTCCCATCATTCATTTCCATGTTTATTTATCAGGAATCAAAACCCTCTGGTGCCTTCTCAAGCCCTGGCTGCACACACAGGTGTGCACTGCAGGGCAGGAAGCCCCCCCAAGGGACCAGCACACTTCATCTTAAGTAAATGTCAACTTTATATTTAAAGTAAATGAATATTCAGCTCATGTCCATAACCTCTGCAGTTGTCCATAACTGTTGTGCAGATGTCCATAAACTCAACTTGTGATATTGGAAATATTAAATAGAACTTCCACTACACAGTAACACTCCCTGGGGGTTTGGAGTCCCACATCCACAACGTGATGCATTTACATACCTCTGCCTGAACAACAATCCCAAAACAAAGGGGTTTGAAGGAGTCCCACATCCACAACGTGATGCATTTCCACACCTCTGCCTGAACGATAGAGAATCCCCCAAAAAAAGGGGGTTTGAAGGAGTCCCACATCCAACATCTGATGCATTTCCACACCTCTGCCTGAACGATAGAGAATCCCCCAAAAAAAGGGGGTTTGAAGGAGTCCCACATCCACCATCTGATGCATTTCCACACCTCTGCCTGAACGATAGAGAATCCCCCAAAAAAAGGGGGTTTGAAGGAGTCCCACATCCACCATCTGATGCATTTCCACACCTCTGCCTGAACGATAGAGAATCCCCCAAAAAAAGGGGGTTTGAAGGAGTCCCACATCCACCATCTGATGCATTTCCACACCTCTGCCTGAACGATAGAGAATCCCCCAAAAAAAGGGGGTTTGAAGGAGTCCCACATCCACCATCTGATGCATTTCCACACCTCTGCCTGAACGATAGAGAATCCCCCAAAAAAAGGGGGTTTGAAGGAGTCCCACATCCACCATCTGATGCATTTCCACACCTCTGCCTGAACGATAGAGAATCCCCCAAAAAAAGGGGGTTTGAAGGAGTCCCACATCCACCATCTGATGCATTTCCACACCTCTGCCTGAACGATAGAGAATCCCCCAAAAAAAGGGGGTTTGAAGGAGTCCCACATCCACCATCTGATGCATTTCCACACCTCTGCCTGAACGATAGAGAATCCCCCAAAAAAAGGGGGTTTGAAGGAGTCCCACATCCACCATCTAATGCATTCCCACACTTCTGTCTGAATAAGAGAGAGACCCAAAAAGGGGGGTTGTGACAAGACCTCCTCTCAAGTTTACCAGGGAGGAGAAAGGATGGAACTTTGCAAACATTGTGGGATCCCTACAGGAGTCTTTTCCCTTTATTTAGGTTCTCTGCCAGGTCCCCTGGCCCCACAGCAGCAGCAATAACCCAATTGCCATGGACTTTGATGACATAACACACCAATTAAAGAGCCCCTCTGGGAGGGTGTTGACAAATCCCTTCCCGAGGTGCTCCCTGGTTTGGGAGCTGGGTCAGACTCCTCAAAATATTGTTAATTGTCTGCCTGACACATCCCCCTTTTGGGCTGGCTCTGCATTCCCCAAATTAAATGACAAATGTGATTTTAAGTCCACGGGGACATCAGGGATTGGAGTTTCCTCGGTGCTTCTCCCACCGGTGGCTTTTCGTCCTGACCTCAATTTAAGGGGTGAGAGCCAAGGAAAACTGATTTATTAGTTTATTTATTATTTCTATCACACTCTGGTTGTGCCTGGAGATTGCCCTGGTGATGTGGAAACACAGCTCTGCCCCACAGAGCCAACAATTCGGGAGGATTTAGGGCTCCCCAGAAAGTTATATGTTTCCAGATAGATAAATTATACCCCAAAAGCCACAATTTAATTAAGGCCTGTGCTGACACCAATCTAGACTGAAAACCAACACTATCTGATAAAAAAAAACAGTGTTTGTGTTGCTCAAATAATTGACACATAAGGCCAAAAGAACCCAGCCCATCCTTCCATAAATAGAGATTCAACCCCGTAACTCTCCATCATAGCTTGGAACTGCAACCCAACAGTGAAACAAAGGAGGAATACCTTGAAAACTCTGCTTTGGAGGGCTTAAAATAAATTAATCAAGATGTAAAGCAGTGTGGGTGACACCACACAACCAGAACTGAGACAACTCCTCACATCACACAAACTGCCCCTCGTGACCACGAGGCAATAAGAGCTGAGATTCAGCCCAGAGCTCATAAACACTTGGGCAAGAAGTTGGAATCACGTGAGAAACACTGAGATATCTTCATTTCTGACCTCAAACTCAGCCCACAGACTCACACAGCAGAATGAGGAGGGAAATGGGGGAAAACCCAAATGGCACACACTCCCCCCCAAACCCAACTTTCCAACTCTGTGTCCACAAAATTAAAACTAAGGCATTGGAAAGGGAGAAAAAAATAAATGTCATATGGGGAGCTGAGATGGCCCCAGAGCCGCAGGAAAAATGAAACAAGGGATGAGAGCTGCAGGCTCAGAGTGCTGAGCTGGGAGAGGATTGAGTTCCAAAGAGCTTTGCCAACACCCTCCTGACCACATTATAATATCACATAAAACAGGATCTCTGCAGTCGGTCTGAAGCTGCAAAAGGTCAGCCTGGAGCCCACCTCATCCATAAACAAATGCTAAATGGATTGGGTTTCATCTCTGCCCGCAGAGCCAGCCTGGCACCACTGGAGGCTTTGCTGCCACTCCTTGTGCCAAGTTCAAAGCTGTAATTGCTGCTCGGGGTGGAAGCTCATGGTCAGGGAGCCAAAATTCCATTGTTTGGGAAGGCCCTGCACGAGGAAAAGGGAGAGTGGCGGCGTGTTACAATAAGAGAATATTGCAAAAATGCCTGGAATGAGATGCCATTCAAGCATCAGCAAGCACAGACCAGCCTCCATGTCCCTGCATCACCCCGAGAGCCCCCGGGTACCAAGGATGCGTTTGGTCCTGAGCAGCACCAGCACTGCTGCAAAGAGAGAGCAATTCCACCGCACTGCTTGTGATCGCTTTCCAAACTGAACCATGTAAGTTACAGCTACAAAGGTCAGTTTTAGAACACCTCAGAGTAGCAACATTTCTGGTTTTCCCAGGGTTCCAATCCCAAATCCAGTCTGGCGCACACCAGTGCACTGTGACAGAGTCCAAAGGGCTGTGGGACCCCCAACACCAATTACTGCCAATTCATATGGCCACCAAAACCCACTTCACTCATATCTCTAATCCTGAGATTTCTATTCCTACCAAATATTCTTTTAAAGGGAAAAAAAAAATCCCTTCCCACTTGAGTTGTATCACCACCATTGAAATGAGACTCAGCTGCCTGAAGAGAAGTCTCTCTGAGGAAGAAAAATATCTTTTTTTGTTTTGCATTTAACCTTTCTTCTTAAATGAAGAACATACGACACTAGAAAAGCTTTTTCTAAAGTGAAATACTGGAAGTTTTAATGAAAGACCTTTTTGCAATCAGCACCATCATTTGATTAGTCTTTTAAATGCCAGAGTGGACCTGACAACCCTTCCACTGAGAATGTTCCTGTGCAGAGGGAGGCAGAGATTAATTAACACCTTGGTTTCCTGCCCTGCTCCAGCTCTCTGGACATGCTTTAATCCAAACCCCAATAGGGTCAGACAATTCTCTTTGCTCACAGGTTTTACTGAGCTTTCAGACTCCCAAACACACACCTTGTTTACTGATTTGCAGCAACATCTAAACCACATTTTCCAAGCTGCCAAAGAAATTATCTGCAATTTAAAACCTGTTGGAAAAAAGGCAAATCTGAGCAGGACATTCCCATTTTAGCAAAAAGGTATTTTCAGGCACCACAGGCAGCCCTTCTCACCTTGGTAATTGTATTTCTATTCCCCAGTTGAGCTCTCAGTGACCCAGCAATCACTGGGCATCACCCAGCCCCTCCTGACCTTCAGCTGCACCAAACCCTCCCAGCCTGCAGGGCTTTAAACTGAGAAAGGATAATTTAGATGGGATAATAGGAAGGAATTCTTTACTCTGAGGTTTTCACTGGCACAGGTTACTGCTGGGGCTGCCCCATCCCTGGAAGTGTCCAAGGCCAGGCTGGATGGGGCTTGGAGCATCCTGGGCTGGTGGAAGGTGTCCCTGCCCATGGAAAGGGTGAAACAAGCTTTTCTTTAATATCCCATCCACCCCAAACCTGGGATGGATTCTGTGATTCCAGGGCTGGAACTGAATGTTCCCACACAGCAGAACTTTGACACCCCTGAGCAGTTCCAAGGACCTTCAAGGCACCAAACTGAAGAGATGCTTCTCCCACCCACCAAAGGGTGGGCAGGGAGGATGGGGCAGGAGAAGGCCACACTGCCCCATAAACCCCTTGTAGGTCCCTTCCAACTCAGCACGTTCTGCAGCTCCCGTGTGTAAATTCTTCTGCCAAAACAGGGACTGAGTCAGAGACACTCTGATGGAAAGTCAAATACACTGAAGTTAACCAAAATGTCACAAAACTCAGCTCAGAACGTCATAAATTTAACACCTTACCCTAAATCAGAAAAGTTGTCTCATCCCTATTTTAATATTCAGTAAAAGATTTTACCTTGCCTGCTTAGAAGCTGTTTTGTTTCTTCTCCTGCAAACACAGACCTGTAGGTAAGACCAACCCCAAAGCACCTTTGCTAAACCTTCTCTCTGGGGATGGACAGATCTGCTCTTCCACCACAATTCTGGCAGCTCCATTTACTACCCCTGGTCGTGCTTTATGTCTCAACTCAGCAACATCCACCTCCAAATCCATTTATGAGTGCACAGAAATTCACTCCCTGCTCTGGAAGGGATCAGAACATGGAAAACCAAAGAGCTCTGCTGAGCTGGGCTGGAAGAATCTGCATTTGGCTTTTGCATAACTGGCATTTCTTTTTAAGCACTTTGTGAAAAGAATAAGGTCTTGGAATATTCAGCTTTTACAAGCTCTGAGACATGTTCTTAGTTATTAAAAAGCTGTATAAAAATAATCACAGAAGCCTCATGCTTTTGCACACATATTACTGAATAGAAACCTGCCCTATTGTCTGGCAACACAGAAAAGGACATTGTTTTAGGAGGCGCTTGGCATTTTCTTTGGGAACACAGTGACACTCAATAAAAAAGAATTCCTCTGGAATAGGTTTCTCCCATCACTTTGCCCACTATGAGAAAAAGAACTTGGAAATCACTGCACAGTCAGAATCACTGGGATTTCTTTTGTTTGATGCAGGAACAAGTATGAAAGTATTAAACAAAACTGCCTCCAGGGAAAAGAGCTCTTATTTACCAGCAATAAACTGCTCCAAGCAGCTCTGAAGCTTCAACACAGAGCAGATAAGGGAAGAGATGCTGCTCCTGCCTTGGTGAAGTGCCTGAACTGGGGCACAACAGCACATGGGGCGGTGGCACATCCTGGCTTTGGACCTCCTCTTCCTCCTGGGAATGGCTGGAATGTCCTACATTCCCCAGGAGGGCTCAGACTCATTCCCTTCCCTCACCCAAACGACACTAGCGGGGATCATCTCACTGAGCTCTCGGCCAAACTCTCTCCCTGCACCTCCTTTGGAGTCTCCTCTTTTGGTTTGCTGGTTAAAATTAGGCTTTTTCTGCCCAGCCCTCCCTCTCACATCCCAACCATACCACAACACCAAGCAGGACTGAACCCCCTCCACTCCCAGCAGAGTAGATCAAAGGAGACCCCAAACTGGTCAAGAGTGACCCAGCCCAGAGCCAAGGCCACCCAGCTGGGCTGCTCTCCTGTTTGTTTGCACTTCAGTGCCAGTGCAAAGCCAGGGGAAATTCAGTGTTTCCTCACAGGAGCACACCCTGGAAAAATGATGCTTTCAGCACATGGACGGATCAAGTGCAATCAGCTTCTCAGTTACAATTAGCTTTGCATGCTGTTGAGTGACAACTGTTCATAACATGAGACAACATTTAGAATTGTCCGGGGAGCCAAGGAAACCCTTTCTCCAGCTAAAACACTTCCATGGAGCCAGTGGCCCACCTAGAGCTTCATCTTTTACCCATCCAATACTTAATCCACATCCAGACTGCCTGTGTGTGGTTATGGGGCACTCTGGGAATGAAACCAGGGGGGAAAACCCATCCAAAGCAGACCTGCCAGGGAATTCTCACAAGGGAACGAATGGAAATGAACACAGGGACACCAGAACCTGATTAGCTGAACAAATGCTAAAAGATAAGCATAAGCAAATAAATAGAGTAGCTCAAGTTGCTCTGAGTTAAATAAGTAGCCTTGAATGGCTGGTGGCACTTGCACCATGTTTACAACAACCTTCCTCCTGCCCCCCTCCTGTCACCCCATTTCAGTGCCAAAGGGAAACAGGAGGCTGCCCAGTCCTTTCTACATCTAGGAATCACTCCTTACACATTTCAGTGTTATTATTCCTCCTGGATAGATCCTGGGCAGCCCAATGGAATTCAGTGGAGGCTCCAACTGCAGCAAGTCATCACTGGGGACAGATTTCAGCAGGTGGGATCAGGGGACAGGGATGTGGAGAACCACAGTGTCATTGCTGCCTGACAGCAGGACGTGTGTCACTGAGGTGTCCTGGGCTCACCTGGCACTGGCATTCACATTCCTGGGGCAGGGAATGAGGACATGGACGTGCAGGGCTACAGGAGGATGCAGGGGGGACAGTGGAAGCAGCACCTGAGAGCTGGAGATCAGGGTGGCCGTGGGGTCACATCTCATAGTGGCTCAAAGCACGTCCCCACTTGGAACCAGTACCACCAACACACCCAGCACTGATGGGCTCTACCAACCAAAACACATTCCAGAGAGTCACAGAACACCCTGAGCTGGACCCACAGGACCATCAGTCCAGCCCAACAACCCCACCCTGTGCTGGCAGCGTTGGCCAAACCATCCTGCAGCTCTGGCAGCTCCCAGCACAATGTGATGGCAGCAAAGGAAAACAAAGCCACTTTGGGGTTGGTGACCTTTTGAGGAAGTTTGAAGCACAACGACCTCAATCTTCCAAGGTCTCACCTTTCATGGTGCAGATTTCCCCACACCATTCCAAGGTGGACAGCACTCTGTTTAACCTGCAGCCTCAACTCTGGTGGCACTGGAGACCCAGAGCAAACCCACTGCCCACTGGCAGCCCTGGAGAACACCCACGACATGCCCACAGTGATGGGAACAGGGGGAAATCCAGCCCTGCGCACTCAGGAGGTCTCCTGGACCACCCCAGACCCCCAGCAGATGCAGACTGAAGGGGCTGCTGGGTGGGCTTGAGGTTCCTGTGTTTACTTTGGCCTTTGAAATAATTTGCAATCTTTAATTACCTTTTTCAGCAAATAATAAACTCTCCCCAACACAGAGGGACGAGCTCCTCGCTCTGCCTGCCCTGTATCCTCCCAGGTACAGCTGCAGCCACCACTGCCCACTTTTACCTCTGCCACCCCCATGGGTGTTGGTACCAGGGCAGAGGGGCTGTGAATGCAAACCCTGCTGCCTGCTTTCCTGCTGCCTCTGAGATGAATGGAGAAAGAACAATTAGCCAAGGCTTCAGCCTAATTAGGATTTATTTCGCTTTTCTGGAGGAGAGATGGAACATCATAAAATAACCCTTTAACTCTAAAGGCTGCTTGGAGGAGCACAATGCTGAGACACCAGGCCTAACCTGTGTTATATGGACTCCTGACAACAAACAGCGACCCCAGTTAAGCTAAAAGCTGAGCTTGGATACGCCAGGAGACCACAAAGCATCAAGGCAAGGACTGTCCCCATCAAAGCAGACAAGAGGTGAGCAAAGAGACTATCTCCATCCATTTTCCAAACCCCAAAGTAACTGCCAGCCCAGCTTGTCCAGTATTTCATTAGAAAACTGACCCTAAAGGAGGAAATAACTTCAGTTTCCCAGTCCCTCACCACTCACACAAGGCATGGAAACACCAAACACCTTCTCAAGCTCTGGAGGAAAAGAAGTGAAGGCTCGGGGAGAACACCCTCCTGTCTGGACTAGAGGATGACACTCTGCTCTCACCCAACCCTTGTCACAAAACGTTGTCTCCTGATGGAGCAGAGAAGGCCCAGCCTACACCAGGAAACTGGGATGCTCCTGGACAAGAAGGGAAGGCTCAGGAGAGTGTTGGTCCCTGCCCTTCCCCTCCCTCTGAGCACTGAGGTTCCACACAACTCCTCCTGCCGTCCCCACCACTGCCTGAGCTTCTCCCAAAGACAGGAGAATAAGGAACACACAGAAAGCCTGAGCAGGACCAGTGGGCAGAGGAATTTGGGCTGCAGAGAGCAGTGTTATCCCAGAGCTTTGAGGGAGCATCTCTGCCCAGCCAGGAGCAGCTGTGGGAGCCCTGCCAGGGCTCTGCTGCTCCCCACCCACCTGCTGGCCAGCAGAGAGGTCTGCCCATCTCTACAGACACTGCCCTGCAGGAGACAGAAACCCATTTCCAGAGGGACAGGCTTTGTGCTGGGTCAGAGCCCCAGGGGTGGGAACAGCCACAGCACCCCTCTGGTTCAGGGGGATGCTGAGAGGTGATGATGGGGAACACCTAAACAACCTTCTCAAAGACCTTCCTCCGACTTTGGCCACCTCCTGCCCTGTGAACCTCATTAGCAGGTCCCAGAATCCCAGGCTGGGTTGGGTTGGGAGGGCCTTAAAGCCCATCTAATTCCATGGGCAGGGATGCCACTCACTGGCCCGGGTGGCTAAACCAGTTCAGGCTCCTGTCCTGACATCAGCCTGTGCCTCTTCATGCTGAGGGAAGGGAATGTGGACATTTATCTCTGCTCTGCCAGGACATGGGCATGGCAGGGTGCTGCAGGGCCCATCACCCTAATCCCCTGGGAATGCCAGAGCTCAGGAAAAAAGAACAGTTTGGTTGGTTGTTGTGATCTCTGTTGAGCTGGGGGGGAGCATCTGAAATACAAACACTCTGGGAGGAAAAAAAAGGTCAGGTTTGTGTTTTAATTTTAAAAGCAAGGCATGAGGAACGAGATAAAAGAATTACTGAAACAACCTGTGACTGAGAACAAGGACATTTTAAAACTGGGGGGGGGGGAAAACCACCCTGTTAAAATAAAATGTATTAATTGCACTGCTTCCTAATTCTGTGCATTTAGGTAACCTCGAATTTCACATCGGGCCAGGCAAGAAAGTCCCCAAAACACCAACCCAATTTCAAAGGCAGAAGGAAGGAGGGGCAAAGAAGGAAAAAAGCGAACTGTATAATTGTAGACAAGTCAGGATTGAAAAGACACTCGAAGAACAAACAGAGATGCATCAGAGAGGGCAAAAAATCTGCAAGGTGTTGAGGAGCCTGAACAGATGCCAACAGTGCAGTGCCTGGAAAATCAAAAGCAAACAAGGCTCCCTGTCCCCTCATTCCAGCAGAACGTGCCTGTCTCCACCAGCTGCCTCTGCAGGAGGAAAATGAATAATTTCAGGAATAACAGCTTAGGGAGCACAGGACAGGCTCTGCCACCAGCACGTGGCTCACTCACCCTGGTCTCAGGGACACCACAAGCAGCAGGGGCCAGGATGGAGGGCAGGGGATGATGACAAGGAGCAGGAAAGAAAGCAGGAGGGGACGTGACACCCCCAGCCAGGGCTCCAGGAAGGAGGCACAGAAATCACTGGGGAGCTGGGCAGTGACTCAGCAGGGGGAAGAAAAAGGGAAGAAAAAACACAGCAGCAGATAGGAAAGGGCTCTGCGTGAGAAAGGACAGGCACCATAAAAAATAAGTAAAGCAAATAAAGACAAACAAGCAGAATACCCAGGCTGGAATTTTGCCCGGTCCCATAAAATACGTGCATAAAGTTTTGCTGCTCAGCCATTCCTGTTACCTGCCAGCTCACCTGAGCAGGAACCAGAGCTGGGTTTAAACAGAGTTGGATTTAACCTGGGCTGGGTTTAATCAGAGCTGGATTTAACCTGATTTAATCCAAGCGGGGTTTAACCTGGGATGGGTTTAATTTGAGCTGAATTTAACCTGAGATGGGGTTTAACCAGAGCTGGATTTAACCCCTGCATCCCCACAGCTCTGCCAGACACAATGACATGGTGCTGCTCTTGTGAACAACAGAAGTTAAAGCTGGGATAAAAGTCACACACCAGAAGGAATCCCAGCCTGGGGAATCCAGGGAAAGGAGCAGGAGTCTGACAAAGCAGGAGAGCCTGGCTGGAACATGGTTGGCAAAGGATGGGGACAGGGCACTTCTGCAGCTCCTCTGCTGTTCTCCTGAGCAGGGAATTCCAGCTCCCCAGCATGGCCTCCCAGGAGGGTCCTGCCACATCTGTGGAGCCTCAGCAGCTCCTCCTGAAATGGTAAAACTGACTGAAATCTGTTAAACACACACAACTGCCCAGCAGAAGGATGGGCCAAGTCCAGCTGTGCCCATCTCTCTGCTCATTTGAACACACTCTCATCACTCCTTCCTTCCCAAACCTATATGCAAACGGCTTTTCCAGAACATTTAATCCTCCACCTCCCCAAACGACCACTGAAGCATCTCTGTCCCTCTGGAGCCCAGGGACACCCCAAGGCATTCAGCAAAAGCTGCCTGGCTTGACCCAGGTGAAGTTCAGTGACATTTAAAAGCAGATGGGGAGGAGAAAAGAGACGTATCAAGTAACTGTAATTGCTTTCCATCCTTTCTCCCTGGCAAGCCCAGTCACCTGCACACTCACTGCTGCCTCCTGTGCCTCTGAGATCCCTCCTGGCCTGGTTCCACCCTGTGAATTCCTCACAGTTCCTCTGCCACCGCAAATTCTGCATCAGGGCAATAAAAGTGGAGAGGATGCCAATGGTTCCTCCGTGCAGGGAACTGTAAAGTCAGAGGAGAGGGGGAAAGGGCAGAAAACCCACTTAGGGCAGGTCCCAGCACTTGGGATGATGCTCTGAACCCTTCCCTCTGCCATCACGTCACCCCTCATGGCCAACAAAACACCCTGTGCATTCCCAGCACGGAGAAATCAAACCCTGCAAGGCCATGAAGGCTGGGCTTTGCTGCTGGCACCTGGAATTCCTGCCTTTGGATGGCAGGGAGCGAGGGGGACGCTGGCGTGTCACAGTTCCATCCAAACACAGGAAGGCACAGAGAGGGGGATGCCAACACCTGCAGCATCCTCCCCATACCTGTGTCAACATCCAGCCCCGCAGGGCACTGCAGGGGTCGGGAAAAACAAGGGCAATCCTGCCCCAAACAATCCTGCTCCAAAGGATCGACAGGAGCAAAACCAAACGGTGTCCCCAAGTCATTTTTCTCCCTGAGCCACGCAGCTCTTCACAATGAAGGAGAAGCGTTCCTGTAAAATCGCTATTTCTGCTCCTCTCGCTTTAAAAGTGGTGTAAATAATGCACAAGGAGACTCGGCTCTGGCTGAGCCAGTGAAGCCTGGCAGCAAACCCAGCAGTGCCAGCTGCTGTCTCTCCTTTGGAAAAGCTCCCTCTCCATAAAACATGACCAGGGACACCTTTTTAACCCACCCTGACAACCTGTTTG
Source organism: Grallaria varia (assembly GCA_013396735.1). Taxonomy (NCBI): domain Eukaryota; kingdom Metazoa; phylum Chordata; class Aves; order Passeriformes; family Formicariidae; genus Grallaria; species Grallaria varia. The sequence goes on from VWZG01008675.1 coordinate 158,076, forward strand.
CACACAAAACACATTTCCCCCCTACCCGGAGCTCCCTAAACGATGTGCTTTGGGGGAAGGAGCTGCTGGGCAGAGCAAACGCAGCATTAATTGTTTATTTTCCGCATGACTCAGGTAACATTTCATCCCAGTTCATATTGCATCACAGGAGAGGCTGGAATATTGCAACCTTTCATTGTCCTGACTCATGCTGTCAGCAATAAAATACCCACCCTCTTGGGAAAAGAAATAGTTAGACAAATAAAGCCTTAATGATTTCGCAAAGAACCTGCCAGTGAAAGAACAGCATCCCATAATTTTTAAGGCATCAAAGAGGGCTGCAGGTGGGATCTGCTCACCCAGAGCAGGTGATGAAGGGATTTATAGCTCCCACAGTTTGGCAGGGGTGAAAAAAAACAACAAAAATAAAGTGTGGCCCAGCTTTGGAAAGCATTTGTCTCGAGCACCCAAAGGGCAGTCTGGAAAAGGAAAGCATTTCCATTCCGCTGGCACTTGTGCAGAGCAGCAGGATAATGAAGTGACTGGGCTATTTACCCTTCCCAGAGCAATGAGATCTTGTTGAAACCAGAGCACATTAATCTCAGTGCACAGGAAAAAGGCAGTAAACAGAGCTCTTCAGGCCTTTTTCTCAGCAATCAGGATGATTTTAGGACTGACACCTGCAACAGAGACTTTGGAGTGCATGAGGAATAACTCGGCCAACGGGTGAAAAATAAAATGGGTGAAAAATAAAATGGGCAAAAAATAAAATGGGCAAAAAATAAAATGGGTAAAAATAAAATGGGTAAAAATATAGTGAACAAAGGACTAAAATTGTAACTCCAGGGAACAGAGCAGCACTTCCAAAGGCTCCTGGTGAGGGTGGGACTTAAAGAGCCACCAAGCAGGTAATGAACTGTCCTGGAACACAAGTCACTCGGTCCTCCATCCCACAGCCCTTCCTCCCTTCTCACATCACCTCCTCTATCCCACATCACCTCTATGCTGCCAGAATGCTTGGAAAAGACACTTCATCTTGTCATCAGGGCAGGGAAAAGCCCAGAGAGGATGTAGCCCCCCCCTAAACCTCCCCACCAAAGGGGACTGGGATTTCTGCAGGCAGGTTCTGTGCTTTGGAGCTCGGTGGGATCCAGGAGCCGATGGGTTCAGCAGGAGGGTCATTCCCTCTCCCTGCTCTCACACAGGAGGGGCTGGTGGCTTCCCACAGGGAGATGACTTTGTGATCCGTGTCTCCCTCTCAGCTCTGAGCTGATCCCTGGGCAGCTCATGGAGTGAGACACAATTCCATGTGACAGCCCGAGCCACAGCTCCTTCCCTCCTCGGGGGGCTCTGCTGCCCACCATGAACTCACTGAAAGGCTTCCTGCAAACTTGGTTCACAAATTTGGGGTTTTAAATTGTCTTTGCTTGTTTGGGAAAACATTTCATAAACAAAATAGAATTTCATTAAATAGAGTCATGGAATGGTTTAAGGGGAAAGGGACATTAAAGCCCATCCAGTGCCACCCCCTGCCATGGGCAGGGACACCTTCCACCAGCCCAGGTTGCTCCAGTCTGGCCTTGGACACTTCCAGGGATCCAGGGGCAGCTTCTCTGGGCATCCTGTGCCAGGGCCTGCCCACCCTCCCAGCCAGCAATTCCTTCCCAATATCCCATTTATCCCTGCCCTCTGGCAGTGGGAAGCCATTCCCCTTGTCCTGTCCCTCCAGGCCCTCATAATTAACTAAGAAAGCCTTCAAGCAAAACCTAAGTGATGTCTAAACTGCATCAGTGACCTCTTCAAGTTTGCTGTCCTCTATTTCTCATGTAGTAGCTGAACAGGAAATACCATCCCATAACGTTCTGGAAAGCCCAGTGGAGGGAGCACAGTGAGGGAATCTTTATCCTGCTCGTGGATAACGACTGATATCTTTCTGTACTCCCATTATAGAATTAAAGCTTTCAACACACTTGCTTTATTGCAAACACAGCAATAATTAAATATGTTCTCTAAAAATACCATAATTTGATTTTCCCAGTGCAAACAGATCTGATGCCCTGCCAGCACAGATGATTTCCTACCACACAGGACGTGCCTGCACGTGAAACCTCCTGCTTGGCCAACACTTGCCACATTTTGGCTGCTGTGAACAGCCACAGAAACCTCTCCCACCCAAAGCAAAGCAGCCAGGGCTGGGCACAGAGAACACTGAACCAGCCCCTTTCCCAACCTGATGTTCTCTTTTCCCCTGACAAGCTCCCCCCTCACTCAGAGAGCCAACAAATCCTTTCAGCACACTCCAGGTCCCTGCACAGGTGGGAAGAACCTCATTTCTATTCACTTCTGAGGTTGATGACAGTGGCCAAAGGAATCCCTGGCTGTGCCTGTTCTCCCTTCCTGTTTCCAAAGTGTCCAACAGCAATGGGAGCAGTTTCCCTGATTCCCTGCCTTAGGGAGTGCTTCAGGACAGATGGGAATGGGGGAATGCTTGGGCCAGGTTTGGGAAAGGGCATTGGAGACACAAGGCACGGCATCAGCACCCTTAGGAAGGGCTTATTTATGGAAGCAGCAAAAGCAAGACAATTTCACCCAGGCAGAGCACACACCCGGACACTTTCCAATGCAACATGTATTGAACTCCCTGCTGTTGGCTCCCTTGGAATCCCTCACTTCTCCAAGGACACTCACATCACAATTGTTGGGAATACACGTGCAAAGGCAAGGCAATTACCAAGAGTGGGCACAGCACAGGTTTCTGTCCCGATAGCCCCCCTCTCCAACCAGCTCTGGAGAGGATGGGAGTCACTTCCCAAGCCAGCATTTCCCCTTTGCTCCCGTCTGATGCACTTCCAGAGCCTGATGAATGACAACAGAACACCTCCAAAACCCCAGGAAAGAGTTCTGGGCACCACTGCCAGGAATCTCCATGCCAAGGGGCCAGGAGGTGACAGGGGTGACAGTGACTGGGGTGACAGTGATGGGGTGACAGTGACTGGGGTGACAGTGATGGGGGTGACAGTGATGGGGGTGACAGTGACGGGGGTGACAGTGATGGGGGTGACAGTGACAGGGGTGACAATGACAGGGGTGACGCGGTGACAGCCTCAGACCCCCCCCGTGCCCAGCAGTGCCCCTGTGACTCCCAGTGTCCTCCCCCAGAGCTGTCCCTCTCCTCCCTGGAGCCCTGGGAGCAGCAGAGCACCCCGAGCCCTGCTCTGGCACTGCCCACACAGCCACATGTGGGCACGAAGCCCCAACGCCAGCCCAGCTCTGACTCAGGGTTATCCAGCCCAGCTCTGGCTCAGGGTTATCCAGCCCAGCTCTGGCTCAGGGTTATCCAGCCCAGCTCTGGCTCAGGGTTATCCAGCCCAGCTCTGACTCAGGGTTATCCAGCCCAGCTCTGGCTCAGGGTTATCCAGCCCAGCTCTGGCTCAGGGTTATCCAGCCCAGCTCTGACTCAGGATCAGCCAGGCAGGATCTCTGAGTGACTCACCTGTCCCCTTTGCCTTCTGCATTCCTTGCTGGAGCTCTGTGTGTCTGCAGTGGCACCTGCAGGTCCCAGGGCTCAGGCACACACAGCACATCCCCCAGCACCCAATGTTGGTGTCTCTTCAGGGTGTTGGTTTTTTTCCTAGCAGGTAACACCAGGGTAAGTCACCAGAGATGTTCTGTCCTCAAAACTCCAGCCAAAGCCATCTCCAGGATTGCACAACTCTCTTTTTCCCAGGAAGCAGCAGTTTGAGGTTATTTCCTATGAGCCTGCCCATTTCTGTGCACCCAGCCTTTGCTTTGTCCTTGGCAGGCACCAAAAAAATTCAGTGTATGCACAAGAGAGAACAGGCCAAAGAAGTTACCTTCTGTTCTTTCAGGAGCCACTGGGGACTTGTCAAAACTTTTCTCTATGCAGAGGCACATCTTGATGCAAAAAAGGGGCCAGGTACTAATTAAACAGCCTGTGTGGGCACCAGCAGTGTTTTTCCAGCTCAGTGGGGATCTGTTTCCAATGCCATATCCGATGTCGGGGTGTTGGGAGCTGTAATCAGATCCAAAAATCTCATTTACAGAGTCTGCTGCATCACTGGCAGCAGCCCCCTGTGCTGCTGGGGAGCTGGAGCTCACGGAATATGCCCAAGGGATATCTCAGGGTGCTCCAACAGGATACATGAAAATAATTTAAAAATGCATATCCACGCTGCTGCCCTTTCCCTGCAGAGACAGAGCAGCTCTCCAAGGCAGAGAGAATCCCCTGAGTGCCTCTGCCAGCCCCTGGAACTCCCCCCTGGCCCAGGGAGAAGGGAATATGAGGTTCCCTCCCAGCCATCTGAGTGTATTTATACAGCCCTGCACCGACCTCCCAACTGAACTTCAGATCCCCTTCAGAGAGAACAAAAAGCTTGGGCACATTTATACACCCACACAGGGAAAAAAACCACCTGAGGAGGAATGGGGAAATATTTTTACTGCCACACCAACCACCAGGACTCACAAGAGCTGCACAAATGTCACTGGGACTGGCCATGACCTTGAATTATATTATCAGAAAACAATGCTGGAGTTTCTTAGCATTTCACTGCAAGTCTCTGAGCATTTTGTGTTTTCACAGCTCCAGTGATGGAGTCAAACAGTGCAGAAACATTCTCAGCTTTCTCTAGAATCATTAAATCATCTCGCAGAGGGAAGGTGAAAAACATGACCCGTCCTGCACTTAAAAACTCAAACTGGAGGGCAAATAAAAAATTTAATAATCAAAGTGCACCTTAAAAGGTGTCATTTTTAAAGTCAGTCTTGGGACTGGTTTTTAAATGCTGGGGTGGGGGGGGGCTCAGTCATCCCAGTGATGAAAAGCCACTGTAAAAGGTTGGCATTTCTTTAAAATGAGCCTTTGAGTGGCCAACCTGGGAAGGGATTCCCATAGGAAAACAAGGAGTGGCCAAGCCAGCACCTCCAGGACCCACCAGCAGAGCCAGCACGGGATGGGCTGTGCTCACAGAAGAGCTGCATGGCTGGGGAAACATGGAACAGCCTGGAATTCCAAGGGGGCAGAAATCCCTTGGGAGCCCTGGGACTTTATTCCGCCCTCTCTAAATGGAGTGTTCTGCCCAAGGCCAGGGCACTGAGTCAGTGCTGGACCACCTTCACCTCCTCAGGGGGCACAGGCAGAGGCAAAGCCAAACCCTCCGTGTGAGACAACACTGAGATGTTCAAACAAATCCCAAACACAAGAGCAAACTCAGGAAAGGTCAGCCCACTGCATTAGGACAGCACAGGAGAACATCAAAAAGAAATCCATCCCACTTCACTAATGAACTTATTTCCCATTCCCCTGAGGGAGGGGACGGGACTGAAAAGGTGCATTTCCCATTTTCCCCCCTCCTGTTGTGCATACACAGAATTTCGGTAGGTTTTAGAGCCTCCCAAGGCTCCCAGAACTGGGGACAGGCCCCCTCTTTCATACAACTTTCTCTCCCTCCTTGATCCAACAGCTGCTCTGGAAGGCCAGTTAGATCTGCCAGCAAAGCAGCGAAGGAAGAACAGAAAATATTCCATTATCTCACATTCCCACAGATCCCTTTCCCCTCCTGGTGCCCAGCAGAGCTGTTTGCCAGGAGAATGAACCCCTCCTGCACAGAGAACTGAGCACAGCACTGAACATAACCTGAATTTCCTGTGGTTCATTTCTGCCAGGAGAATTTATAGGGTATGAAGAGGGGAGTTTATAAGGCATGAAGAGAAGGGTTTATAAGGTATGAAGGGTAAATAAGCCCCAGGGAAATAGTTTACCACGTCAGCCTTAACTTTTTTCCTTTTAGTCGTGGTTTTCAGGTATTTACCAGCACAGCTGGGTGGTGTTAGCACCCAAAATACATCATTTCAACACCTTTACTACAGGTCAGAGGAGCAGAACGTGCTGCAAAGGGCTGCACGGAGGTTCCTGCCCACAAACCAGCACAGCGTTGCTGGAACATCCTCCTCAGTGACACCGAAATCTGCATTTACAGAGCACTTCTCCATAATGTCACCTCACCAAAGCTGTCCCCACAGAACCCAGAGGGGAGCAAAGTCCCTCCGTGGTCCCACACTGTCCCCAAGGGCTGTTCTCCAGGGCTGGGGGTGGCTGATGGAGCAGAGGATGGAGCCACTGAGGATCTGCACACCCAAAGTCACGAATACTCTCCTTTTTGGGTTTTTTTTTTTGCCTGCAGATGAACCCACCCTTGGCTTTTTGAACCCACGCAGCTTTCAGCTTCAAAGCAGCAAGTTTACAAGACATTAACAGCCCTTCCCTCCAGCCTTGCAAGTCAAGTCTTCCCCAAGACTCTTCTGTCTGCAAACTGCTGCTGCCTCTCCAGCTTTATCCAGGCTGACAGGGCTGGGATCCGGGGCCAGATCCGGAGGAGCAGCTGCATTCCAGCTGCCACTGCTGCTCCTGCTCCCCCTCGCACGGTCCAGGAGCTCCCAAAGGGCTCCTCCTGGGGCTTTCTTGGATCTTCGCTGGGGAAATGTGGTCGGAGCACACACGTCACTGCTCCACTGCTCGGTGACCCAACTGAAAACAATCCAGGCGATTTATGGCCATTTCCCCCCCCCAAAAAAAGTAAGGCAAATCCCCATCGGGGAGCTGAACTCAATATTCCTTGAAGGGAAATCTTTACATTCACCAAGTCTCGTGGCTGAGAAGCTCAGATTTTCCCTTGCCATGTCGTGCCAATGTCTCCAACCTGAGCATTTCACTGAGCCCCAAAATGCCAGGGGGGGATAAAAGTTCTCTCGTGAAGTTCAGGAGGAGGAAAGCCAAGGGCAGGACTGGGTGGGGTTGGCACACCCTGCAAATCCCACAGCTCTCACTAAAGGGACCATGGCAGGAGCAGCCAAGGACCTCCCATTTGCCAACCCCAACTGGAGAAGAGAAGAGAAGAGAAGAGAAGAGAAGAGAAGAGAAGAGAAGAGAAGAGAAGAGAAGAGAAGAGAAGAGAAGAGAAGAACAAATAAAAGGAGTTTCAGCTTCTGCCCGTGAATTTTGAGGTTTAAAAGTCCCTAGAATCTGTATTTTCAATGAGCAAAGAGGTAATCCTGAGCCTAAAACGCAATAAAAGGGATTGGGAAAGGTCAGCACAAACAGGCTCAATACAGGACATTGTATTCAGGGTCTGCTGCATCTGGAATTGTTTTTGAGCAGCTGTTCCTGAGAAGTTCCATGTGTGCTCAAGCCCTGAAAAGGGAAAATGAATTCAAACCCAGAGACATTTGCTGGAGAAAAGGTTTTTGTGTGATTTGTGTGTTTGTTAACACTGAATGGTGGAGAAAAGCCCTGTTATTCCTTCCAGTCATCAGTCCCACACACAAGGCAAAAACCAACATCTCCAGCATCTCCTGCTGCTCCAGAACTGGAGAGAAGCCACTTGTGGCAACTGCAGGGACACCATTGGGAAATCAGAATCACAGAATGGCCTGAGTTGGAAGGGACCCACAATGATTGAGGGAAATTCATTAAAAATCAGGCCCAGCCCTTGCACAGAAAGGGCTGGAAGACATGGAGATGTCCAGGGGAGATTTCCATGAAATATGTCATGAAAGTGGCAACACCTCCCCAGTGAAAGCCCAGGAACACGACACTGCTTCAGAATTAAAAGTGAGTTGGATTTTTGTTGGGTTTGTGCTGCTTTTGAAAATTATAAATATATATCTATATATAAACTATGAAGAGTTCTCCTTCCTCCTCCTGGTTTTGTTTCAAAGAAAAAGCCTCTGCACTCAGAACCAGCCAACCCTGGATGCTTTTCTAAACAGGGGACAATATCATTCAGGTGTCCCTCTGTGCTCCCAAACCGGGCTGTGGAGGGTGTCACCCAAAAACAACAAACTCCACTGGAGAACTACAAACCTCATCAGAAAACAACAAACTCCATTAGAAAACAAACTTCATCAGCCTCAAGCAGGCACAAAAAAAGCCAAGGGGAGGAGGTGAGTAAGTCCCAGGAGCTGCAGGACACGGGCTGGAGCCCAGGGAAGGGACTGCTCCGTCCAACACGGCTTTTCCTCCCCCAGCTGGAGCTGTCACAGCACTTTTTCCAGTGGCGTAATTATCTCCCTATGAAACTTGCTTTCCACTCCAGAGGCTGGGGGGGGAAAAGAGGGGGGTGTTTGTCTTTTCTCTCCAGTAATGAACCTCTGGCTGGCAGGCTCAGCAGCTCTGCCCTGTTCCTTAAACTGGTTCCCAGATGGAAGCTGAGCTCCTCCATCATCCCAAGCATCCCCCATAAAGAACAACCCCTGGCTCTGGAGCAGCAGAGCTCTGCCACTTCCCCAGCTTCCCATGGGATTTAGGATCAGCTATGGGAGCCTGGTAATCTCATTAGAGAGTCCCTGCAAAAAGCTCCAGCGACCGTGGCAGCATTAAACAAATGAGGCTGTGGATGAAAGAAGTCAACCCGGCTTTGGACAACCTTTCAGGCATGGCTTCAGTGGCTCTCTGCGACCACAAACACCAGGATGTAAGAACACCCATCCTCTGAAACTGATACCTTGTGCTGGCCTTGGATTCCCCATCGTTAACAGGGAACGGAGCTGATGGAAATCCAAGTGTTTTCATGTGTGCCCAGAAGCAGCTCCCTTGGAAGCATGAGAAGCTGGGATAGTCCCTTCCAGAGGGAGCTGTCAACACTGTGCAGAGGATGAGACTGTGCAAGATTGAGACATCAGCCCACTTTCCTCTTTTTGCTCTAATTTTCTGGCCTGGGAAGTTCTCCAGCCAGGCTGCTCCTCTCCACGGGACAGCAGTTGGAGTCCAGAAATGTGCCCTGCACTCTGGCTCTGCCCCTGCCCAGGCACTACAGCAGGGCTTTTATGCAGAAATACGTTCTGATTGCAAGGGCTGGGATGGGTCACTGGCATTACCCTCAAAGGAGGGTGTCAGAGCACCAAACAGATGAAGAATGTCTTGGGGCACATGCCCAGGGTCCAAACTCACTCTGAGTGCAGCCAGGGGTTTGCTGGTGTTTGATGCCATTCAAAGTTCTGCCCTTGCTGTTGTATCACTAGTGGAAAACACAAAAATACGTGTCATGGCTCCAAATTATGAGATTTGCTCAGAAACCATGGGGGAAAAAAAAAATCACTTAATTTAGTGCTCTTTTTATTTACCTTTTGACTCTTGACTTCATGCATCTATTGATCTGGTTCTCAGAAGTCCCCGCGCATCTTTATTTAAAACACAGATTTTCACACAATCGCTGGGGCCAGATGCACTCAAAATAGTCAGGTATTTTATGTCAATTATTTTTAAAAATCATGACATTGGTCCAGCACATTCACACTCCCAAAACTGAATCCAGCACAGTGACATTGAAGACACTGCAGAGAGATACAACACACGTTTACAAATTACATTTATCTCATACAGCAGGCAAAGCTGTTCCACTGAAGTATCAATAAAAGACAATACACAGAGAACAACAGAGTGAAAAGGCTTGGAGATACTGTATTTAACATCTCTGAAAAAGCTTTGGGTAGTATCTTGTTACGTTTCACTTTTAAAAGGACAAAACCTTCTGAAAGGCAGAGATGAAAAAACGGGGCCAGAAAATGAAGCCAGTTTGCCTGGTTTCAAACACTCCTTGAGGGCTGAAATCTCATCTGCCACATTCCAGTCCTGCACGAGGGTTGGAGCACTAATTTGTAAACCCTGCGGGGGGGTGGAAAAAGTGTTGAGAAATCCCTGACTATCCAACAGCGAGTAGGAAAATCACTGTACAAACCAACACCCGGCTGGTGTTCACTGGGGGGTCACACAGGCTGGAAGGGGGAGATGCACCCACGGACTGCCCTTCCAAGGGTGGGTAAATCCCACCAGGACTGCCCTGAATTCTCCTGCCAGGAGAAACAGCCCTTCAGCACCACCTGGGTGTCACTCCAGTGCCCAGCAAAGCCACCAGTTTATACCAGAAAACCCACGGCACGTGTGGATGGCCCCAGTTTGAACTGTCTGGAGCGAGAAACAGAGAGCTAATTAAACTCCTGGCTTTCCGGTCTTCAACCTTATGGGAAGTGTCAGCTTAAAACTCCTTCCCCAGGTTTGATTAACGGGGAATTTCAGACCTCGGAGGAGCTTCCAAGGGAACCTGGAGTCGTGTCTAACCCACGGAGCAGCAACGCACTGTCACCCTCTGGATGCTTCAGGAGCTCAGCCAGCCGTGGCACCCACCAAGAGGGACGGTGGGACCAGCAGGAATTCACGTGAGGACAACCCAACAAGGATGATCGAACACATCCAGCCCATTCCCAGCATGGGAAGCAAAGCCGAGGGCGCGCCTGGCTCGGCCACATCCAATAACCAGGGTGGGCTTTGCCCCCACAGAGCAGACCCTGAAGGAAAACTGGACCAGACCTCCTGGAATTATTCCACTTTTATTGTAATTATTGCACTTACGCTGCTGTTTTACCCGGAGGAGGAGGAGGAAAACTAGATTAGAGGTGGGATTGCATAAGGAAAGGGGGGAAGCAGGTGCTCCATCACCTCCAGCATGACTCCAGAGGGGCTGGGACACAAATTCCACGCTCACCCCTTCGGCAGGAGGGAAGGCAGCACAGGAGGGAAGCTGCAATACAAGCAGTGCTTTAAAGGAAGGTCCCAAGTGCAGATTCCTCCCCTTCTCCTCCACCATCCCCACTCCAAACACACTGGAACGCACCCGGGGGGCTGAAGGTTCTACTTTAACCTGTTTCTGGTCAAACACTTGCAAGCTGCTCTCCAGACACAGCCACACAGCAACTCCTTCAACAAATAAACAGGAATAAGAACCCGAGTGTCTGCACTTTGCCAGCCCAAGGAGCGGGAGGGATGGAACAGAGCAGATCCCACCCTTTTCATCAGCCCTTGCATCCTGTTCCTATTCCCAGTGACTCAAGAGAACACACAAAAGGTGCACTTCTACCTTTATTTCCCTCTGACTCAACAGCTGCCTGCTTTGCTCTTTATCCTCAGCATTGGGAAGCTCCAAGCCCATCCCAGTTCTCCTGCTCTCTGTCCATCACCTCCACCATTTCAAAGCCACCTTATTTCTTCCTTTCACCACCTGCACTGTATTTTTTTTCCCCTTTCTCCAGGCTGATAACTGAACGGAGGCTGGGAATAACATTCCTTCTTTCAACACAGTGAAAAATGAGGGATTTAATTCCCTCTAATGACCACTGTCAGCAGCAGAATGTGGAAACATTAAACTGCAGTCCCTGAAGTTTTCAGCAAGTATCAAACACTAAGGAGAAACACAGTTCAACACAAAGAAAGATTAAGCCAAAAAGCTTGTCAGAGGGGCATTAAATGATTATTTCTGAGTATTTTTGATACAAATGCCGAGGATATGTCACACTGTACATTTGATATGCTGGTTGCTGCAAAAAGAACAAGGGGAGCCAAGGCCATTCTCACTAATGCTCTGATAAAACTGTCCCCTCCTTCCATGTGACAAGATGAAGGGATGTTTTTTGCCACGGAAAGCATCCTGGGGAGGGGGGAGCATGGGAAAGCTGTGTGAGCAGTGGAGGGCACACAGAGGTCAGGAGGAAAAGGCAGCTCCACAGAGGAAACACTGACACGCCAAGTCATCCCCAACTGGATATGCAGCACAGAAATCCCTCCAGATGCCTTGGATGATGTGATCCATTCCGAGTGCCCTGCAAGGTGGGATTCACCCCCGAGTGCCCTGGAGGAAGAAAGATGGGATCCATCCCAGAGCACCCTGGAAGGTGGGATTCACCCAGAGTGCCCTGGAGGAAGATGGGATCCATGCCAGAGCACCCTGGAAGGTGGGATTCACCCAGAGTGCCCTGGAAGAGGATGGGATCGACCCCAGAGCATCCTTAGATGCTGGGATTCACCCAGAGTGCCCTGGAAGAGGATGGGATCGACCCCAGAGCATCCTTAGATGCTGTGATCCAGCTGAGTGCCCTGGAAGATGGGATCCATCCCAGAGCACCCTAGAGGAAGATGGGATCCATCCCAGAGCACCCTGGAAGGTGGAATCCATCCCAGAGTGCCCTCAGAAGATGGGATCCATCCCAGAGTGCCCTCAGAGGATGGGATCCATCCCAGGGCACCCTTGGATGATGGGATCAACCCCAGAGCACCTTTGGATGATGTGATCCCTCCCAGAGCATCCTGGAAGAAGGTGAGATCCATGCCAGAGTGCCCTGGAAGAAGATGGGATCTATCCCTGAGTGCCCTGGAAGAAGATGGGATCAACCCCAGAGCATCCCTTGATGATGTGACCCACCCCAGAGCACCCTGGAAGGTGGGATCCATCCCAAGGAGCATACACAGCCTGTCCCCTGCAATGACTGCCCTTGCACAAGCTCAGCATTGCTGTTTTTTGCACCCCCTTCAGCTCCAGCCAAGCAGCTGCTGCGGGGAGGGCCAGGACTCTGCAGCCCTGCACACAGAAAAGGGCTTTTTTTCCTGAAGAAAAGATGCATCAGCACAGCACATTAACTTTGACATCAATAACCAGCAAAGTCCCCGCACTCCCGGCATCAATCGGGGCACTGGACCGAGAGCAGGGAGTTAAAAATGCTTCTGTAATCCTGTAAATGCAAGTCTTGCTTCTAAAAACAACAGCAATTCTGATCTCTGTGCTCCGAGGCAGGACACAGGGGGAATAGGAGCAAAAGATCTGCCTTCAGAGAGCCAACCATAACAAGCTCATCCCAAGTCCTGTCATGCTCTGCACTCTCTGTCCAAGCAACAAAAAAGGGGCTGTCACTCCCAGAACCAAAATCTATTTAACCTGCAGGTTTCTGTGGACGACAGGACCCGTTTGGAAGAAAACTGCAGAGATTTTATCCAAGCAAACTTCCACCTGCCTTCAGCCAGAGAGCTGGTACAGCACACGCTGACATTGCCAGCAGCTCCCCCCAAATGCCAGAGCTCTCATTCCCCACGGAATTCACACCAAAGGAAACCCCCTCTGGCACTTGCGTGGCTTTCTACTTGGGTGACAAAATATTGCCAATACGCCACATATTGTGCTTTCCCCACCACAAAGGGAGCTGGGCAGCGTAAAGCCTTCAGCATTAGCACACTGGATACAGCAGAGTTTGAAACACAGCGCTGCTTCCAAGTAAGGAGAACCAGAATTGCCCAAATCCCCAGTCACTACACAGGACAAACAATGAGCAGACATCCAGCAGCAGCTTCCCTGAGGATAAATACTTCAAGGAAGAAAGAAAACACAGCCAAACTTGGGGGGGATTTTGCAGTGCTGGTAAGGAGCTCCTCTCCTTAGGTTTCTGGCAGTGTAAGTGAAGCAGGAGGCGATAACATAAATTATCAGGACCCTGTTGATAATTATACAGTGAAATAAGAGCCTGTGGTCTGCAGCTTCCAGCAGCTTGGTTCATAAATAACTTCCAGTTGGGTGAAAGTGCCTTGATCTGTAACCCAGGGAGGTGGCAACAGCCAGTCTGAGACGGTGCTGCTTCCCCAGCTCCCCCTTTTTTTCCTCCACGATCAACATTTATCCACTCCCAGCCCCGAAGTTGAAAAAACCCCAATGGAGCTGCAGCAGCAGCACCAGGTTTCTTTGCAGGGATCCGAGCCCAGGATCCCGTTTGCCACGAGGATAAACCAGCACTGCAACCCGGCCCTCCAGAGCTACCATTGCTGACCCCGCATCCTGTGCCCAGCGCTCCGTTATCCACCAGGCAGGAATCCAACCCCGCGGGCGGCCGGGCACGGAGCCCCCGGGATGCTGCAGCTCTCCCCGAGCGCTCCTCTCTGCCACAGCTCGTTTTTAATTAAGAAAAAAAGCCATTTCTGCCACGCTGCCAGCCCCATCCTACACCCTTCGGCCAGGGATGCCTCCAGGATGCAAAATTAGACTTGGTGCGCTTTCTTCGCGCCGGGGCGAGTGACAGTCCCACAGAAGGAGGTAAAAATTAACCTTTCTCCATTCAAATGCTCCCCTGCTTCAGAACCCCACGAATATCAAACCCGAGCCAGGCACCAACGCTGCACTCGCCTCCTTAAAAACCGAGCTGCATCTTTCCCAGGCTCCCACCGAGCAGGGAAACAATCGCAGAGCCGGAGATGCTCCACTGAGGAGAGAGCAGGGGTGGGAAAAACAAGGTGGGAGCATCTCAGAGGGGATGCCCCCCTGGCACCCAGGGGTGGCTGGTGGCTGGCACCCACCTGTGTGGTCCATGCAGGCTGCTCCCAGCGCCGAGGGTCCCCGCGGCCAGCGCCGCCGTGCACATACTGCTGAAGGCAGCTCCAGCACCTCCTCCCTCCATGTTGCGTGTGCTCCTTCCCAGCACCGCCTGGATGTGGCTGTGCCCCTTCCCAGCCTGTGCCCCTTCCCAGCACCGCCTGCACGTGCGGGAGCAGCTGGATGGAGCTGCCCCAGGCAAGGGGCCGAGGGTGTCCCCCCCTGGCCAGCCCTGCCCGCTCGATGACACGGAACATGCCACGAGATGCTCCAGCCCCCCCCTGAAAAAAGGTGTCTCTATAAATGAGAAGCACAGCCCAGCTCGAAGCAGCAGCGCTGGGCTCCCATCCTGCCCTCCCTCCTTCCCTCCCTCCTTCCCCAGCACATTCATGTTTTCCTCGGGCTCTCACAGCTGTAACCCTTGCCGAGCTGGAAGGAGGAAAAGGAATTTCTTTGTCCTGAGCGCCTCCATCCCTCGGATCTCACCTGCTCCGGATGGTCTCACCCCTCAATAAAACTTAAGCAATCCCTGATGCGAGTGACCAGTAAGAACCAGCCAAGCAGGAGTCTATTCCCAGTTCTGCCAGCTGGATAACCTTGGGTATATCACATTAATAACGTGTTTGCTGTTCTGCTTCCTCCTTTTGGAAAACAGGGCGATATTTACTGCGTTCCCAGAGGAGACTTGCAAGGCTCAATTTATTTCTGTGTTTACGCTGCCAGTTTGCACAGGAGCCATGTAAAAACTGCCATGGCAATTCCGAGTCCACACGCTGAACTAGAAATAAGTATTACAACCCAACTTCCAGATCCCATGAAAAATCCTTGCTCAGCCCACCAGTGCAGTGGGGATGAGGGGATGAGGCAGCGAGGAGCAGCAAAGAGGAAAGGCTGGGGGATGGATGGATGGATGGATGGATGGATGGATGGATGGATGGATGGATGGATGGATGGACGGACGGACGGACGGACGGACGGACGGACGGACGGACGGACGGATGGATGGATGGATGGATGGATGGATGGATGGATGGATGAACGAAGGAAGGAAGGGAGGGAGGGAGGGATGGATGGATGACTCACAGTCCTTGGCCACCAGCTCCTTGTGTGACCTTCAAGTGTTTCAATCTCTCTCAGAAGGCACAGAATGATGAGCTGTTCTCACTCCTGTGAAATGGCCCAAGATTGTTCACATTGTTATCACTGCTGCTCTTGGCTCAAGCTGGAGTTTGGAACAATGCTGGATTCTGTTCCTCCCCAGCCCCTGGAAACTCAAGGTGGAATCTATTTGTTGCTTTCAGCTCAGCAGGATGCTGAGGATGTTCTGGGTTATCAGTGTAAGTGGAGATTTTGGGGCTGTGAAATTCTCTGTGCTCTCTGGACTCCAAGTTCAGAAAGACAAAAGACTTCCAAAACAACATCTTTTTGTTTAAAATTCAACAGAAGGGGCAGCACAACCCTAAATCATACAAAACAGCCAGTATGACTGTCCTCTTTTAGCTTTTAATTGTTGGATCAGTGCTGTTTGCTAAATGCTGTAGAACCAAGTGGCAATAATCTCATTTATCAGCCCTAAGGACACAGCCAGGCCAACCATGAGTTAGCACTTCCAGCAGACAGGGAAGAGTCAGGCTTGGCAAAGCTGAGCAAAGTCAAACAGGTTATACCCGTTCTGTGCCTGGAAAGCCTAATGATTGTTTCCAAATCCCTTTGTCCCAGTGCTAATTTTTCTTTGTTTCACCAAAACAGACATGCAGGAATGGGACAAGCTAAAGATAGAAGAACTTAATAGGAAACAACGTGCCCATTTAGGTAACAAGAAAAACTGTTCTGACTTTGCATCAGTGGCTGCTGGGCTTTGGGAGGTGTTCGAAGAACCTTTCTGTCCCTGGACCTCCCCACCAGCAGCTCCCAGTGACAGAGACCAAAGGATGCTGGTTGGATGATAAACTTCAGTCTCTGGGTCTGATCTCTGTGACTGGAGTGATTTTATTCAAATTTCATGACAGGAGAAAACCACACACCAGAAGTGAAGGGCTTTGCAGGAGGTGATGGGGACAGAGCCAGGACAGAACTCCCCAGTGGCCCAGGAGCCCAAAGCACTGACAGTGAGAACCCCCTGTGGAAATCCACCACCACTAAAAAAAACATTCTGCTGCACCCAAAGGACACCACAGGTAGGGGATAAATCCCTGCCTAAAGCAGCGAAGCTCAACCCAGTTCCATAGTTCCTAATGAACAGTGTTCAATCCAAGCTGAACAAGCCAAACAAAGCTGTCATTTTGCAGAGTGATAAAGCATAAAAGCCCAACACACACTGTCCACACGGCGTCTGTTACAGCTCAAGGTCTTCACAGCAGAGGACAAGTAGCTGGGGGGGGGAAATTTAAGCAAATGTATTCACTGCAGCAACAAAGGAGACTCTCCCAACTAACTGGAACCAATTACCAGCACAGAAGTTGAGCACATCCACTCCCAAGGCAGCCAGGTTGGGATTATACCCCTGCTGCTGCTTCCCACATTTCCGTGCCAGTACTGCTGCTGAAATCCCAGCTCCAGCTCCTCCTTCCAGCTCCTCTCTCCTCATCCAGGGCTACCTGTTCTCTTGCACCTGGATGAAAACCCAGCAAGGCCAGAGACTCTCTCCTGCTCCTTATTTGTACATTTTTCAGTGCAGTACAGCCTCTTGCCAGGGGCAGGGCTCTGCACCCTATAGCAGACAATCATCAGTATTCAGTTTCTCACTCAACAAGAATTCACTGGTTATTAAGAACCACTACAGTGCACATCTCGGTGTCACAATTAAAAAGGTCTTTAGGACATCTCTTAAGAGGACCAGGCTCAGAAGTGCAAAGGTTTGATGGACCCCAATGCAGCTACAGTGCACATGAGCCTCAGGGTCCTGCTGGAGACCAGTTTTGATCAGCTACACTTGGTCCTTATTTCGGGCTTCGATTAGCACAGTGACAAAACAAAGTTAAAATCTGACCCACCTTGGCGGGAGGGGGTTGTTGTTTTTTTAATGTTATCACTGACTGCAAGCTTCATTTTGCTGTTAAATTAGCAATGGGCTTGGAAACATCTTCTCTCTTAATCCTTGGGGTATCAGAGGGTGGCTCAGACTGGAACTGAGGAACAAATCTCCCACCTGGAAAGCTGCTTTACAACCAATTAATTCACAAAACTTCCAGGCTGACAGAGCTCCCAGTGCTGATCAGATTCACACAATGATTCAGCTTTTTACTACCTAAATAAACTTTGGGAAGCTGCAACAACAGCTCCCGTTTCAGCCAACTCTCTCCTCACAGAAACTTCTGCCAAGCACTTACAGAACAGGATTATCCAACCACTTCTCACCTCTGCCAATGCATTCCTTCCTCCTTTGATAGTTTCAGGGAGTTTAAACACCTTGCCATTTAAGAAGATGAAAGTGCCAAGCAAGAGAGGATTTTAAATATAACCTCTTCGATTGCTTGAGGTTATCGAGGCAGAGAGACCAGGGATGCTGCAAGGCAACCTTCCTCCCTTGCTCTTTGCATAATTCTTCATTAAATTAAAAATAGATTGCCATTAATAATGTATGGATGACAAGACAATGTAGGGCTGCTTTTGTTTCCAAAAGAAAATTAATTTACTGGGAAAACAGTTCAATGTTGAGATATATAAAATTCTAAATAAATTATTTGAAGCAACACCACTCTTGGAGGGTATTTTATAACCACAACTTTAGCTGAGGTGCTGCTCAAAGCAAGTTCAGGAAACAAAGACCAACTGGACAGCTGGAAGCAAGAAACTAAAATATTTAACAGCAAATCTTGCTGCCAGCCCAAGATGAGAAGTATTCTATTGCTAATTAATGGCACAGGTCTCAAACTGCTCTCTCCTGAGGCACAGGACAGGACATTTGCCTTCGAACAGCCCTAGAGCACAGTCGATCACTTGTTCAATTCCATCTCCCAGGAAAAACGGGGGGTTTTAACACCAGAGGGACTCGGGGAATCACAACCAAAACCAGGCAGCAATTTGGGACGGAGAGGACACAGGGACCAGGCTCCCAGCCCTTCCCACATCAGAGCTCCTCGGGGGCTGGAAGGGGCTCTGAAGGGCTGCCTAAGCCACATGAAGGCAGGAGAAGTGCTGAGCAGGCTGGAGCAGACACCTCCCAAGCCCTGCCGGCATTCCCGCACATCCTCCCATGCAGGAGCTGCTCCATCCAAAACCCAGCTGAACTGGGCACACCTCCCGGTTCATCATCTCTAAAGCCACTTACCCTGCTGTGCTCCTGCATCCCCAGCACACCTCCTGAGCTCCCTGCTGACCTCCTTGGCTGGCTGATACCAGGCAGGTTTAATTCTGATTTCTCCAAGTGCAGGCTGGATGTGTGTCCCAGGGCAAGGAGAGGAGAAACAATTTGGGGAGTCAGTGGAAACCCAGCCCTGCAAACAGCTCATGTCAGGAGGGGGATAGAGAACTCCCTCTCACCCTGGGCACGAAACGTGGGACATCCTCACATGGGACATCCTCACATGGGACATCCTCACATTGGACACCTTTAATCAAAAAGGTGTTTAAAGGGTGTCAAATACAATTTTTGCTACAACACAGGCTGGAAAAGGGACACTGAGCTGCACAGCTATTGCTGGAGATGCCAAGCAAGCACAGAATCTCCTAAACCCCAGAGCAGGCTGAGCCAGCAGGGGCTGTGCCTGTGCAAAGACCCACAGAGCCTGGCACCTTCTGTGGCCCTGCTGCACAGCTCCACTGCTGGGGGGACTCACACAGCCCCAAAACACGCAAAACTCCAATCCTTTCTTACATGAGCTTGCATTTATAAAGTGGACAAATGTAAAAAGGCAACGGGATGCTCAGACTTCAGCTTGACTAGACAAGAAGTTAAGGAGCCCCTGCCTGGCTCCAAACCCTGCAGGACACACGTGGCTTGTGTTTTTATGTCACAAATCATGGTCTTCATTGGTGGAAACCTTGCCAGAGGAAGAAATAAGTGCTCCCTGCAACCCACTGGTAGCGAAACCTTATTCCCAAGGTAAAGAGGACCCGGCCTCGGGAAGCAGCCACCGAACTGGATGACTAATTCCAGCATTCCCACATTGCCTTTCTTCCTCCCTGGACCAGTCTGAGCAAGCTGGTGCTCAGCACAAGCTGGTGCTCGTCCAGCAATGCTGCGCCAAGGTGTGTCCCTGTGATCCACCTGCCCAGCACTGGACACACCTCAGCCACCTCTCACACATGGCAAAGGAGGACTCTGCAGGACAAAGGTAAAGCACCCACTGTTAAACATTTACATCTTCACAACTTCACTGCAAAGAAACAGCTCGTCAGCCTCACAGCTGCTCAGGAGAAGGTCGTTCCCTGGACTTGTTTCCACTTGGATCAGGACTCGAAAACCTGTTTCTCTGAGCCTGGAGAAAGAACAAGATGAGCTCCAACAAGTCCTGAGGGCTGGAGAACAGAGACAGGAGAGAGGGAAGCAAGCACAGTAACCATCACACAGAGGTTCTGGGTTCCTCCAGCCTCTGAGAGCACAGGGGCAGGCTCAGCAGTAGAGAGGGGCAGGCTCAGGGACAAGAGAAGCTGGCTGGGCTCCTCTGAAGAAACCTGGCAACCCTGAAAACCCGTGGGCAGGATGGCAGTGCTCTGTTCTTTAAAGCCTGAAGATGCAACTGGCCCTGCTGGGAGGGAGAGCCACGGTGGTGGAGCCCATGGTGGAGGGTGTCCAAGGCTGGAATTAAATTCTGAGCAATGGGGGAGCAGAACAAATGGCAACAGCAGGGGCACCTTCCACTGCAGCCAGGCCTGGGGCCCCCAAAGGACAGCACCCAAGGGAGCAGCTCCTTCTCCAGTGAAAGGAGTTTGCAGCCACAAGGAGACAGAAGGAACATCCTGCAAGTGATCTGAGCACCTGTGTATCCATAAGCAGAGCAGACTGCACAGGGGGTGGAAAATTTCAAATGCTTCCCCAATCTGTCCATCCTCAGCATCATTCCACCCCTTTTCAGCCCAGCTACTCCTGAAATACAAGTTGATCCTCTTTTATCACATGAACTGAAAACTGAGTGTCAACTGTTGCTCTGGGGGTAGCCCAGCCCACAAGTTCCCCCAAAGGCTGCACAAGCATCTCAGATGTGACTCTGGGGATGGTCCTGTGCAGGCTGAGGGTTGGATCCCGTGATCCTTGTGGGTCCCTTCCAGCCCAGCATGTTCTGTGGCTCTGGGATGCGATGGGACAGCCCAGCTCCTGCCCTGCAGGAGCAGCGATCCAAGGGCACCCCTTCACACCAGCTTCCCACCTTGGAGAGCTGGGAATGGCATTAAACACCCAGCCTGTGTCTTGGGATCCCAACGCACGGTCCTACAAAGGGCTGCACTTTGCTTTGCCCCCCAGGTGTAAAGCTGGCAATATGCTGCTGCTTTTATAGCAGGAACCATGATCTGACTCCCAGGAATACACTGCAATAACTCTGGTAATAACTCTGCCTCTGTCTCACCTCAGCCCCCTCCTGCACGAAAGCTTTTAATTAAAATACCCCCCAAGACAGTTGCAAGGAGAGAGAAAGAGAGGAGAATTTCTGTCTTCTCTGTCACTGCCTGTTCCTACCCCAGCCATCCTTCTCTGTTCATCCTCACAGACCCCTCTGGAACACGGACACTGCAGGTACCGTGGTTTGGGTACCCCCACCTGTGCAATGTCTCAGTTCGAACCATGACAAGGCAGTGACACCTTCGCTTTCCACACTCAACATCCAAGAACTTCATCCGAGGATGTTGCTGAGAACTGGGTGAGACAGAAGACGAATGAGAACTCAGAAATCCCCAAAGCTGTCTGTGCCACCTCTTGGAGCTTGGACTGTCACGCCAAGTTCTTCACATTCACCCACAGAACAATGTGCTCCTTCCTTAGAGATCAGAGATTTGGGATTGATAAGGAAGTCAGGGCATCTTCAACCACCATTAGCCTCAAAGCTCATCCAATTTTCACTTTTCCCTGCTTTCCCACTCCCATCTTTCCTGTCCTGCTGTTCTTCCAGCCCTTCCACAACCCTTATCCATACTCTTCTTTCCATTCTTTCATTCTTGTATCCTCTTTCCCAAACGTTGCTCTGTAAGAAACTGGTACAATTAAAAAATCAGTTTTCTCTTTTCAAGCGAGTCTTGCAGTTACTAAACTTAAGGAGATGGGCTGGGAAAAAGCTGAGAAGCACTTCTGGTGCCAACCCAAACAACACCGATCCGTTTTAGTTCTTAGCAAAATCCTTTTGCTGTCCCTAAATCAACATTTTATGCCAATAGCTCTGCTGGACAAATGAACTGCTAACCAGATCCAGCCAAAGTTAACTCAAGATTCCAGTGGTCTCAACAGAAGCCTTGCCCTTGACACCTGAAGCCCAACAGCTTGACAAAAATACCAATTTGATCTCCCAGGTGGTTTACCCAGACGTGGGACACGTTGTTGTGCTGCAGACAGAGACTTATTCCTTTGGTCTCTGAAAAAACATCTGTGCAGAGCAATCCCTCTGCAGGCACAGCACAGGGGACAGTCCCTGCCTTGCTCTGCAGCAAGTCTGGGAGCTGGAGGGGGGAAAATCCATCAGCTGGCAGTGCTGAAGGGCTGCAGCAGGACCAGCTCAGGGTAAACCAAGCAGACAGTTCTGCAGTTCAGGGGGGCTCTGGGACAGCAAACACTCCACTGTCCTCGGATTAAACCAGGATTTAAAGCTCTGGCTTGACCAGCATCACACGGGCCCATCACACTGGGCACACTCACCTTTATTCAAGGCTTCTCCCAGGTAATGGGGCTTTTGGCAGGTAAATAAATCAGAGCTCTGAAGGAGCTGGACGCTCAGGAATGACCTGCAATGGCCAGGCATTGTGCTGGTACCCAGCCTGTCCCTACCACAGCCAGGGAGCTGGGAAAAGGGAAGGGAAGAGCCCTCTGGAAGGGGCTGTGCATCCAATTCCTTGGGAGTGCAACCCCAACTAAACGAGGTGTGGGACCAGCAAGGGCTGAGGCCACAACACAGCCTGTGCTTGGCACAATGTGCCTGCTCCACAGCACGCCAGAGAAACCCAACTCAGGACCTTCCAAAATAAGCTGAAATTCTCATTTTTGCAGGGTTAGTCTTATCTCTGCCCACGGGGTGTTTATTTGGTCAGTCCCACTTCTGTATCTGCATCTTCCCCTGCATTCCAACATTACAAACACATGAATATTCTGGTTTGTGAGGCTTGAAGTCATATTTATGGGCACTGTCACACAATGTCTTTCATCATGACATTCCCTCTGCTTCCAGAAGGACGACATCACTGAGATCCCCAGGACAGGAACGTTTTGCTGTTACTGGGGTTTGTTTGGTGTTTGAGACCTGGAGAAGGGGATAATGCATGGAAATGTGTATGTTATGTTACATAATACCAGCGTTGCAGGACAAGAAGTGCTGCTCCTACTTCTACCTCCAACGAAAATCATTGTAGCCCTAAGTTTTAAGATCATCTTCTGATGTTCCAAGGTAAGGACTGATCAAAAAATACACACAAAACACAGAATGCTTCTGTATCCAAATCTTTTCAGGAAAACTCACTGACTTTGTTAAAAACTGGACATAAATGCTTTCTGTTTAAAAATCCAGCCTGTATTTTCTCCAAATGGGATTTTTTTTTCTCAACCCCACTGAAAGCTTTTTAACACAGCACACAGTTAAATGAGAATAAAATGGCTGGTTTGAACATGAAGGAGATGGCACTTTTTCCTCAAACAGAAAGAAAAGAAGATGAAAGACAAATCTAATTTTCTCCCATTACAATCCACTGATGCTCAGATTTTGGTTAATTGCTTTCCTTATGGGGATAATCTGAATGTTTTAAGCCATAATAAACCTCTGAAGAACCCCAGGAAAAGAAAGGAAGATGGAGAAACAGCTTGGGGAATCTTTTAGCAAATTTTTCATTAGTTTTGCATGGAGAGCATCACATGAGGAGCCTGGGGGTGTGCTATGGCCAGGAAACATGAAAGTGATATGGTATGGGGAAAAGGACACACAGAAAAGGGTATTCCTGCCTTGGTCCCAGGTCACAACACCCAGAAATCCTAATGTTCCATCCCTGGAGGTGTCCAAGACCAGCCTGGATGGGAACTGGAGCAACCTGGGCCAGTGGAAGGTGTCCCTGCCCATGGCAGGGGTTTGGAATGAGATGGTCCTCAATGCCCCTTCCAACCCAAACCATTCTGGGATTCTGGGATGAGTTCAGATCAGAGAGCCTGTTACACACAGACTAGAAAGATGAGCTGTAAGAGCCAAAGATTTCCCTGGGAAATACAGGGAATGGTGTGGTTTGGTGGTGTGTAGGGTGTAATTTATCCCGGAGTCAGGATGGTTTGCACTTCCAGGCTGAACATCCCTGGCCACCCGGGCTCCAAACCCTCCACACACAGCAGGATAGCTGGGAATTGTCCGCACCAGGCTCCAAAGGTGCTTCCTCATTAAGTTTTGAGGATGTAACGAGCACACGAGGCGGAAATCCAGTTAAAAGGCAAAGCCCAGTCTCCCTCCTGTCTCCACGAGGTCACACTCACAGACATCCCGAAACCCACAGGTAACTAAAATGAAATACAAACTGGGAAATAGATTTAATGCATTTTCTCAGTAATTGGATTGAAAGGAGGACTTCATGTGCTTTTTGCCTTCATGCTCAGAGCTCTGCAGCAGGGCTGGGGTTTCCCTTAGGCACAGCCTTTTGCAGTCTGTACTCACACAGTGCACTAGTTGATTATCTAGTCATGGCTGAAAAACCTGTTTTTTTTTCTTTTTACACACATGCAACACTCAGTCCTCTTTTTAACATACACTGGGCTTTTTTCATCCAGCAGAAAGATGGAAAGTTTACAGTTGTTCCCACTCCTTTGCCCTGCAGGTGTTTCTTATCACAGATTTGGAATCCCAGGATGGTTTGGGGTGGAAGGGACATTAAAGTCCATCCAGTCCCACCCCCTGCCATGGGCAGGGACACCTTCCACTAGCCCTGGTTGCTCCAAGCCCCGTCCAACCTGCCCTTGGACACTTCCAAGGAACCAGGGGCAGCCACAGCTCCTCTGCCCAGCCTGTGCCAGGGCCTGGCCACCCTCCCAGACAACAATTCCTTCCCAATATCCCATTTATTCCTACCCTCTGGCACTGGGAAGCCATTCCCCTTGTCCTGTCACTCTGGGTCCTTCCAAACAGTCTCTCTCCCTCTTTCCTGTAGCTCCCTTTAGGTCCTGGAAGGATTTAATGGTGACTCAGAGCTGAGTCCAACAACCTGAAGCCCACAAGTGATTTTCCAAGACCCCCATTCAGGCACCACATGAAGAATCCCTAAGGATGCCCCACTGTTGCCTGCCTTGCTCCAGCTTGGTCCTGCACAGCTTTTTAAAGACACATCTCACTGACTGTTTGAAATTCCAGGCTTGTTAACAGAGGTTGAAAGGAGGGGGGAAAAGAGACTACAGAGAAACCCAGCTCGAAGAGCAAAAGAGGATGCCACTCGTTTGTATTCCCTGTAGCATCCTAAAGATGGGAAAGCAGCACTTCCCTGAAGCACCTTGCTGGTTGGGCTGACCCCTCTTTTGCTTCACAAACTGCCTTTCGTTATTTTGCAAAGAACTGCTGTTGGCATAAGTCCAACCCTTCACAAATTAAAGAGGAGGAACCCAACACAACCTGCTAAAAACAAGATTTTCCTGAAAAGCACTGCCTGTGAGCCCTGGCTCAAGTCTTTTGGGATGACAGGGACTGAATTTCTTAGACATCCATTGCCAGGTATTTGAAACACACCAATTCCATGGGCACGAGGGCTCAACGGCTCCAAAACTTCAGGACAAACGATGTTAGTAGAACAGAAGAGAATACAGGAGAAGATTCTAGTGCTAGAGTTGTTCTACTTGTTAAAGACCACTTGAAAAGAAAAGCCAATAAATGCACTTTTCCATTCGATGGAAGTTAGTTGCAGTGATGCCTGCGAGTCCCAGCACTGATTAAACTCCACAGAGTTGGCAGAACATTCACACAGCACCAGAGTCTGCAGAGACAAAGCTGGAGGAGAAATGAAGGGACGGGGCATTAAATGACCTGTGTGAGCACACAGGGAATTACTGTGGGATTACAGGCAGCTCTCCTCAGTCCCACTTCTGCCTCCCCATCCCTCACCAACCCAGATCCCTCTTTCTCTCTCTCTCAATAAAGCAGAAAGGAGAACAACTCCCTCTGTGGGTCCAGGAGGGCAGACAATGCCCTGCCCGTTTTGTTCAGCCAAAATCAGCCCTTTGAGCTCAGATCTGAGCGCTCACAGAACCCAAACAGGTAACAAGTACCTTTTTCACAGACTGTGGAAGGAAATGAGTGTCTTCAACCAAAGAGAACATCATTTGAAATGGTCCAGCGGGATAGTTATGCATCACCAGGGAAGCAGGAGGGGCTGAAGGGCAGAGCTCCACCAGCACTACTGCTCTGACAGCTCCACCAGCCCCAGTTTGCTCTGATCCCATTTGGAAGGAGACAACAAGGCAACAGTGCAAGAATTGGATGTTAAACCAACCGTGCTGCTCTTCCAGTGCCCACTGGACTCGGTGTTTTCCTTGGGAAATGAGGCCACTCTCCTGCCAATGGTTTTGGGGGGAGGAAAAAGGGGAGCCCTCCCTGCTCTGGGCAGGACATGATTTCCCACAGCACTGTCCAGGCTATGGCAAGTTAAAGCCATGGCAAATCAGGTGACTTCCCAGTGGAATACACAGGGGTCACATGGAATCACTTGGTTTTTCCAGCCCCTCAGCCAAACCCTCAGAACCAACACCTCTGATTTCCCTCCAGGAGGAACAGCCCGTCCCTTATAAAGTCTCAGCAACCCACTCGTGGCTTTTAAGGTGTCTTGGGACTCAATTTCTGCCAGAGCAATGGAGGGGAAAAAGGTAAATCACTATGTTTAAGTCCAAGCTATAAAAAGGAACACGAGTGCCAGGCTCTGGGTGACAACTGCGGTGCAGCAGGTGACTCATGGCCTGGCGCAGACAGGCTGTAATTTGGTGCAAAGAACTTGTCATAATCAATATTTACCGAGGAGTATTTTTATAAAAAGAGTGTACACTTGCCACAACAGATTTAGGGACTGCTCTTTGACTATAAATAAAAGTATCAGGTGAAAGATGCTGCGTCTCTCCCCCTTGAAAATCAACAGATCTTCAAGCCTGCCCGTGCAGAGTGGTGTTTATTGTGTGAAATTTAAAGGCTGGGCAACAAGACCTCAGCGTGGAGGAGCCACGTGTGCTCTTTGTGGTGAGACAGAAGCTGTGGTAGGACCAAATGAAGAACCAAAGCTGGGGAACCAAGGGCAATTATTCTTAGAGAAGTGGCCAGAAGCTTTCACTGCACCGACACAGCTCCTGCTCCAGAGCTGCTGTCCAAGGCATCACCAGAACATCCCCACTGCCACCAACACCCAAAAAAAGGATTTCTCCATGGAAAGGGTGGTCAAATACTGGAAGGGGCTGCCCAGGGAGGTTTGGAGTCCCCACCCCTGGAGGTGCCCAAGGATGTGGCACCCAGTGCTCTGGGCTGGGGCACAAGGTGGGCATTGGGCACAGCGATGGCTTTGGAGGGCTTTTCCAACCTCAGTAACTCTGGGATTCTGTGGTCTCTGGATGCACAAATTATGGGAGCATCTAGGCAGTTCCTTCTGCTGTTGTCATTATCTCAGGACAAACCACACTGCCCATCAGAAACCAAGGAAAGGGAGAGGAGAAAGTTGCACCAGGGAAGGTCCAAGTTGGACATCAGGAGGAATTTCTTCACAGGAAGGGTGGTCAAACACTGGAAGGGACTGCCCAGAAGGTCTGGAGTCCCCACCCCTGGAGGTGCCCAAGGATGTGGCACCCAGTGCTCTGGGATGGGGCACAAGGTGGGCATTGGGCACAGGGATGGCTTTGGAGGGCTTTTNGGCATTGGGCACAGCGATGGCTTTGGAGGGCTTTTCCAACCTCAGTAACTCTGGGATTCTGTGGTCTCTGGATGCACTAATTATGGGAGCATCCAAGCAGTTCCTCCTGCAATTCCCAGCTGTTGTCATTATCTCAAGACAAACCACACTGCCCATCAGAAACCGAGGAAAGGGAGAGGAGAAAGTTGCACCAGGGAAGGTCCAGGTTGGACATCAGGAGAAATTTCTTCACAGGAAGGGTGGTCAAACACTGGAAGGGACTGCCCAGAAGGTCTGGAGTCCCCACCCCTGGAGGTGCCCAAGGATGTGGCACCCAGTGCTCTGGGCTGGAGGACAAGGTGGGCATCAGGCACAGGGTGGGCTCGATGAGCTCAGAGGTCTTTTCCAACCTCAGTTCCATGGCTCCGTGCCCACTCCATGGGGGAAGCATCACGAAAGCTGGTTGTGAAGACCTCAAACACACACAGAGCTATTTTCCAACTGCTGAACACGCTGGTGTTTGCAGCGTGGCAACAAACCCTGCTCAGGAAGCGCCGGATCCACTCCAGGCACACCAGTTGGTTCCTGGGATGTTTCTGACTTTGGTGCCATCAGAGGGAACCAGAGCTGGTGCCTGTGCTCAGGGCCTTGGAGCTGAAGGGGCAGCAATAAGGTTTTTCTCTGTATTCTATCATCTGGGAAACACAGAATGATCTTACTGAGGAAATTTTAAAATAAAAGAAAAATCACAGTAAGTTTTCTAGAAATCAAGATCTTCTAGAATTGAGGAAATTTAAACACTACTCATTACATCACATAGAACTATTTCTCACTGCAGGCACTCCAAATGATCAGCTTCTGCTTATGGATTTGCTTTAAATATATAAATATTTTATATTTAACTTTAAATATATAAATAAAAATATAATAAAGGTTATGCATAGGGCCAACCTGCAAGAAGGCCCCATATTTACCACTTAAAACCAAGACCACCCCCATAATTTTAAATCACTAAAGCAAAGCTCACAGACACATCATCTCCACATCAAACAGGACTCACAGCCGATTTAATTCCGATTCTGTCAGCGCCAAACACCCAGCATTCCAGAACTAGCAAATTGTGTGTCCAATTACCACTCCTATAGTTCAAGAGGGCTGCATTTAAATGAAAATTATGAAAATCAAATGGACTTGAAATGCCTTTTTGACTAGAGAAGGGAGTATTGAAAGTGCTGGTGGCTCAGGGAAAGCGTTTCTAAAGATATGAAGTCCTACTAAGGGTGGGTTTAATAAGGATTTAAAGATTGACAAGTTTTCTTCTTGTTGTCCCTCACTCCCACCCCATGACAAAGTGATCTCTAAGATACAAAAAAGGCCAGACAAAGGGCTTTGAGGTCCCTTCCAACCCAACCCATCCTTGAACATCTGCAGGGATGGACAGTCCACAATCCCACATTACCACGTCAACCCTAAATGAACAACATGCCAACAGACTGAAGTTTCACACAGTAACAGAACTAGAATAGAGTTTTGGAAAGGTGAGACCAGTTAAAAGATCCATTAATCAAACCAGGGACAAAAAAATAACATTCCCAAATAGATCATTAGGCAGAAGCCTCAAACAAGCAAGTCCAGTTCCTCAGTAATCTCAATGCCCGATTCCCAAAGGATTTCCCAGGAGAAAAAGCACAGAAATAGTTGTTACAAAGAAGGTCAAATAAAAAGCACTCAGCATAATTTTACCATCCCAGCCTCTCTGCCCACCAGGACAATGAACAACAGCCCAGCTCAGCTCCCAGAGAAAGAACTGCAGTCTCGGGGCTGGCACCACATCCAGGCTCGCTCCAGCTGTGCCAGGCAGTGTTTCCCCTTGGGAAGATGCACAGAGTGCTGTATCCATAGAACTGGTGCTGTATCCACAGATGTGGTGCTGTATCCATAGATATGGTGCTATATCCATAGATATGGTGCTATATCATAGATATTATTCTGTATCCACAGATATGATGCTATATCCATAGATATGATGCTATATCCATAGATATGGTGCTGTATCCAAAGACATGGTGCTATATCATAGATATTATGCTGTATCCACAGATATGATGCTATATCCATAGATATGGTGCTATATCATAGATATGATGCTGTATCCATAGATATGGTGCTATATCATAGAT
The DNA here is from genome assembly GCA_013396735.1 of Grallaria varia. NCBI lineage: Eukaryota > Metazoa > Chordata > Aves > Passeriformes > Formicariidae > Grallaria > Grallaria varia. Next base: position 187,393 of record VWZG01008675.1, read on the forward strand.
ATTATGCTGTATCCACAGATATGATGCTATATCCATAGATATGGTGCTATATCATAGATATTATGCTATATCCATAGATATGGTGCTATATCCATAGATATGATGCTGTATCCATAGATATGGTGCTGTATCCAAAGATATGGTGCTATATCATAGATATTATGCTGTATCCACAGATATGATGCTATATCCATAGATATGATGCTATATCCATAGATATGGCGCTACATCCACAGTTTTCTTTCCTTTGAAGCTTTTAAAGCAGACTAGCGCAAATATTATCCTGGATGGGACTGGATCCCTCTGTGTGGAGCACAGAATAATCACTGATTTAGCCACAGATTTGTTCTCAAATAAAACCTTTAAGGATTTCCTGTCAAGTAATGCAGTATTTAATTTAGCCCTTCAAGGTGGGCTATGTGTGACAATACTACAAGGTGTAGACACAGCCTGGAGAATTATTTTTTATCCCATTTCTGTTCATAATCAAATAGACTGAATTCCTGCTCTGCTCCTGCAGAATTATTGCCACCATATAAACTCAGCCTCTTTGGTTTTCATCCCTTACTTATTTCAACAACTAAAGCAAACCCCGTATTTAATGCTGGACAGGTTCCACTTTTTGTTGTGACTTGATCTAGAATAAATATAAAAGATGCAAGTGGTGGGGGTATCGGTATCATCATCATCATCATTATTGTCATTGATATTATTATTATTGTTGTTGTTACTGTTATTATTTCTTCTTTCTATTGAATATTTAAGCCAGCAACCACCTCCTTAGAAATCTCTCCTGGCTGTGTCACAGGGCATAGAAGGACTTGTAAAACAACGATGCATATTTTCAAATTAATTTCTGTGAGACTCCATATGTTTTTGCTGTTGTTGAGGATCATAACACTCCTACAGAAAAAGGAAAACAGAGGAAGAAGGAAGGGGGAGGGGAAAACTTACTTCAAAAAAAAAAGAGAGCTTGCAAAAAGGAGAAAACATTGTTCTTCTCCCAGCACTTCTTTACAGAAAGGCTGATGAAATTAAGCAATATATAAATCCCATGCATTCCAACAGAAGTTTCATTTTAGATAAGCCAAGGAAAATCTAATAAAGTTACAACAGGAAAAAAAAAAAAAGCCCATTGCCCATTACTGAGAGACTAATTTCATGTTCATATTTGTTTTAGAGCCCCAAGCTCCTGCATTATGTGGCCTCTGAGTGCACAGAGGGGCTATTTCAGTATTTTCCAGCACCCTCCACAGCCTGTACTCCCCCACCTTCTCCCTTGCACGTTGTTCTTCAAAAGGGGAAGGGAAGGGAAGGGAAGGGAAGGGAAGGGAAGGGAAGGGAAGGGAAGGGAAGGGAAGGGAAGGGAAGGGAAGGGAAGGGAACTACATCAAAATTACATTACAAAAACTTAGGCATTACATCAGAGATTCCATCCCCACGACATTTGCCCTGGCTCAGTGGGACCACATAAAGCAGCCTGCATCCTAATTTTTGGGCAAACTCAGTTTCACAGTAACGTGAGGCTTCCAATATTCTGGAAGAGACCAAACTGAGGCTTCCAGAGGCTGATTTTTTTGAGCAATTCCCAGTCTCCTACAGTGCAGAGAGGTTGTGTGTTCCCAAATAACCCCAAGCGCTGCCAGGTGCCTCTTTTGCAGACAGTGCTGCCAACGAAGCCAAGGACTGTTGCCATGCCCTCCTATTCTGCAAATCATCAGAAACGGGAGAAAATAAAGCCATGGATTTCCAAATCTGCCACGAGTGACGGGATGGGGGTAAATGAGGTCACAGTCCCTGCATCAGCTCTGATGGGGACAGGACACCCTTGCACTCCTGGCCCAGAACAGCCCCCGTGCAGCCCCCACAGCAGCTGTGCCCACCCCCTGTGCCTCCTGCCCAAACTTCAGGGGTCCAACAAATGCATTCATTACCATTTTAAATGAACCTGCACTTGAAGGAGGGGGGAAAATGATGTGCAGGTACCCTTGGCAGCAGCCTGAAAGGGCAGGCATTTCCAATTATGGGATCACATTAACGAGGCAGCTTTCCTGCCTCTGAAGCCTTTCTGCACCTTGTCCCATGTGCTCAGCACTTCTATTTATACAGCCCTGACTCACACCAGGTACCTCGTCCACCTCCTCCCCAAAAACCCCCAACAACAACAGAGGAAAAACGTGGTGAAAATCAGCTCTTTTCTCAGAGCTCGTCCCCAAACGGTGACAAGGCTGTAAAGACAACGCGATGCACAAGGCTGGGAACGCTCCCAACTGTCCTGGAGGTCTCGGATGAGCAGAAAGGGGAACTGCCAGACCAGCAAATGCCATCCTGATCCCACCAGGCCACCGCCATGTCCCCAGCAGTGGGAAGGAGAGGATCCGAGACCTCATCTGCATGCAGAACAGCACTTCAAAGGTGTCTTCAGTGGTCACACGTGGCATTTTATTTTACTGTAGTCCCCTTAAGTGAATTGTTGTGTTGCTTTTACTGTTATGTTGAAGGCATTCCTTTAAAATAGGAAAAATAAGGAAGAAAGCAGCGAAGCTTGGCTGGAAGGTTAGGCAGGCACATCCCCAGAGAGCTCTCGTCTACAGTCTGGGAAAATACAGCTCTGATCTCCTCTGGTACTCCTCAGACTGGAAAAGAGAAACACTTACAGATGGTGTTCCTGAGGGGGTGTGGGAGGCTGGGAAAGAGAACTTCTCCATATTCAGCCTTCCTGCAGTGCCTGAAGGTAAAAGGAATCGCATTGCTTCCGCTTCTCCACATTCTACATTTTTAAGGGGTTTTTATTCATTCCTTCCCTGAGTTCCCTGGAACCCCATCCAATGCTCCATTCTCTACTACACCTCCTCCCCTCCAGTGAGACAACACCATTCCAAGGCTGGAGCCACCCTGGCACCAAAGTCTTCACTTCCCAACAGCTCTGCCCTCCTAAGAGGGAGAGCTCCTTCCTAAGAGCTCCTTCCCAGCTCTTCCAGGAGGGGATTTTGCCTCTTTTCTCACCCTTGTGACATGGCCAGAACAGCCAGACTGACTCACAGACACCCAAATGGATATTCCAGCTGATCAGTGACCCCTGGATGTGTCGTCCCTCCCACAGGAGGAGACTGGGGGCTCAGCTTCCAGGACCTACATCGAAACTGGGAGTCACAAAATTAGGGACAATTTACAGGTTCCTTATCAATAATAGCAATAAGGCTGATGTGATCAACCACATCACTTCCCACCGGAAAACTTTCCCATCCTGTCCTCTATCCCTTCCCAGCTCTGTCAGTTCATTGCAGATGGTAAATCATCTACAGATATGTTCTCAAAATGATTAGTGTCCACCGCATGCTGGTTAAACCCCCTTGTCCTAAGAAGAAAAGCTGTTTTGCTTGTTTGTTTTCAAGCTCAACACAAGAAGACCAATGACTTCCTTCACGCTGACCTAATGCCCCAGCTGGCAAAGCTGAACAGCAACAACCTCCCCTCGGGAAAGGCTGGGTGGTTCTCCCCAAATTCCTCACGGGAACCACTGGGACAGAAGTGAGACCCAGCTGGGGCACCGAGGTGCCAGCACTGCTCAGGAGGCACCACTCTGCAGTCAGCCGGGTGCCCAAGGGCCAGGACAAGCCTCCTGAACACAAACCATTCCTCCTGGACTCGGTGTCACTGAAAAAACGAGTTTTCTTGGATGCTGAGACTCCACCATGAGCCTCCCCTGGAAGAATCCAAGGCGAGCTCTCCTGTTTCAGCCCAGCCAGGTGCTGTTGCTGAGCACGTTCTTAAGGGTATTCAGCCTCAGCCACATCACAAGACAATCCAAGTGGACCACAAAGCAGCCCAGGCTTCCAGGAACAGGAGGGAAATGCTGCCCAGCAACTCTCACTCCCACCCTTTTCATCAGGACAGTGGAATGAAAGCCGAAATCACTGGAGCTGTGAAGGACCCAGGAGGTGCTGCAGGTACTGCAAACTCACTCAAACACAGGAGGACTGTGTTGGCACAGAAATTGCCCAGGATGACCTTGAGTTTCCTCCTGAGGTGCCAACCCCACTGAGCTGTGCCCACCCCAACATTCCCAGTGCCACCACTGAACCCTCCTCAATGTGCTTGGTTTCAATGGGCAAGTGCATTGAATGGGAATGGAATCGGGGCAGAGGCTGCTGAACACAATTTCTGCTTTGCTGCTGCCTAATTAGACGGTGCTGACTAATCCTCTGCATTGCCAGAGAGTGAAAGGAACCCAGCAAGAGCCTTAGAGAGCTAAAAGCCATGAATGATCTCCTTTTACAGAGGGCATTTCTCCTGCACAAGTTGCTTCCATCAAGTGCTCCTTCCTGAGGTTCTATTCCCCACAAAATGCCTCTGTGCCTCCAGCGTTACAAGTTCAAAGAACAGCAGAAGGAAACAGGAGAGATGAAGAGAAAAAAAAAAAGCTGGATGCATTCCCCTGGAAAATTTTCCATATTGAAGTGACTACAATGAGAAATGATTTGCAGGAGTGGCCTCTTGACCTACCATTAAGTAAGCAGGGGCTAGAAATTTTTGTTCTGCTCTTGCAAAAATGCAGACCTGTGGTTAATGTGACCACAAGGCAGCTCCTGACCAAAGTCCCCAAGAACAGCCCATGGGTCGTGCACAAGCAGCCTTTGCAAAGCTCAACCCCACACTTGCTGTTGGGCTGAGAGAACCTCAACACCTTCAACACGGCCACAAACTTAAATCTAAAACGTTCTAATTACTTTAATTTCCTCAAAGATCCTGCTGAATCGCAGCTGCAGCAGACACAAGTTGGAAAGAAAAAGGCTCTGGACCGAAATGTTCAAGGATGGGAAATCTTTTGCAAGATTTGTGCCAGCCACGAGTTGGGGTCATGTGGAAGTGTCGAGGCAGCTCTGAGGTCAAGCTGGGAAGTCACCGAATCATGGAATATGCTGTGTTCAAGGAAATGCTCAAGGATAGGAAATCTTTTGCAATCAGTCATTCCTGAAGCTCTAACAGGATAGCATCATCAACCCCCTCAGCACCTGAGCTGTTCCTACGGAAAGGACAATTCAGCTCCTCAAAGGCTTCTCTTCTTCTCCAAGTGACCACCAGCAGGAAACACAAAAGTGCTCCTGGAGAGACAGGGAAACCAAGGGAAGCTCCACCAGCCGGGTCTAACAGCGCTCCAGAGTCACGGCCAGTGTCTAAAGAATTCTCCACTTTCATGGAACTACAGAATATCCTGAGCTGGGAGGGACCCAGCAGGTCCACCCCAACAACCCCACCCTGTGCTGGCAGCGTTGGCCAAACCATCCTGCAGCTCTGGCACTTCCCAGCACAGCGTGATGGCACCAACATGTAGTTGGTGAGATCCTGATGACATCTGAAGCACAACGACCTCCAAGGTCTCACCTTTCATGGTGCAGATTTCCCCACACCATTCCAAGGTGGACAGCACTCAGTTTAACCTGCAGCCTTAACTCTGCTGGCACTGGAGACCCAGAGCAAACCCACTGCCCACTGGCAGTCCCGGGTGGGCAGGGCTGGAGAACACCCACGACATGCCCACGGTGATGGGAACAGGGGGAAATCCAGCCCTGTGCACTCAGGAGGCCTCCTGGACCAGCCCAGCCCCCTGGCAGATGCAGACTGAAGGGCTTCTGGGTGGGCTTGAGGTTCCTGTGTGTGCACCTTGAGCTGTTTGAAGAGGTGCCCCTTAGGAAAGGACAGGTTTTGAGCCCCAGCTTTATCTTCCAGGGTCACTCCCCACAAAGAGCCTCCTGCCCCACAGCACAGTTCCTGGAGGCTGGACCAGGCCAGAGATGCCCCACAGGTCAGTGACAGAACCAGGTCCACACCAACTGCCCACCCCAATTCTTCCCCACCAGAGCTCACCCAAGGCAGGTTTGATGTCTCAGCCTTACCTGGACATGCAAATCAGCTGATAATTCTCTGCTGCCAATGATTATGCAGAAATTGAGCTCAGTGACAGAGGAGAGAACAGGAGGGAAAAGAGTTGGGTTTCCAGAGCTCAAGTTTATGCAATAAACTCCTTTTATTCACAGCTACCCCTTGTCAGGAGCTGAATGACCAAGCTCAAGTCCATCTGACATCTTCAAAGCACATCTGCTTTAGAAACAAATTCCTCAGTGTATCTCCAGGTAAGTCCCTACACCACAGCCACCTTTTTCCACCTCGTGGTTTTACTGGCAGATGATTTTTCCAAGCACCTACTGCAATAACGCCCCCAAAAAATGTGGATGCATAAATATTCCTGGGGGAGATGCCAACAATAACCAGTTCCCAGCAAGGACATACATGCAGGTATGTGAAACAGGAGCTGAGCAGTGCCAGCGTGCAGGCATTCATTAAGTCAGCACATAAATGCAGGTGGATGTGCTGCTGGAAGTCACTTCTGCTCAAGGTCATTTGCGAAGTTGTTTTAATGTAATTAATTCAGCAGCATTCACAATAATAAGAATTGGCATAAAGCATTCATCCAGACGAAGGACAACAAGCAGCCAAGGACTGCGGATGAGCCACAAACAAAACCACCTGAGCTGGCATTAGCTGAGCTGGGCGAGGGTTAAACCAGCCTGTGCTGACTCACTGGGCAGCTCTGCCATCACCCCTCAAAGTCAGGACCCAAAAAAAACAAAAAGAAAAGGAAGAAATTGAGTTTGGTGTTAGCTGTTTTCATCTCAGAACACAGCACGTCTTCCCCCTTGGTACTCGGGTAATGTAACAACATTTAGGAAGAATCTCAGTCGATCTCCAGCAGACAGAGTGAAAAAACTTCTCCTGTTAAAGACAGAAGGCTCAGCCTTATTGTCCCCTTTCCAACCTTGTCCCTTCATTGCCCAACGAGCAGACTGGCCATGGCAGGAGGAGGGTGGAAGAGCAGCCAGGGGAGGATCAAACATCCAGAATGTATTTCAGGCCCAACAAACCAGATTTAATCATTTTGGGCACATTTTATTCCAAACAGCATGTGACCTATTTTAGGCCTCATCCGAGCTGCCTATAATTAACTGTAATTTGTACAGATTTCAATTTAATACATGAACTGGCTTGCTTAAAATAAAAAAAATAAAAAAAAGCAGGGCAATTTCTAAAGTTGAAAAAAGTCAGAAACCCATTTTTAAGTTAAAATATCAGACAAAAATACACTGGATGTCAGGGCTATATAATATTCTTTCCAATGCAACTCCAAGGTAAATATTTTAGAGGCTTTTATGCTGTCTCAAACTTAGCCACAAGGATAAAATGTGATTTCATACTCTGAAGAAGTGGACTTCCCCTTTAGTAAAAACACATGTTTTAACATTTGTTTTCTTAGGACCAACAGAGGTTGGTACTTCTCAGAATTTGTTCTGGGGCTTTTTTTGCTTTGAGAAACCACAGCTCTGTTGAGATTCCAATGGGACCCCCACCCCTGGTGAGATGTCTTTACTTTTCATTGTCCCACTCTTTTCTATTTCCTTGCTCAAGAAAACAACCATTTCCAGGCTCCCCTTCTGCTGCCACCCCCAGTGTCACATCAAATCCCAGGAATGAAGATAAACAGGAGCAAGCTCTGTTTCAGAAACTCATGTGGGCATTCCCTTAGGGAAAAATACCCACAGAAATAAATCCTTCCTCATTTATATCCAGGCGTTTCTTTTTCTCTCCCTCCCAGACACTCCTATTGGTGCTACAGAATTTCCTCTGCCCATGAAGGTGAGTTATCAGCAAATCCCTTTGCAGAGAACGTGCCAAAGAGAAGCAGAAGAACCCTACAAGGCTTTGACACACCGTCCAACTCCAAATGGAAAAATCTTTCTTCCCTCCACCCCCCATTTGTCCCTTAAACTGCTCTTTTATGCTTTGCCTCCCTTCTTGGTTTGCAACTTTTATTTCCCTGGCAACTTCTGAAACAGGCAGCAAAGATGAATAAACTCAGGGAACCTTTTGCAAGGGGGGGAACCAGAACAACCTCCTGGTGCCCTTCTCTGTACCAGCACCTGCACAGAACCACTGGCTGTGTTTGCCTCCAGCACATCCATCCCTGCCGTGGGAATACCCCTGGAATCCAGTGGCAAGCTGATGCCAGAAGTTTTCCTGCCTGATGCTGAAGCCTGGCTGGGAGCTGAGCTTGCTCTGGTGGTTTTGGCAGCGCTGTCTGGCACACCCAGGAGAGAGATGAGGGATGGGAAGAGCCTTGGAAATGGAATTAAGGAGAAGCAGATGAGGTGACGTTCAAGGAGAGGGGATACATCAAAAGCAGTGACACCACTCTGACCTGACACGCTCCAGAGAACGGAACTTCAAGTTGGCAGAGCATAAACAGGAGCTGATGAGGTAAAAACAGAGTCAGGAGTACCTGGAAGCATTAACTTTCCCTGGGTAGCTGTCATTCCACAGCCCAGACAACGTTTTTGCCTCCCTGCAATTTCAATTGCACCCTTTTGCTTCTGGCTCCCAAGGAATGTTGTTCTAATTCAGAATAATCTGTTCCACAGGAGAGTGAGTTCCTCCCACCACAGTGAACGAATAAATACAACAAAAGGCACGAGCAGCTTCCACCTTGCAGGGTGTTCAGAAGGCTTTGGATTCATCCCAGCATTGAAACAGAAAAAGGCAACATCCAGCAAAGCCCTCAGGAAGCTGAGGATGCACAAGAACATAAACCCAGCCCAGGTGTCACCAGGGGTGAGCAGAAGAGCACTGGGCACCTGGACTGGGGACCTGTGAGAGGGTTGGGCTCCAGAGTGTCCACATCTGCTCCGCTCTGGGCTGAGCTCCCCACGGGCAACACAGGTGGGAAAACACCACCAGGAGGTGGGAAAACACCACCAGGATGTGGGAAAACGCCACAAGGATGTGGCAATGAAGTGCCAAAGGATGTGCACAGAAAACCTCTTTACAGGTACTTTACAGAAGAAGTTCAATTTCAATACACTGCAAGCACAGAAAAGCTGGAAGAGAACTCAGTGAGAGCCAAGGCAGGACAGAAACAGCTGGATATGGCCCCAGATGTGCCCC